>VZQC01000633.1:0-63981 GCA_009823505.1 Rhizomys pruinosus
ATGTATGCAGAGAGACAGGGCAGCAGCTACCAAGGCCACCAAGTGGCAGAGCTGGGATTGAGACTCAGGTGCATCTGCCTCGAAGCCTGTATTCCTTTTTTACCCTGTGTTGTGTTTGCTGTGCATCAGTTTCTCAGATACAATTCAGAGGTGATACCTACACAGGAGTTGGATAGCCCCAGGGGAGCCACACATGAAATAAAAGGAGATTTCTGGGTACACATGTGCACTGACACGCATGAACTGTTAAAAGAGCCAAGTGTTGGCTGGAAATGTAGATCAGTTGGTAAGGCCCCGAGTTTGATTCTCAGCACTGCCTGAACCGGCAGCGGTGGTGCACCTGTAATCCCAGCACTCGGGAGATGGAGGCAGGAGGATCAGTAGTTCAAGGTCATCTACATAAAGAGTAGAGCCCAAACTGTGTTCTCTTCATCTGTATCTAACACCCCAGAGCCTTGATACTTAGATCGTGGGCATCACAAGCCTGAACCGCTTACTTTGTCCTCACCAGCATCCTGTCAGAAAGCGCCATGCAGGCTGAGGATGGAGGTTTAGTGCATCTATATACATGGGCATCATGGAAAATGACAGCCAGTGCTTGGGAAGATGTCTGTCAGGGCAGTGGAAAAGTAAGCTAAATAAGAGACCCAATTATGGAAGCCTTTCCCTGCCCACTGGAGTGCAGCTCTTTCTTTCTGAACCTGGCTGAACAGGAGGCGCCATTATGGGAGTTGACATTTGTCACAACAGGACTGCAAAGTTCAACACAAGGAACCCAGGAACCAGAACAAAGGCTGGAGGTTTGAGCAAAAGGGCCAGTCGAGAGGATCTGCCTTTAATCCTAGCACTGCAGCAAGGAGGAAGATCTTTGTGAGTTCAGAGCCAGCCTGGTCTACAGAGTGAGTTTGCGGACAGCTGGGCTACAGGTCTGAAAGACAAAAAAAAAAAGGTTTTGGATGCTGGGAAAGAAAAGCCCTGATGGTAAAGCAATCTCACAATACAGGAACTAGGGGCCAGAGAGCCTGAGGCCATCCCTGCAGGCCAGTGGCCAGTTGTGCCTACTTTGTTGTTTTTTTTATTTATTTTATTTTTTATTTTTATGTGTATGAATGTACTATCTGCATGTAGGTCTGTGCACCCATGTCCATGTCAATGCCGTGGAGGTCAGAAGGGGGTGTTGGTTTCCCCTGGAAACTGGAGTATAAAGAACAGTTCTCTAGCTGGCCAATGTGGGTGCTGGGGATCGAAACCCAGGTCCTCTGCAAGAGCAGTCGGGGCTCTTAACCCTGGCCCTCTCTCCAGCCCTGACTTTGTTTACTGTTTAGACATAGTCTTACTATGTAGCTCAGGCTGAGAACTTACTATACATAGACCAGGCTGGCTTTAAACTCAAAGTCATCCTCCTGCCTCAGCCTCCTGAGGCCATGGATTACAGGCCTAGCCCACCATGCCTAGTTTTTTAATTTTTTTTTTCTGTTGTTTTTGCATTAAAAACCACACGTGACTAATAGGTGTGTCCAACCTGCATTTAGTGGGAGACTTACATCCCAGAATACTATAAATGCAGCCCAATACATCTACAAATAATGTCAACTCCCCAATGTCAAAGGTTGGAAAGGCCTCCACCCTGAATGACAGCATGCTCTTGAGGTCCCTAGTCTGCACTTAAGCTTGACCAGGCCTGGAATAAACTTCTCACCTGTGTGTCTGGGTCTGCTGCATCCCTGGAGACCTATCACCCAAGTCAGAGTCCTACCTCTGTCCTGGAGACCTGGAGTCTGCCTTTCAGCTTTTCTAACCTCTTGACTCCCTGTACCCTATGTTTCTTTGTGCCGGCAACAGTGTACTGTTGTCTAGCTGGTCCCCACTAGTCCTAACAGCCTGGAGGGCAAGCCAATCACTGGGGTTTTAGCAGTGTGTCTGGACAGGAGTCTGTGTTCTCAGCGAGGAGGAGAAAAGAGTGATCTGATTCATGGAAAAGTGAATAATGATAGCAACAACATCGCTCACATTGCAGAACACATCCTTCGTGGTTGGCCCCTGAGCAGCTCTAGGGCCTACAATGTTCTTTGCTTACAGATACCTTAGTAGCTCCATCCTGGGGTCTGGATTGGCAGGTCTGGGCTGGCTGTGAATGTGTAGAGACCTTGAGATCTTTCTTTCAATGGGCCAGGACTAACGCTGGTCCTCTGCTCTGTGTCAAGTACAGATCTCTGATGGGGTGTCATGTTAGACGAAACAAGGTCCCCAAGCTCAAAGCTGGCAGGCAGTGAGTGACTAATGGAAGCAGCCGGGTGTTCTTGGGTAGTGACCAGAGAGACGGCTCAGGAGGGGCAGCTCTGAGACACACAGCACCCACCGGCTCACAAACTCATGGGGTGCCGGCTTTGAGAGGCATGGCTGAGGGCCCTGGCACCAGAACACAGGCTTGCGGGAAGGTGCAGTGTGGGGCTGTGAACATGACACCTCTCTCTAATGGTAGGAACTTCCTCTCCCAAGCCCAGGTGCTCAGCCCATACAGCATCCTCGGGGCAAAGCCTAGGGGACCCCAGGAACAAAAGTGACCAGCCCCCTTGTCACCTCCCCCCACACTGCAAGATGCAGTCTTAGCTGGGATGGTGCTGGATGTGTTCTAGCCCCACCCCCAGTGGTAGATGCCACTTCCCCCCACCCCAGGGAGTCTCTAGAGACGTCACTGTGTTAGGTAAGAAACTGTGCTGGAGCCTGGGACTGCTGCACTGATATGCCATCAGGCCAGTCACACCAGGCCGGTCTGCGTGAACACGCGGGCATTTATTTGCATGTGAGGCCCAGGGTTGGGGTGACTGAGAAATAATGAATGTGCTTATTGCACCTACCGGTGTTCGTACCTTAGTCAACTTCCTCAGTCAGCCTGTGTTCTCTCTGACTGACTCCATGAACCGAGTCCTCTGGTCTGACTGCTGAGTGTTTCTATCAGTGGTCTTTCTCTGGCTCCAGAGCTGTCTCACTTCATGTCTGTGTCTGTCAGGCTCAGTGTATTTGTGTCAGTATTGTGTTTGTTATTTCCCATAACTGTGTTCACATGTGTATTTTGTGTGCTTATATATGTATGTTTTTGCCAACCATTTGGGGACCAGGGGTTGGCCTGGGCATCTCTGAGTGTCTGTCTGAGCTGTGTTCATCTTCTTTGTGACACCCACATCTGTGCCATAAATGCCTGAACAGCTGTGGTTCATGAATTCTGGCTGGACTAATTGTCTTTCCTAGTTCCTCATTACACACGTGTGCCTAAGTCCCTGGGTATGGACATCTGCGTGCCTTTATGTCCAGGTCCCCACAGGCCATGTTTATAACTCCATTAAGCTAGTAAGGAATTTGCTCCCGGTTGTGTGACTAGAGGAGAAGGCCACTGTGTAGCAAGGTTGATTGATGGGACTAGGCTCTATCCCACCAGACCATACTCTGGTTTTAGTAGAGGTGTAGACTCTGTGACATTCGGGGGAGGGGGTGACAAGGTCTTTCCCATCCACATGGAACATTCACCGACGCAGAACATATGCTGGACTATAAGACACACGAACATGGTTAGAAGCACAGAAGCCATACAAGTGTTTTTATTGATTTCAATGGAATGAAATTAGAAATCAATGGCAAGAATGCGTCTGAAAGTTCACACGTATTTGGAAATTAAACAACGCACGTCTAAATAAGCAAGGGATCAGTGAGGAAACCACAAGAGAGATTAGAGAACAGTTTGAGGGGAAGGATAATAAAAACCTAACACGTCAAAATATGTGGGCTGTGGCTAAGAGTCCCGAGAGTGAATCACTGAGGCTAAAATGCTTATAATTAGAACTTTGAAAAAGTTCAAAATCAATGATCTAAGTATCTCAAGAAGCCAGAGAAAGAATAGAAACCAATATCATAGGCGACTCACAAGTGATGCAGAATACCAATAAGTTAGAGCTGATTTTCTGAGAACTAATAAGCCCCCAAAGATGGATAAGCCCTTCGCTGAACAGCAACCACAAAAAAGGGGAAAACAAACATTTTCCAGTGTGGGGAAGTGAGCATGCGCATCGCTAGGACAGTGCAGTCTTTGTTGTTGTTTTGTTTCATTTTATTGTTTAGTTTTTCCGAGCCCAGACTGGCCTGAAAGTCATGGCCATCCTCCTGTCTCAGCCTCCTGAGTTCTGAAGTTACAGGCATTTGATAGTACAGGCTTTACTAGAACAGTTAATAATAGTCATAAGAGAATACTATAAATGCTTTTATGGAAATAAACTCAATTATTTCAATGAGGAGAGTAAATTTATTGAAAAAACCACAACACATAAAAACTATCAGAAGGGAATTTGATAGGTTGATGTCTATTAAAAAATTGAATTTGCAATTAAAGACTCTCCTATGATGAAAGCTACATGTTTGAATGGCTTCACTGTTTAATTCTATTCAATGTTTGTAAAAAATGATACTAACACTGTACACATTTTTTCATAATGTGGAAGAGGGAACTTCCTAAACTCACATAACTTAGGGCTTGAAACCTATGGCTTGACAGTCAGAATGAAAAGCAGAAACCAGGGTTGGTCAAGTTTACAGACACACAGGGTCATGGGAGAGTGCTGAGTTCTGACCCCCAGCACACACAGGAAGCGGGCTGCAGTGCTGCGACACTGTAATCCCTTTGCTGGGGAAGGCAGAGACAGGCTGCATCCTGGAGCCCAGGCCTGCCAGTCCATCAGTCATGAGCTGCATGTCAGTGACAGACATGTCTCAAGAGATGAGGGAGAGGAGCAACTGCAGAAGACAAGAAGAGTCAGCCTGGTGTCTCCACACACATGCGCAACTGTATACACATATGCACACCTGCGCACACACCTGCACACACCCACAATGGTACCCACACACCTGCACACACACAGACTTGGACACACACAAGCACCTAAACATCCATGAACCCACATACACACACCTAAATACACATTTATCTGTACACACACATTCACCTGTAACATGCACTGCACACACATTCACCTATATACATACATGCACCTGCACACATATGCACAAGCACACACACATACACCTGGATACATTCACACACCTGCACAGACATGCAAAAGTACACACAAATTGTGCCTGCACACACATGCAAAGGCACACACACATGCACTTGTACACACACACACACAAAAAAAACATACATACATACACACAAACTGTACTCATACATGCAATGGCACACACATGCCTCTTCATGCACATATGCACTTGTACACAAATACACCTGCACACACAAGTACATACATATGCATCTGTATGTGCCTACATACACATCTAAACACACATGTACCTGTACATACACACATACATCTGCACAGACACTTGTATCTGGACATACTTGCACCTGTGGACACACACATGCACCTGTGTACACTCACACACACATATACCAGTACATATATACATGCAACTGCATGCACATATGCACCTGAACATTCATGTACACACATACTACTTCAGACACACATATGTATCTGCAGACACACACACACTCGATCAATTTTAAAAAGAATATGAATGCACAAATGGTTAACAAACACTAACAAATTCAATGCAGAAATATATCAAAAAGAGTAATATATCATAAGCAAATAGGTTTTATCTAGAAAAATATGATTGTTTCAGTCTTTGAAAATCAATCATATTCATTCACCACATTAATAAAGGAGAAAAACAATTTGATTATCTCAGTAATGATGAAAATGCATCTCACAAAATCCAAGACTCATTCAGGACAAAAATCCAGCAGTGTGGAGAAAGAAGGAACTCTCAGGTCACAGGAAAACTGCAGGGACACACACCTGGTAACTAAAGACCAGCAGCTTCTCCACAGGGATGACATAATGTGTCTTCTCAGACCATGTCTAGTAAGTGATTTCCTGAGTTTCCTTTTTAAACTATTTTTATTTATGTGTCTGAGTATTTTCCTGCATGATCAAGTGCACCACATGGGTGCAGCGGCAGCAGGGGCCAGAAGAGGGGGTCAGAACCTCTGGAACTGAGGTATGGATGGTTGTTAGCTACCATATAGGTGCTGGAAACCATATCCAGGTCCTCTGCAAAATGGTGCTCTTAACCTCTGCGCCAACTCTCCAGCCTCCTTTCCTGACCTGACAGGCTTAGAAGTCTTGCTCTTCAGGAACAATGATTATGATTATTTCTGTAAGGGATTCTAAGAAATAAACAAAAAAATGAGCAATAACAGAATTTAGGAAAGTGACCAACTATAAATGAAAGTATAAAATTTAGCTAATAGGCAAATGACAATAGTTAAATAAAATGGAGGGAAAAAAAGACCAATTCTCATAGCTTCAAATCATAAAATATTCAAATTTTCAGTGTAGGGGACTTTGGTACTGATAAAAGTAACATGATGTGGAAAGAAACTGGAGAAGGCTGGACTACGTGAGTTGACTAGGGTCACTCACAGAAGCATGAGTGACCAGGCCAGCTGTATCACTGAGAAGGCCACCCCAGCGTGGGTGAAATCTTATGAAAGCTGCTTCCCTGAGGCCCCTGCATGATTTGCAGGCAGCTCCTCTGAAGAGTGTCTTCCTTCCTGGTGATTGTTCGCTGAATATATAACCTCAAGGAGAGGCCTCTTGACTTGTGCAAAATTCTTGTGTGATTTCTGAATCTGGCGAGCCTTCCCTCATGCCCTTCCCTGGAATAATTAGCAAGAGTAAGCTTCCCAAAGTAAAATCTGACTGTCTCAAGCTCCTGCCTGAGATCGTTCAACTGTAACCCAGGGCTTTGCTGATAGCATCTATGACCTAGTGTAATCGGGTACTGGTTTTTCTTTTCTTTGTTTAATCTTTTAAAAAAATGTATTATCACGTGTATGTGTGTGCATGGACTTATACATGTGGGGGTCAGAGGACAACTTTGTAGGGTCAGTTCTCTCTTTACACCTTTCCAGGGATCAAATTCAGGTCACACAGTGTTCTAGGTATCTCTCCATTGCTGTGATGAATCACTCTGCCCTCCTGCAATTTCCTCTTCTACTGCCTACTCTGCGGATGTCAGCTGCCTGCTCTACAGCAGCCTTTTGGAGAGACCCACACAGGGCACTTGGGGAGCAGGTCCTCCACCCCAGCTGAGCCTGGAGTTGGCTGTGACCCTGAGGAAGACCTTGCCTGTAGCATTGTGTGATACCTTGAGCTAGCCCACCAAGCTGGGTCAGTCCCACAGAGACTGAGACCGGAAGTGGGGCTGATTCCAGCTGTATTTCTGCAAACAACCTGCTGTCTTGGTGTAATTCCTGGAGCTCCAAGATTCTGGTCTCCCCACAGCAAGAGGTCCACCTTCTCATAGGACATAAGCTGTCTGACTGGCTGGAGGCAGATTCCAAATAGCCAACCCTATCTCCACTCTATTCAGCAGAGCAACCCAAGGGCACAATAGGTGAGTGGTTTGCTGTAATTTCATCTTAATGGGTCAAGCATCATCATGCTGACTCTAAAAATGTGGTTATTTTTATTTGATGTGTATCAATATTTTGTCTATATGTGTGTAGGTTCACTGTGTGTTGCAATGCCCACAGAGGCCAGAGAGAGTGCTGGTCTCCCCAGAACTAGAGTTACAAACAGTTGTTAGCTGTCATGTGGGGGCTGGGAACTGAATCCAGGTCCTCTCAAGAGCAGTCAGTGCTCTTAACTACTGAGCCATCCTATTATTTATTTATTATTATTTTTTATTTTTTTTTTTTTTTTTTTTTTTTTTATTTTAAGTTATTTTCTTATTTTATTCTTCCTCTTTTTTTTCTTTCTGTGGTGTCGGAGCCAACTGAACTATATGTCCTGTCTCTAGGCCCTATTTCTACTTCGTTTCCCCAGGAAGCTGTAGGAGAAAAGCCTGTGGTAGAAAATCCAGAAAAGATGTCCGGAGAGCTAGGCAGCTTCTGGCAGCCTTTGGGATCCCTCTTGCAGCCCACAGGAACTCACCTTACCTTTGTCGGAGGACAGTCTCATGATATGCATCAAGTGTTTTGCAAATGTCCTCAGCCATTGGCCTATGAGGCCAGCAATCATGAGGAAAAAAAAAAAAAAACCAAAGGAGGCCACAAGCATCTCCACTCAGCCCTGGGCATCCCGCAGTCGCTGTGTCAGCACGCTGCTGCCTAACTGCCCAGCAATGGTCGAAACACCAGCTCAATTCTGGATGGAAAGTGGCTCTGCGGGAATGCCAGGTTGCCATCCGATGCGTGAACAGTGAATGGTATCTACAATGGAGCTTTCAAAGATAATTTCTGTTAGAAAAATGCTTGTAAATTAAGACCTGGAGAAAAACAGCTTATAAAGCTAGATATAAGGTGCATTCCAACTTCCGTTAGGTCCATGCGCGGCTAAATGCAAAAGGACTTAGGGAAAAATCCCAGCAGTTGTTATCTGGTGGGAATCACCATCTTCCCCTATTTTTAAAATTACTTTTGCAACAAGCATCTGCTGCTAATATGTTATTTTACATTTTTAAACAGATGCAGCTGGAAATGGATGTCTTTCCAGCTCTCTCACCCTGCAGGGATAAACTTTGATCTTGGGATCTTTTGGTCCACACTTAAGTTCTCTGGCTCTGGTTGATGCACAGGCTGCTGGTTCCTCTCCATCTTCTCTATGCTGTGTCTGTCTGTCCTGCTAAGACACTTTCTCAACATCCGCTGGAGGGGCAGGGGATGGGGATGGCGTGAGGAAGAAGCTGGAAGGAAGAAGTGAGAAGAAGCGAGGGAGAACGAAATTCTTTGACACTTCTACGTCCTGCACTATCCTCCCCCTCGACTCTTCCGCTCCACTCCCCTCACTCTTCCCCTTCTCCTTCTCTCCTCCTCCTCCCTCCTCCCTCCCCTCCTCGTCCTCCTCATCTCTCTATCCTCCCCTCTCCTCCTCCTCCTCCTCCCCCTCCTCCTCCTTCTCCTCCTTCCTTATCTTCCCCTCTGGTGGCAGCTATGATTAGTAATGCTCCAGCAGTCACACTGTGTCCATAAGACATTAAGATGAACTCTTGTTGCAGACCACAGAGCATAACTAAAAAGAAAGTCTAGTATGTCGACCCAGTTGTGCATTCAACACCCATGGATGCGCCCGGGGTTCTGATTTCTACAATTTTGTTACATGAAGGAAGAAAACAATTTTAATTTATTTAAGACACTGTCTTTTGGATTTTAATTAAGTAGTTAAATTTATTTTCCACAACAAAAGACAGAAGAAAATTCCACATGGATCTTAAGATGATTTAAAAATAATCTCTCTTGGGACTGGAGAGATGGCTCAGCGGTTAGGAGCACCAGCTGCTCTTGCAGAGGACCCGGGTTCAACTCTCAGCATCCATATGGCAGCTAACAACTGTCCATAGCTCCAGTTCCAAGGGGAAATCCGACACCCTCTTCTGACCTCCACAGGCATTGCATGCCATTGGTTTACTTACACACATGCAGGCAATACAATTATTCACATGAAGTTAAAAAAATAATGAAATCATTTAACACAATGTCTCTTGGAGCAAGGGAGGAGAATTCATGGTCCTCGTGATTCCGTGGACGTTAGATCATAACCTGGGCTACAGATGTCAGCAGAGCCGAGCCTTCATATCCTTCCTCCCCAACCTCAGCTGCTCTTTGGTGTCCAGAGCTGCCCAAGATGGCCGAGCTCTCTGGACTGATAGATGGACCACATGGGGGATCTCTAGCTCCTACTGGGCAGAGGGCTTCAGTGGATGGAGGCAACAGAGCGAGGGACATGTCAATAGAAAGCAAGGCCTGCCTGATGGCAGTGGGCTGCCTTGCATCACCAGATTTCAGATATGAGAGACCCAGCCCTCCTCTTCTTTATGCTTCAGCCTTTTTGCAACAACTGCTGTCAATAGTCACAATAAAACATTCCTCATCATTACTTTCATCACATGTCAACTCTTTAAACATCATAATCTAATCACATCATCACCATCATCATCACAATCACTTTAATCACCGTCACCAACCCAAAATCATCACAGTCACTATCATCACCACCACCCCAATATCTTATCTTTATCATCACCACTACAGTCAACATCATGATCCTCACCACTACCACCATCCCCACCATCCTTGCCATCATCAGTTATCAACCATCATCATATCATTATCACAACCATCACCAATATTCTTACTACCATCACCATAATCACTATCGCCACACTTACCATCATCTTCATCATTATCTCCACCACCATCATTATTATCACCACCATAATCATCACTATCATTACACAAGCACCTCCATCATCATTATCATCATCACCACCACCACTAATTGCCATCATCATCGCCATCATCACAATCAGCACCATCAACATTATCATTACCATAATAATCATAATCACTGCTATGATCACCATCATCACTCCTTTACATCACTGTCACCATCACAGTCTTTACTGAGCACCTACTTTGTGTGAGGGACAGATTGTTTTTCTTAGACCCATAGTTTCATGAAATTCTCAGCAATCATCGAATATGATTCCGATTTACAGATTGGGAAACTGAGGCTCAGACATTGTGAAGTATCCTGAGGCAGCTCAGAGAATAGGCCGATTGAGGGATTCAGTCATGGTGTGTTTGAGGCCATCCTGTACCTGCTACCCCTTGTGGCCCTGAAGGGTGATCCGTGCCACCCACCTCTGTGAGGGACATGGAGAGAACCAGCCGGAAGTGTTGTGTTAGTATCTGAAGCCAGTATTGAAACCTTCTTCGTAGGACTTGCCCATCTTCCTGGCTTCTTGGACTACCACAAAGTGCTGAGGTTGGAAGGGAGTGTTCGTGTCCATCTGCTCAACCTGCCTCCTTCATCCTCATCCTCATCCTCATTACCATAGCACTCTTATTCCAACCCTTTGTACTTGCCATTGGCTGTGACTGCAGAATCCTGATAATTAGGGCAAGGTATGTTCTCTCATTTTATATTTGGGTCTCCCCTCAAATGTCTCTTTCTTAGAGTTTCCCTGATTGTCCTCTTGAATATCCCTCATCTCCAGTCACTTCTGTTCATTTCTCTCCACAGATCTTATCACATACATTTATATCGGGGCTATATACATTTTCCCGTGTCAGGGCAGCACTCTACCAACTGTTTTCTGGGATTGGGGTTGTTTGCTTGGTTTGCTTTGCTTTTGCAAGAGAACATTGCAGGTGAAGTATCTCTCTTAAGATGCCTTTCCTCTTAGCATCCTGGGTGCACACACACACACACACACACGCTAGTTGACACGGTTCCCTACTGCACAGCCACACTCAGCCAATGGAACAGGTGCCACCGCTGCATTCCAAGGACACTTCCAGGGAATGTTTGCATGTGGTGTGGAGGGGGCTGAATCTGGCTGAACACTCTGAGACATTCTGAAAGTCTGTCATTCTGCCTGTGTGCTGTCAAGAAGGTTGCAGCAGCACCAGAAAGTCTCCAGCAACATGGAAACATGTTGGAGAGAGAGTTTTGAAGACATGGGCAGATCTGAGGCTGAGACAAGGGTGCTTGGGACATGGTGACAAGGTGTCAGTGTCAGGGACATGGCTAGAGCTGGACCCGCAGGATGAGGATGCTGGGAGCACTGGCATGGAGCTGAGGAGGATGGGAGCTCACCTGGAGGAAGGATGAGGACACGGTGTGGCAGAGGGAGAGGCTGGTGAGGCTTATTGCTACCAAGAGTGGAGGTCAAAGGCAGAAGAAACAGCCATCAAGGCAAGAACCACACAAGATTAGGACGGAGCCAGGAGCTGGGGGTGAAGCTCAATGGTAGAAGCTCAGGATTTGCATGGTGTGCTGGATAATCTTGGTTGTCAACTTTGGCAGATCTGGAATCAGTTAACAGGCAAGAAGAAATCAACAGTATAGTCAAAATCTCATATCATCTCAAAAGACACTAATGCTGTTAAACTAGCAACAAGTATCAGTGAGTGCTCCAGCAACAAGTGTGAGTGCTCCAGCAACAAGTGACAGTGCTCCAGCAACAAGTGTCAGTGCTCCAGCAAAAGTGTCAGTGCTCCAGCAACAAGTGTCAGTGCTCCAGCAAAAGTGTCAGTGCTCCAGCAGCAAGTGTCAGTGCTCCAGCAAGTGTCAGTGCTCCAGCAAGTGTCAGTGCTCCAGCAACAGTGTCAGTGCTCCAGCAACAAGTGTCAGTGCTCCAGCAACAGTGTCATTGCTCCAGCAAGTGTCAGTGCTCCAGCAACAAGTGTCAATGCTCCAGCAACAAGTGTCAGTGCTCCAGCAATAAGTGTCAGTGCTCCAGCAACAGTGTCAGTGCTCCAGTAACAAGTGTCAGTGCTCCAGCAACAAGTGTCCGTGCTCCAGCAACAAGTGTCAGTGCTCCAGCAATAAGTGTCAGTGCTCCAGCAACAGTGTCAGTGCTCCAGCAACAAGTGTCAGTGCTCTAGCTCCAGAAGCTGCTGCCAGCCATTTCTCAGCAGCATTAGAAGTCAGAAATAAATGGGTCTAGGTGCATCAGGTTACCTGCAAGTGATTTGCATTCCATACTTTCTGAGTCTGTCAAGCCTGGTGTGCCAGAGAGCATTAGAGTCAACTTGACATACCTGGGATGAGGAAGCCTCAGTTGGGGAATTGTCTCTATTGCACTGGCTTGTGGCCATGCCTGTGAGGTATTTTCTTGATTGCTGAGCAATGTGGGAGGGCCCAGCCCACTGTAGGTGGTGCCACTCCTGGGAAGGTTGTTGTGTATTGTGTAAGAAAGCAGGCTGAGCTTGGGCCAGGGGAGCAGGCCAGTAAGCAGCGTTCCTCCGTGGTCTGTGCTTCAGCTCCTGCCTCCAGTTCTTGTCCTGAGTTCCTGCCTTGGGCTCCCTAAGTGATAGACTGTGACCCAGGAGATGTGAAAGGAATAAAGCCTTTCCTCCCCAAGTTGGCATTGGTTAGAGTGTTTTGTCACAGCGACTGAAGGCAAACTAGAACACACTGTGTCAGCTGTGTGCTCACAGGAGCTCTGCCTGCTCACCACGACTGTCTCCTCTTCTAGGAGTGTTTAGGAAATCACACTGATCAAAACTCACCCCAAAGCAGGTGCGATGAGTGCCCAGCTGCAGGCCAGAGTGTCCAAACACATGGAAGGCAGGTGCAGGAGTGAGGACACTCACAAGCTCAGAGGCTGAAATTAATGGGGGTTGTAACTAAATTTGGAGCTTGGATTCATTGGACTACATTGTAAGTCAGAGAATAAAGGAATATGCACACACACACACACACACACACACACACACATGGCGGGTGTAAACTGTGAGATTAGGCATGTCAGTAGTTTTCTTCACTCCAATATAGTAGTTTGAAGGAGGCCCTGGATATAAGCAGGCTAAGGTTTTATTGAGTTAATTCTGACAGCCTGGCTCGCATACCCTTTCATTCTGGAGGTTTTTGAGACAGTTGAGCTTATCTTGTTAGGTGGTTTCTCAGAATTGGCACACAGGCCTGAGTGTCCCTGACTGAACAGTACCAGCACCTTCTTTTTGCTAAGCTCCATACCTCCATTAACATGGTCTAAACAGCAGCAAGAAATGCACCTTAGGGCATGGCTTTTTAAACCCACTGTAAGGTCATGAAACAGAATATGAGGACTGTGAAAAGCTAGCAACAGTAAAAGTTTCCGGAACATGCAATGACTGGAAATGAATCCCAGGTCAAATGTGTGATGAATCTGAGGTGCTTCTGGCAGTGCGTACTCCCTGTCATGCTGCAGTCTCCATTCTGAACACACGTTGTGTGCTATGGCCTGCACCGGCCATCAGGTCATGAGACACCATCCAGCGCTGCCTGAAACACTGGCTCAGATTGAAGAATCTTGTATGTTAGGAATTGCAACATTTTTACCTATGTACAAAATGTTCTGCTCTTCTAGAAATGTAGTTATTTAATTGCCGAAAACAGATTTTTAGTATCTTCCTACTTTTACCCTTTGGCCTGTTTTATGTCAGTAGTGTAACGATGGATAGTGTTGTGTTAGAATGGCTGATTTTAAAAGCTTTTGCTTGAGTCACTGACTTGGGTTCAAATGGTTGAACGAATTTTAGTTTGATACCAGGACAGAATTTCCAATAATTGAACATGCTTATAATCCCAGCAACCAGGAAGGAGGCTGAAGCAGGAGGATCATGGATCTTGAGACTGATCTAGGCTATCTAGTGAATTCTAGGCCAGTCTGGGCTACAGAACGAGACCTTGTCTAAACATTTCCAATGACTTTGGAACTGACCCTAAGCATACTTCTGCCGGGTTGTGCTACATGTTTATGTGAATCTGTGGTCTCAGCCTTGAGGTTACCCATCATCTCTGAAGGACACTGAAGAGGGTCTACATCCACAGCTCAGATACTCAGCTAAGATGAAATTCTTTATATAAAGATAAACACACATATTCATCTCATTACTATGCAAATTTGCCTTCATATTTAATAAATGTAAAATTATACAACACCGAAGGACTGTTTTAAGATAAAATTCTTTATGATTTATTATCAGCAAATGTTTGCTTTATATATACCTATTGGTCTGGGCTCATGTAAAAAATGGGATGAGTGGACCCAGTCCACAAAGTCCTGGATCAACTTGGGCTTCAGAGCCAGGCAGACCCCAGTTCAGATCTTATCTCTGCCTTTGATTTACTCTGGATTGCTTAGTCCTTCTGAACCCTGGTTTCCTTCTGTATAAAATGTGAATAATGTTAACCTTGTGAGCTTATTTGAGGAGAAAGCACATAGTTCAAGTGAGCTCTGAGAGAGTGTTAGAAGGGGAGGTTTTATCTGGTCATGATGGTGGTGAGGAGGAGGAGGATGATAATGGTGATGATGGTGATGATGGTGATGATGATAGTGAATGAGGTGGGACGATGGTGTGAGAGAGTGATGAATGATGATATATTGTGAGATGAGAGGATAGTGATGATGATGGTGATATGGTGATAATGGTGAGGATGATATGGAAATGGAGGAGATGACGACAGTGAAGATGGAGTTGATGTCAGCAAAGACAGAGATCATGTCAATGATGATAGTGATGATGGTGAGGATGGTGATGATTGTGATGTGGTATGATGGTGCTGCCTGATGACTGGTTATGATAGTGGCTGATGCAGCTGGGCTGCTGTGGGATGATAGTGATAGGGGATGCTGGTGCTGCATGGTTGCTACTGGTGGCTGCCTGCTGCCTGGTGCTGCCTAGTGTGCTGGTGCAGGCCTGATCATGGTGACTGCCTGGTGCTGCTGCTGGGTGCTGGTGCTGCGGCTGGTGCTGCATGGTGATGCTCGTGATGCTGATGCTGCTCGTGGCTGCTGGTGCGCTGAGAGCTCATGGTGCTGGGGCTGGTTGATAGTGAGCTGGGTGTGCTACGTGGCTGCTCTGCGGGGGGCTGGTGCTGGCGGTTTGCATGCTTGGTGAGCTGCTGCTGGATGCTGCGGCTCTGGTCCATGCACCTGGTGCTTCTGATGCGTGTGCTGCCTGGTGCGGCTGGTGCCTGGATGGTGCTGGCTTGCGCTGCTCGTGCTGCTGCTCTGAGGCTGCTGGTGCTGCGTGGTGATGGTAGATGGTGCTGGCTGCCTGGTCTGCTGTGCTGCGGGGGCTTGGTGCTGCTGGGCTGCGGTGCCTGCTGGGGAGGCTCCTGCTGCTGCTGCTCGTGCTGCTGCTGCTGCTCGTGCTGCTGCTGCTGCTCCAGATGCCATGCGGGTGCTGCTGGTGCTGCAACGGCTGGTGCCTGCTGGTGCTCGCGGCTGGTAGGGTGCGGCTGCGGTGCGGCTGGTTTGCTGCTCGTGCTCTGCTGCTGCGCGTGCTGCTGGTGGGCTGCTTGTCTGCTGCTGCTCCTGGTGCTGCTCCTGGTGGCTCGTAGCTTGCTGGTGGCGCCTGTTGCTTGCTGCTGCTGGGGCTGCTGCAGGTGCTGCTGCTGCTGCCTCGTGCTGCTGGGAGGCGCTGCCTGCCCGCGCGTGCTGCTTGTGCGGCTGGTGCTGCTGTTTGCTGCTTGTGCTGCTGCGGGTGCTGCCGCTGCGCGAGTGCTTGCTGGTGCGGCGGTGCTGCTGATGCTGGTGCTCTGCTCGTGGCGGCATGGTGCCTGCCGGCTCTAGCCTGGGGCTGCTGTGCTGCTTCCTGCTCGTGCTGCCTGGTGCTGCCTGTTGCTGCCTGGTGCTGCCTGGCGATGCCTGGTGATGCCAGGTGCTGCCTGGTGATGCCTGGTGCTGCATGGTGCTTCCTGGTGCTGCCTGGTGCTGCATGGTGCTAGGGCTGCTGTCCGTGGACCTCGCTCGGTTCGTGCTACTCTCTGTCTCCCCCACCGGGGCTGACTGTTTCTGGGGCAGGGAACACCTTCCCAGGTGGCCATGCAGAGTCCTACCTCCTTTTTAGGGTGGGTCCATGCTAAGTGATGCAGCTCTCTGTCAAGGCCTGCCCCCCCCCACTCTCCTGTCCCAGAAAAACTGTGAGGTCACATCTATCCACAGTCCACTGGGTGATACTGCTGGCAGATCCTGCCTGCAGCTCTGGGCTTTTCTTTTCCATCTGGTTCATCCATGCAGACCACCTGGTTCTGGGAGCCTGTCAGGTCTGATGCTGCCAGACATCCTATTTATTTCCTCCTGGGGCAGGGGGAGGGACAGAGTTTCCTGGACAGCAGCAATGTGACTGGTTTCCTGAAGGAGACGAGCTGGTGAGGCTGGCTAGATAGGACAGTCACTATCACTCCTGCTTGTGGGTGACGTCACATAGCCCTGAGATCAAATCCCAGATCTGCCACTGATCCCCAACTTATGAGTCTCCACCTTCCCCTCATTTGTAAAGTGAGGAGGAGCCTCCTGCCTGGGATGATGCTTTGGGAAGAAGGAAGGGAGGTGTGTGGAGGGATGATGCCATGGGAAATCCTACTGCTGATGCGATGGGATATCCTGTAGCTGTCAGTGCAAGGGCAAGAGAGACCCCCATCAGTGATGAGGTCACAGCTGAGGTCCTAGAGACTTCAGGTGGCACTGTGCTGTGGTTCAATGGGTGTTGTGGGCTCTGAAGCATAGCTGGTGTGACACCTGACCCTGTGACTTCTGGCTGTGTGACAGAGGCAAAGTGCTCACCCACTCTGAGCCCCAGTTGCTCATCTGTGCCAGGCTCTGTCTCAGAGGACTATTGAGCAGAAGTACTGTGTGAACCCTCTGCTGTCCCACAAGACTTCACCACCTGAGCCACCTCCCTGTGAGCCCTGGCGACATCCTGGTGGGACGTCCTCAGCAGGGATGGGGTGGGCAGCCAGGAGAAGACAGCAGGCAGCAGAGATGCATCCAGGATTCCATGATAGGAACAGCTCTGGGCTCTCATTGGTGTTGTTTAACAGACAGACATTGCCCTGTGTCTGACCCACACATTCAGGCCTGCAGTGGTGGTGCAGGGCTGAATTCAGTGCAGGACGAACACCTGAGTTGGGGGACTGGATGGAACAGGTGCCGAGCTGTCCAGGCCTGGCAATGCCAGGAGTCCTGTCTCCCTGTGTTTTTAAGGACACTGACTTCAGAGGGTGTGGGCTGCATCCCCTGCCTCATTCTATCCAGAACACAAGATCAGGACTCAAGCAGCACTGCCATGGAAGCCTGTCCCCTTGGGTCTCTTATACAGGGACAGATCATCTACTGTAAGTCTTGCATTCACATGGGAGAAGTTCAACTTTGCTCTTCCATTTCAATATTATTTTGTCTCTTTTGAGTCCTTCGTTTTTCATGCAAATTTTAGAATCAAAATTTCAGTTTCTTCTTAACAGGTTACTGGGATTTTGTTGGTATTGTGTTGAATATATAGACAAGCCTTTAAAATATTTTGTTTGTTATTTTTATTTTAAGTGTATGGTTACATTATACTTCTTCATGTAGAGTTTTTATTTTAGATTTCTTTTTTTTTAATTTTTTTTTATTAATTTTTTATTTATTTCTGTATGTGTATGAATGTACTGTCTGCATGCAAGTCTGCGCACCCGTGTCGTGCAACGCCGCAGAGGTCAGAAGAGGGTCTCGGATTCCCCTGGAACTGGAGTTCTCCTGGAATTGGAGTTTCAGACGGTTCTCAGCCGCCATGTGGGTGTATTTTAGATTTCTTGAGGGGAGTTGGTGAGACAGGGTCTCACCCTATCTAGCCTCAGCTGGCATAGAAACCACTAAGGTTGGAATTAAAGGCATACACCACCATACTGGCCCATTTCTTTTTTTTTTTTATTTATGTGTGGGTTTGACATGGTGGCACATACCTTTAGTCCCAGCACTTGGGAGGCAGAGACAGGAGGATCTCTGTAAGACTAAGGCCAGCCTGGTCTACATAGTGAATTTCAGGCCAGATAGGGCTACAGGAAGTCTAAAAAAATTGTGGGGTGTATATGTGTCCGTGTCTGTGTCATCTGTGTCTGTGTCTGTGTGTCTGTATGTGCCTGCAGAGGCCAGAATTGGACATCAGATCCTCTGCAGCTAGCCTTGCAGACAGCTGTGAGCTACCTGCTGTGGGTGCTGGGAACTGAACTGGGTCCTCTGCAAGGGTCACCAGTGCTCTTGCCCCTGAAGCATCTCTCCAGCCCCACTTTTTCTTTTTAGACAGTTGGCTCTCTGTGACCCTGGTGGCCACACCTCCGTCATCTTTTTAGACAGTTGGCTCTCTGTGACCCTGGTGGCCACACCTCCGTCATCTTTTTAGACAGTTGGCTCTCTGTGACCATGGCGGCCACACCTCCGTCATCTTTTTAGACAGTTGGCTCTCTGTGACCATGGCGGCCACACCTCCGTCATCTTTTTAGACAGTTGGCTCTCTGTGACCATGGCGGCCACACCTCCGTCATCTTTTTAGACAGTTGGCTCTCTGTGACCATGGCGGCCACACCTCCCTCATCTTGGCAATACTGCTCTTCTCTTTCTGTGGGGAGCCCCAGCATCCCTTGGGTGTCACAGTCCTTGTACATGAAGAAGTTCCTTGAACATTTCTTGGGGTGCAAGTCAACTTTTGTCCACCTGAAGAAAGGAACCCTCAGTTTTTTAGCCTTGCTCTTGAAGCAGTTCTTTGGGTGTGGAATCCTTGGTTTGAAGGATCTTCTTTTTGTCTGGTTCTGTTTTATTTGAGGCCATAGGGTCTCTGGTGTAAATCTAGCTTAGAAAGCTCCTGTTTGTTCCTTTGCGTGCAGCTTTCCTTTTCTCTGGTTGCTTTCAAAATTTTCCAATCTCCGTTTTTCAGTAGTATCCCTATGGTGTTCTCTCTCTCTCTCTCTCTCTCTCTCTCTCTCTCTCTCTTTCTCTCTCTCTCTCTCTTCTTATCCTGTCTTACATTTTCTGAACTTCTCTGACTTATCTTTTATTAAATTTGGAAAAATCCATGGCCACTGTATATTTAATATATTTTCTCTCCCTTTCTGTCTAGTCTTCTTCTGGAACCATACAACTGTTAGACCACAGTTTGGGGGTTTTCTTTTTGTGTGAAACATACTAGAGTTAGAGGCAAAGAGGATTTTTGCCCAGAGCTGAGCACTCATGTTCTCTCAGAGTGAGAGTTGAGCACATGTGTTCTCACAGGGTGGGAACTGAGTACACGTGTTCTCTTAGAATGAGAGGTGAACACCATGTTCTCTCAGCGTGGGAACTGAGCTCACATGTTCTCCCAGGGTGAGACCGGGCACACGTGTTCTCTCAGGGTGAGAGCCGGGCACAAGTGTTCTCTCAGGGTGAGAGCTGGGAACACGTGTTCTCTCAGGGTGAGAGCTGGGCACACGTGTTCTCTCAGTGTGAGAGCTGGGCACGCGTGTTCTCTCAGGGTGAGAGCTGGGCACACGTGTTCTCTCAGGGTGAGAGCTGAGCTCACGTGTTCTCTCAGTGTGAGAGCTGGGCACACGTGTTCTCTCAGGGTGAGAGCTGGGCACACGTGTTCTCTCAGTGTGAGAGCTGGGCACGCGTGTTCTCTCAGGGTGAGAGCTGGGCACGCGTGTTCTCTCAGGGTGAGAGCTGGGCATGCGTGTTCTCTCAGGGTGAGAGCTGGGCACGCGTGTTCTCTCAGTGTGAGAGCTGGGCACGCGTGTTCTCTCAGGGTGAGAGCTGGGCATGCGTATTCTCTCAGTGTGAGAGCTGGGCACACGTGTTCTCTCAGGGTGAGAGCTGGGCACGCGTGTTCTCTCAGGGTGAGAGCTGGGCACACATGTTCTCTCAGGGTGAGAACTGGGCACACGTGTTCTCTTAGTATGAGAGCTGAGCTCACCAATCCTCTCAGGCTTCCAGCGAACCGGCATATTCTGGGTTCTGTGAAAGACCCTGTCTTAAGAAAGGTGTGTGGTCACTAGACAAGGTACCCTGGGTCACCTTCTGGCTTCCACATACGTGCTCATACACATGCAGACACACAACCACATACACACAACAACATACATACAACTATACATGTCCCACACTCACCACACATGTACCACACATTCATGCCATATATATATTTATATATATACATATACGCACATATACACACAGACACACTCAATCCCAGAACAAAACACTACCTAGCCTCATTGTTTGTTGTATGTACATATGTGTGCCTGTTTATGTATATGTGTATAAGCACATGCATATGTGTATGCATGTATTTGTATCTGTGCTGGACAGCTTCAGTTGTCAACTTGATACAGTCTGTGTGATATTTTCTGGGCTGTTGAGTGATGTGGGGGGGGCCCAATACAATGTGGATGGTGATGCTCCTGGCCAGGCGGTCCTGAATTATATAAGAAAGCAGGCTGAGCACAGGCCAGAGGAGCAAGCCAGTAGGCAGCATTCCTCCGTGGTCTGCGCTTCATTCAGGTCCTGCCTCCAGGTTCCTGCCTCAGCTTCTCTTCATAATGGACTGTGAGCTGTAAGCCAAAGAAACCCTTTTTCTCCACAAGTTGCTTTGCCCAGTACTTTATCACAGCAATAGAAAGCAAACTAAGACAGAGGTTGGTACCAGGATTGTGGGGTATGGCTGTGATGGGTCTGGCCAGGCATGTTGTTTGGGGGAGGACTGTGGAACTTTAGGTTGGAAAAGCTATTGAGTATTTGTGGCTTAGTGAGCTGTTCTGTGGGAACTTGGAGAAATGCAGATGATGGAGACCAGGCTTGGGAAGTTTCAGAGTCCTCAAAGATGGTCTAATGGGCCCTTTGTGGTTTCTGGCTGGGTCTGAAGAATCAGCTGTGGTTAACAAGAGCTCAGAACCACTGGAGTGAAACCGTTGCTTTACTTGGACAGTTGATCTGTTCAGCTGGGGCTGAAGAACCAGCTGTGATTAACAAGAGATCAGCATTTCCTCAGGGCAAGCACACAGAAGTGGTCCAGAGTGGGCCGAGTCTGAATCTCAAGCTGGAAGGAGAACTCTGTGAGAGTCCCCCACATGGTACTGACTTTGAAGGCGTTTTTGGTTCATGACAAGAATCTGAGGCTTCACAGCCTGTGCATCCAGAAGAAGCCCTTGGTGAAGGTGCAGCCCCAGTTGTAATAGAGATCCCAGGATTGATGAGGTCATGTCTCCATGGCCTCCAGTTTGAGGCTTGGCACCCTGTGAGGCCAAGACAGACCATTGCAGAAGGTGCAGCCCCAGTTACAGTGAAGACCTCAAGAAACAGGAAAGATGTCAGGACTGAGGGATGACCATCAAGGGCTAATTTGCCAGCCTGAGTGTACAAGACAAGCTGTGCTGTGGATGGCAGAGCACAAGAAGTGGAGTGGCTCAGGCCCGTTGGAGCCAGAAGACTGTGAGCAGATCCCAGGCATTGAGCTGCGCTGCTGGATATCTCTCTTGAAATAAGACTGTATGGGGCTGGAGAGAAGGCCCAGCAGTTGAGAGCACCGACTGCTCTTACAGAGGACCTGGGTTCGATCCCCAGCACCCATAGGGCAGCTGAGAACCATCTGTAACTCCAATTCCAGGAGAACTCCAGTTCCAGGGGAATCCGACACCCTCTTCTGACCTCCGAGGCATTGCATGACGCGGGTGCACGAACCTGCATGCAGACAGTACACTCGTACACATAAAAATAAATAAATAAATAAATAAAATTTAAAAAAACAACAACAAAAAAAGAAATAAGACAGTAGGTAATGTGTTTACAAGAGCTCAGTCAAGAGACTTTTTAAAAGAGAACTTAGGTTTCAAAAGTATTGGGATTCTTAACACTGTGAGACTTTTAAAGTTGTACTGTTTTATATTGTGATATTAATATTAACATGAGATCTTGGGGATAAGAAATGGAAGGGTTATGATTTAATAGTGATGTGTTTATGTGTCAAGTTGATAAGGGGTCAATTGACATACGTGGGAAGCGAGCACCTCAGTTCAGGCATTTCCTTTATCAAATTGGCCTGAGGCATTTTTTTTTTTTGATTGAGTGATGTGGGAGATCTCAGTAGGTGGTGCCACCCTGGGCAGGTGGTCCCATATCCATTAAGAAAGCAGGCTGAGCACAGGCCAGAGGAGCAAGCCAGTAAGCAACACTCCTCCATGGTTTACACTTAAGATCCTGCCTATAGGTTCCTGCCCTGAATTCCTGCCTCAGCTTTTCTTCATAATGGACTCTGACTGTAAGCCAAATGAACCCTTTCCTCCATAAGTAGTTCTGTGTCAGTACTTTATCTCAGCCACAGAAAGCAACTCAGACAGTGTGTGTGTGTATGTGTGTTTATATATATGTGTGTGTATTGTAGATTTGTGTATGTGTATACATGTCTATTTAAATGCATATGTGTCTGTGTATGTGTATGTCTCTGTGTGTATGTTGTGTGTGTGTGTGTGTGTGTGTGTTTACCCTTCTTGAACATGTTGATCTTATAGGTGTGGCTGATAGCTTGCATGCAATGTGAAAATACTTTCCACTGTTTTTTTCAAAAATTATTTTATCATTTTTATTTTATGTGTATGAGTGTATTGCCCGCATGTGTGTAGTGAACCCATGTTGTGCAATGTCCCTGGAGGTCAGAAGAGAGCACTGGATTCCTCAGAACTGGAGTTACAGGTTTTTAACCACCGTGTAGGTCCTGGGAACCAAACATCTGCAAGAGCAGCCAGTGCTCTTACCTGCTGAGCCACCTCTCCAGCCCCATCACCACTGTGCGTTAGTGTCCCTCCCACAGGCTGGTTCTAGGACTGCAGCCACCTGTGTGCTATGTCCCCTGATGAAGTTGATTAGGTCAACTGAGCTCAAATTCTTCTTTTAAAAATATTCATATTTTCTCTCTCTGTTTATCTTTCAATAATTTCTAGTCTACTCTGTGAATTACACTCATGTTTATTCTATAATGTCTACTCTTTTGCTGATATTATTTAGCAAAAATTTCATATCAAATATTGTACTTTTCAGCTGTGGAAGATTTGTTGATTTCTTGAATCAGTGTTTATTATTTTTTCTGAGTAGAGACTGTGCACATTTTGTTACATTTATTTCTAAGAAGTTCTATTTCAGCGTGATTGAAATGGTATTACTTTTCTGATTTTAAATTTCAATTGCTCATTGCTGCTATATTGGAAAATAATTGACTCTTTTGCACTAGTTGCATCATGAGACTCAGATGCTTCCTCACCAGTACCATGAGTTTTTGTTGCACTTTTTGAGATTCTGCAGGAAATTCTACAAATAATCATGTTATTTGCAAATAAAGTCAGTTTTAATTTTTCCTCTTCAAAGTAGACACTATTATTTTTTTGTCTTTTGGAGACAGGGTTCCCTTTAGTCCCAGCTGGCCTGGAGCTTGCTCTGTAGACCAGGCTGGCCTTGAACTCACAGAGATCCGCCTGCCTCTGCCTCCCAAGTGCTGGGATTAAAAGCGTGTGCTACCACGCCTGGTGACACTATGTTTTTTTTAAGGTCAGAGCTTGAACCCAGGGCCACAAACATGCTAGACAAGCAAGTGCTCTACCACTGAGCCACACTCCAACCCAAACTTTTATTCTTTTTTGTCGTGTCACTGTACAACCAGGATGATGTCATGATGTCAGATAGAAGTGGTAAGAGAAGGTTTGGGGTGTTTTGTTTTGTTTTGCTTTATTTCCAGTCTGTGAAAAATACACCCATCCAACATCTCACCATTAAAGATATTAGCCATAGATTCACCCCTCTCTTTCCCTCTGTCCCTCCCATATATAATCTTTGTTAAGTGGAAGAAGTTCCCACTTATTAGTTTTCTGAAGCTTGATGGTGACTGGGCATTTGACTTTGTCAAATGCATTTTCTGCATCAGTACTATTCCCATAGATTTCCTTCTTTAGCCTGTATGATGTTGGTAGATTACAATGATTGATTTTCGAATATTGAGCCAGCCTTGTATGCCTGGACTAATTCCCCAATGGTCATGGTGTAGATATTTTTGTGCATTCTTGATCCTCATTTTTGAGACTTTTTCTTGCCTATGTTCATGAGAGACACTATCATACTATCTCATAGTTATATGTTCATGAGAGACACTATCACACTGTCTCATAGTTATTTACAGTGTCACCTGGATTTGAACTCAAAATGATGACTGCCTCTTCCTGGTATTTCTTTTGTGGTATTTAATATCACAAAGTTAAACTTTTAGTGTATGTGCCTTTATAGGGCACAACACTAGTTTTTAAATGAAATGTAAGAGCACTTGGCTCATTTGCAAGATGCTCAGAACTGGGTAATTTGAGCCCCAGCTGGCCTGGAACTGCTATGTAGACCAGGCTGGCCTTGATATTGAGTTTCTGCTTCCCAAGTGCTGGGATTATGGGATGTGCCATCATGCTTGGCTCTTAAATGATGGTGCAAGTGCTGTTCTGCACTCAGCTCACTTCTCATTGGCTGGGGTTCCTTGCCGGCAACTCCTTACGAAGCACAAGCTTCCCTTTATCTTCCCTCCTGCCTCCACCTCCTAAATCCTGGGATTGCAGACATAAACCACCACGCCTGGTAGACTAGGCGCAGTCCACCAATGCTCGGCCTAGTGATGGGGAGGAAGAGCTGAGAAGCACTGGGGGCTGCCCAGCCTCTCCCTCTGTTTCTATTTTCCTCTTGGTATAAACAGCCTGATAATGTGGGGGTCAGAACATACTTCAGAAAGCATTCTCTAGGACGTCCAGGTTACTTAGCTTCTTAGCTGGACACAGCCTATTTTCTCCAATGAAAAGTCAGCCTTTCAGAGCTGATTACATCTGGATCTCAGATCCTCAGTCGCAGGTAGAAATTACCCAGGCTCACCCACTGAGATCCTGTACCCTACTCTGGTGTTCAGCCCCAGTGAAAGACTTTCCTTGAGTGGTCATTTCTTTCTTTAATGTTAAATTTTATTAAAATTTATAAATATTGTTTTAGCTATTTGAGTTTCTATTTTGTAAAAATCACTAGTAATATTGCTTTTTGATATGTATAGTAGCATTTAGCCATCTAGCACTTATTGTATGGTTGTTTGCATCATTTTCTCTTTGGGTAGTTAGTAATCTAAATTCTACTCATATGATCTAAAAACAAAATTTTAAGGACTTCTTTAGTATTTATTTTCAAAATTCCATCTGATGTAAGAGATCATAAATAGTTGAATAAAGAAACATAACCATATATATATACATATATTTGAATCATACTTATCAAAAAAGTTGCAGTCTTTTGATCTTTTTTATTTTGCTTACTACTTTTATGAATTTTTTAATTGACTTTTGTGCATTTCATACATCATTTCTTTTTCTTCTTTGTGTGTGTTTTTTGGTCTTTTTGAGACAGGGTCTCCCTTTAGTCCCAGCTGACCTAGAGCTTGCTATGTAGACCAGGCTGGCCTTGAATTCACAGAGATATGCCTGCCTCTGCCTCCCAAATGCTGGGATTAAAGGTGTGTGCTACCACACGCGGCTTGTACAACATTTCTTAATCAAACTTAGGCCCATTTCCCCTTCCTTGCTCCCCACCTCACCAGAGCTCATGCACTCTGCCATACATGTCTTTCGTTTTTTTTTCTCAGTCCTTTTTAAATTTTTTGGATGCTGAAGTTTATTGTTTTGGGCAGAAGTTTACTGTTTCAGTCAGTTCTTTGACCCAGGAGCGGGCCATTTCTTTTATAAAAAATGTATTCAGTGGGGTTCTATGCAGCAGTAAAGAAAGATGACATCATGAACTTTGCAGGTAAATGAATAGAACTAGAAGATATTATGTTGAGTGAAGTATCACAGTCCCAGAAAAACAAATGATGAATGGTACCCCTCATCCGTAGATGCTGGCACCAAGTACCTAGTTATAAGGCAAACTAAGCAACATTAATGTTATGTTCCTCGTGATCTGAAAACAACTGTGCTCTTTTATTGTGAATCCCTTAACAGGTTCTAGAATTAAGCTACCATTTATTTTCAGACTTTTTGGTATATGGGTGGAGGGTATGTATGCACAAAATCAAAAGAATGAGGGAAAAAAACTAGTTTGTCATGACATTGTGTCTAACCACAGTATCTATCTTATGGGAGTGCTTCTTAGTGTTTCTTATACAAGGCTGCTTGAGCTTTTGTCTAAGCCTGGTGTAACTTAGCCTTTCTGGATGCTTAACAACCATACTTAAGGCCCATACCAATTTGGCTGAGGGTCTTAAGGGATAACTTTGTTCCTTGCCCTCAGAGGTCAATTAAATCCCAGGGGACTATGCATGGGAGCATCTCTTGAAATGTCCTGTAAATGTGAGTCTCCAGTCTTACTGTGCAGGGAGGTCTTGGAGATCCACTAATGGGACTTCAGCCAGTGTCCAGCCTGTAAAGAGGAAATTCTGCTCATGCTTAAAAAAGGAAGTCTGGTCTAGGAGACCTGACTTTGTCCTGAGGGGTGGCTGGTAAAGTGAAAAGCCTAAAAGGAGCCAGGGGCTCCCTCCCCAGCCCCCCCCCACAACCCTGAGGACCAAAGACCTCAACAACTAACCTTGAGAAAACAAAAACCTTGTTTATTGGGCTAACAGTGTGACTTAAGCTCCAAAAAGGAAAGTATAACCAGAAATAGAAATATATTAGTAAGGTCTGAGAAATTTTACTTCAGAAATTTCCTTCAGAAATTATTCTTCAGATAAACTTAAGATCTTCAGTAAAAAAGACAAAAAAAAAGCACAGTTGTTTTGCCTGTCTTACGGCATGGCAAGTGCAGCTACCCTGTGGCTGCCACTGCTTTTGCCCATCCCTTCAAAGGACATGAGACACAGCTCTTTCCAAACCTTCCAAATATGAGACTGAAGGATTCATGTCCTTCCAGACTCCTCCAATCCTTCAGTGCCAGTGGGGCTGCGATGGACATCCAGCTTGTGGACTGAGCTACTACTGATGTTCAGCCTCTTCAGAGTATTATTGCCATTTGTTGGGACTACCCGAGGCTATATCATGAGGACCAGCACAGGAGGATCAAGACCAGGGGCCATGGGCTTACTGGACTCACTTGGTGACCATGGGAAGGGAAAAACCCCAGGTGGAACACAAGGGCAGATGGATGGCTGTTTGGGCTTGCCAAGGAGGAGCCTTAAAACATGGAACTTTCAGCCTAATTAAAACAAAAAATAATTTCCTCTCTCTCTCTCTGCCTGCATGCTGCCTGGGTTCCACCAAGTGTTGAACAGCCCTTGAGGTCAGCCCTGCTGGTAATTCCACATTGGAATTAAATCTTGTTCCTGGCATGAAAAAACCATAAATTGACATGATGTCTAAAAGATATGTCCATGCATATATGCATATTTTGGCGTGATGCTAAATTGGATAGGGAACAAACTTAACAACAACAACAACAACAAAAAACTGGGTCAAAGAACTGACTGAAATGGTGACCTTCTGCTCAAAACAGTAAACTTCTGCATTGAAAATTTTAAAAGAGACTGAGAAAAAGATGAAAAACATGTTTGGCCGAATGCATGAGCTCTGGTGAGGTGGGGTGGGGGGTTTAGATTTGATTGGAAATTTTGTATGAAATGCACAAAGCCTCAATAAAAATTGGCTTTGGAAAAATGTATTTATGTGTATGAGTGCTTTGCCTACATGTACGTAAGTGTACTCAGGTCACGTAATACCTGCAGAGGCCAGAAAAGTGCATCAGATCCCCTGGAACTGGATTCATGGACAGTTGTTATCGGCCATATGGGTGCTGGGAACCAAACCCAGGTCCTCTGCAAGAGCAGCCAGTGCTCTTGACCACTGAGAAATCTCCTCAGCCCCTTTCAGTGGTCTTTTCTTGCCTACTTTTCACAGTGTGGGCTGAGCTGGTGACAGAAAGAAGCATCAGAGATGACAGAGTCATGGCAGGGGCAGGGGTAACAACACTCTTGCAGTCAGCATGCTAAGCTCTGAAAGTGGCTGGATGGCTGGCGGCCTGATGGCTCAATGAAGATGTAGCTGGGCAGCTCAAGAGTAGCCAGTGCAGGCACAACAGGGCAGGAAGGGAGGAGAGCCTAGGCCAAAGGATAAAGGGTCTAAGCAGCTAAGAAGGAGAAACCACAGGCCCTGGTCACTGGAGGAGTTCCAGAGTGAGGTCACGTCTTTAGAGCCATGGATCCCAGACACCACAGGCCAAGAGCTGTAAGGGTCTGAATAGCCAGGATCTGCATGCAGGACTGTGACCCCAGAGGGCACCGCCTGCCGCTGCTCCCACCTGCCCATTGCTGGTGGGGACCAGCACTCGGAGCGCTCCTTCCCACTCGTTCACCCTTTCTGTCTGTGTAGAGCCAAAGGACTCAGCTGGCACGTGCCTTCTCTAGCCAGATGCTCAGGCTCCCAGGGACAGCTTGGTTTCTCCTCTTGCTGTGAACACGTGAAGACCTGTGTCTGACCATCCCATCCTCCCCCTGGGAATCCTCCCCATGACATTCTTCATGTCCTTCCCATTCACCCACTTGCATGGCTTTGAATTTGCTGCTGTGAGCACCCTACCCTAACTGTCTGAATCCAACCCATTCTTCATGCCTTATGCAGTGGAGAGGGTGTGGACTCACATTTTAGAAATAGCTCCTCATTTTGGAGGCTGAGTGCGGCTCAGTGGAAGGAGCACGCATGAGGCCCGGTGTTCTGTCCCCAGAATCACCAGAAAGTTCTGGTTTTAGAAATATTAAGTCATGACTCTGCCACTTCTTAGAGATGTGGCCTGGACGAGTGACCTGATCTCCCTGAGCCCTTTGTTTTCATCTTTTGTCTTCATTTCCAAATTAAAAGAGTGGCCACAGTATTTTGAAGGGCCATTGAGGAATGCCATAGAGGATATTAAAATCACAACAAGACAATATAATAAAAGATTGTATGCTGAGACTTGGAAACTTTGATCAAATGGACATTGTTTAAAAGTTATAATTTATTAAAATGATAAAAGAAGCAGAAGGGCTGGCGAGGTGGCTCAGAGGGGACTTGCCGCCAAGCCTAAAGACCTGAGTTAGACCCTCAGAACCCACAGTGTGGAAGCAAATAACTAACCCTCTCTCGAAGTTCTTCTCTGACCTCTACATGTACATGTTGATTCTTGAGACAGACCTTGTCACTAGGACTCTAGACTCTTTGATTAGGCCAGACAGGCTGACCAGAGTCCCAAGGATCTTCCCGTCTTTCCCTCCCCAGCACTGGAATTATAAGCATGCACCAACACACCCAACTTCTATTGACATTCTGGAAATCCAGCTCAGGTCATCATGGTTGTATACATGCTTTATCGACTGAGCATCTCCCCTGCCCCCTGTGCTACTTTAAAATAATTGAATTAGAAGTTTAAACGGAACCGGGTGTGGTGGTGCATGCCTTTAATCCTAGCACTTGAGAGGCAGAGGCAGGTGTATTTGAGTTCCAACAAGTCCGCCCCTGTGCTACATAAGTGGGAGGGTGTCAGGACAGCTGGGGCTACAGGGGGAGACCCTGTCGTGAAAAGACAAAAAAAAAAAAAAAAAAAAAAAAAAAAAGAAGTTGAAAATGATCCTGACAGGGACTGAAGAGATGCTCAGCGGTTAAGAGCGCCGCCGCTCTTACAGAGGACCCGGGTTCGATCCCCAGCACCACATGGCGGCTGAGAACCGTCTGAACTCCAACTCCAGGAACGCAGTTCCAGGGGAATCCGACCACCCTCTTCTGACACTCCGCGGCGTTGCACGACACGGGTCACAAACTTGCATGGCAGACAGTACATTCATACCTACAGAAAAACAAATAACAATTTAAAATGATCCTGACAAAAAAATGCTACAATTGGATTGTTGTGCTGATGGCTTCTACCATGTTCAGTGTATCAGGCAACACATCATTCCAAACTTCCAGAAACTGGAAAACAGTGAGGACCCCCTGTGTGTTCTGTAAGACACTATAATCCTGATACCAAAGCCCAAATAAAGCTATTACGAAAGGGGGCTGGAGAGATGACTCAGCAGTTAAGAGTCTTTGATGCTCTTCCAGAAGATTTGAGTTTAGTTCCCAACACCCAGGTCACATGGTTCACAACTTCCTGTAACTCTGGCTTCAAGAGATCCAGCATCCTTTTCTGGACTCCTTGGGCATTGTGGTCAAATGTACATATATTCCCACACAGATACACATGCATACACATAAGTTAAAAATGAATCTTTAAGTAAGAAAATGTTATAAGAAACTCAGGGACTGTTCATGTCCACTACTGAAGAAATCGCCATTTTGAAACCACTAAATGACTCACTGGAACCTCATCGCTTTCTGATTGAGTTTGGCTTATTCCACAAATTTAAGCATCTATCAACACAGAAAAGCTGTCAATGACATTTGGCTGTATTAACAGATAACACAGATAATTAAAATGTTCAGAACATTTACTGCAAGATCCTCAAGTTCTAAATGTAGTGAGATGTCACAATCACAGACAGGAAGATCTGTTCCTGCAAAGACCGCAGTCCTCCTTCAATATTTTTCCAGACCCATACAATTCCAATTAAAATTGCAATAGTGTAATTTCTAGGAACTTGACAAGCTGATTATAAAATGTATAAGTAAAAGAGTCAGGGGAGAAATACCCAAGACATACCTGGAGATAACATAGAGGACTTGACATTTCAGAAACCAAGATACTGTGAACCACAGGGCACTTGGACTTAATATCAGGGCCAGCAGAAGCAGGTGAGGTGTCCTGGCCAGGGTCACTGTAGGCCGCTGGGGAAGGATGAACTACACAGCAGTGATTGGTTGTGCATATGGGAAAAAAATAAAATCCAAATCTAACCAAGAACCCCACCAAAATCAATTCCAGATGGATAGAGATTTGAATGTGAAATGCAAACCTTTAAATATTTTAAAGAGATCATAGACTATTTTTATGACCTTGGACAGAAAAAGATTTCTTTCCAAAGCACTGAAACTTTGGGAAAGAAGGGATTAAAAAAAAAATCTGACTACATGACAACGAAGATGTTTCTGATTGTCCACATTCTGTGAGATCGTAAACAGAGAACCTTGGCCTGGGGAACTTCCCACACTCTGGTCAGTCACCAGCTATTATCTGAAATAGATATGGGACTCCGAAAAATCACCAGGAGAGCAAGAAAGGGTGCAAAGCTAGATGCAAACATATTTCACAGGAGAAATGCAAAGGTCGGTAATCATTTGAAAGTAAGGTTACCATACTAATAACAGGCAGGGAAGCGGCCCCATGAGCACAGAGACTGCATTTTCAGGCTGGGGAGGTGGCTGAGTTAGTAAAATACTTAGCATACAAGCATGAGAACTTGGGTTTGGTTCCCAGAACGTACACAGGTGCAGCATAAGGTTTTAGTGCCAGACAGAGGTGAGCCCCAGGCATGCTGGCCAGCCAGCCTAGCCTTCTTGACAAATGCCAGGTTCAGTGAGAGACCTGGTCTCAATAAACAAGGTGGAGAGTGATAGAGAAAGAAAGTTGATGTCAACCTGTAGTCTCCACATGCAACACATGTGTGCATAAGCACATATACACACACTCATACACACATGCACACACTCATACACACACACACACTCACACACACACTCACACACACACACACACACTTGCATTTTGCCCTCTCTCCTCTGGCAACAGTTCTGCTGTTTCACCAATTTGGATCTTAATCCCAAGTGGCTGCAACTTACCACACACCGCTGCTGGGAGCGGAAACAGGTGCCGTCACAGGGCAAAATAATTTGTAACTGACCTGTGAAGTTAAACAAACGTGCCTGCTAACATGTCAGCAGCAACTCCACTTCTAGAACATTCCCTTAGAGAATCCTTTAGACAGGTGTATTGGGAATTCATGCAAGAATGTTTGGAGCCACCTCTTCTGTATCAACAAACAACTCCAAAGCTAGAAACACCTGCAGAGTCCACAGAGAATAGCGGGGGAGCCTTAAAATGCAGACTTCCTGATGACACGCCAAACCCAGCAAGGTGAGTGAGTCACGGGCACACAGGTCACACGGCATGGTCACAGACAGTGCCCAGGGAAAATGAGAAACAAGGCTCAGAGAAGCACGCCAGCAAAGGGAAGAGGTGGCCTGAGTTGACCTAGAGATAGAGCGGTAAGGTACAACTGGACAGAGGGACACAAATGATGGGGTAGAGATGGCCTGTGTGGTCTCTGGAGTCAGGCCCTAGGCTGAGTCTTTGGCATATATTTCTTACCTATCCTTCAAGGCAGCTTGATGCTATGCAACTATTTTTCAGGCAAGGAAACAGAAAGGTCAAGAAACTTGTCCCAGGCACACAGAGGCCAGGCCAGATCTGTGTGACTGAGGGATGGTCCCTACAACCCGGCTACTGGATCCCTGCTTTGCATACAGTAGACGCTCACTAAGTGTGAGGCTGTGCTCAGCTTTGACCACAGCAGGCCCTGTTCCCTGACAACTGTCACCCTGGATCTTGTGTCCTTGCTGTGCTAGCAGAGTCCCTCCCAAACTCCTCCACTGCAGTAGAACACACCCTGGTGCCTCCTCTGGATTTTCAGGCCAGGGCTGGTATGCAGCAGGCACACAATACATGCTTTGGTTAGAGTATCTCAGAGCTTCTGTGAGGCGGAACAGGCCCAGCTGGGCTCCCTCCTATGTCGGATGAGCCTAATGGTGGAGAGGACTGTACTCACCTTGAGGACTGTAGCCAGGGGCGTCCATGAAGGACAGGCCCAGAGGCTGGTCTTCTTGCAGGGTGCTCTGGTCCATGAAGCTCTGGCCCATAGCGCTCGTCATGTGTACTGACAAGGGAATTGGCACAGGTGGGGAATGTTCCGGAAGGCCCTTGGAGTAAGAAAAGGCAAACTAGAGGAGCTTCAGCAGGTCAGGCAGTCAAACAAAGCTTAGGTTACATCCCAGCTCTCACACTTCCTCTGTCCTGCCCTCAGTGGGTTTTTCACAGGCTGAGCCTCAGTTTCCCTTCAGTAGAGCAGAAGCCATAAAAGCTCTGCCTTGTTAGAGGTGCCATGAGGCTGCTGACAGAAGGATGGAGCCCAGGGCTGCCGGCTCTGCTGGGCTGGACGTAACTACCCCGTCCCCGACCCCATTACCACCCTGTCTCCTGGGCATTTTCAAAGTAGAGTTTTGATACCACCAAGTAAATATACCATTATTACCCCAATAATCTGACTCTTCCCCTGTATCCCTCTCCACCCCCAACTTAGAGTCCTTTTTTTCAGGGCCCTGGCTGGGGTCACTTTGGGCTATACGATGTGTACTAAGTCTGGTAAGATTCTTCTCAGCAGCCAGGCCTGAGTTCAGAGGCCACACAGCATCTGAGTGAGAGACCAGGGCAGGTGGCTAATGATGGTTTCTACTCCCTAAAGAGGGAGTCAGACCTGCTTCATGGGTCAGGATCCAAGAAGAAAACAGCCACAGAGGGATCCTAAGTCCCAGAGGGTGCTTAGTCCACAGCAGGTGCCGAACAGATGGCTGTTGTGTGTTGACTCTCCCTGCACACAGTAGCTGCTGACACACACTGGTGTCCCCTGGGTTATGTGAGTAGCCATTAGAACCAGGGACAGGGAAGAAGTGGGGCCTTACTTCCAGGATGGGCCTCCTCAACTCCTACCTGGCCTAGCCAGGGCCTCCTCAACTCCTGCCTGGGCCTGGATCAGAAGGCACCTGGCAAGGCGTCTGTCCTGCAATTCCCTTATCTGTTCCCAACAGCCACGTGCCCAGCCTGGCAGCCTCCGTGCAGACTAGAGGCAGGGATGTGCAGGGTTGGCTCCACCCTGGGTGACCTTCCAAGGCACATCTCCGACCTCAGGTGCTTAGCACCATGTCCTCGGGCTGCCTGATGGGAACACGGTGGGTGTGGGCATAGACAGAGGGTCTCGAGAGCTGCTCAGGCCCCTCCACTGCAGGACTTCCCAGGGAAGGTCTGGAGCCTGTTATGATCACGTTCTGCTCCTGTGTTTGGAGGCTCCTGTGTCACTGCCAGTTCAGAGACCTCTGGCTGCTGCCATTCCAGATGAGCTTCTCCATCTCCAACAGTCATTCTAGGTTGTCAAGGCCAGCCTGGTCTACACAGTGAGCTCCAGGACAGCTGGGGCTACAGGGAGACCCTGTCTCGAAAAGACAAAAAAAAAAAAAGCTCTAAAAGTCTGTTGTTAAGATCTGGACTCTAAGTCATGATGGATTCTTGCTGCCCTCCGCTGAATGAATTAAAGAATTCACGGTGCTAGTGGCAACCTGGGACTCTCAGATGGTGCCCTGCCCCAGTGGGTCACCTCAGGGTCACCTCTGCAGCCCTAAGGTCAGGGCTCCTTCTCCTAGCCTCCCAGTGGATACAGCCCTGAGCTGAGTGCCCTTCTCTGGACAGTGCCCAGTACCCCAGGCCTGGCCGCCAAACCAGCCATTCACTGCAGAAGGCTCTGGCCCCATCCCAAACCTGCACTGTGGTAGATCTGGTCTCTGGAAAGGCTGTAGACCCAGTGGGCCACGTCCCTGCTGGCAGGAATTCCCTGTCTGTAGCCTCTGGTCCTCTGTGTCCACCTGGGGGTTGGGTCAGGGCATGGCCTTGATAGCCTTTGCAGATGGTGACACTTGGCTCTCCTCCCCAACATGTCTTTTTATTTTTTATTTATTTTTTATTTTTTGTCTTTTTGAGACAGGGTCTCCCTTTAGTCCCAGCTGGCCTGGAGTTCACTTTGTAGACCAGGCGGGCCTTGAACTCACAGAGATCCACCTGCCTCTGCCTCCCAAGTGCTGGGATTAAAGGTGTGCACCACCATGCCTGGCTCAACATGTCTTTTTAAATCCTGCTTGCTTTCTACTCTCCTCATGTCCCCTGAGTCTAATTAGGCCTCTGAGCCTAGGCTTGACTGTTCCCCTGCAGGGAACAGCTTTCTAGTCTCCGGCCTTTTCCTGTTCTCCTCTTGTTCAGCAGGAGGGGTTTGGGAGGAGGAGGGACATTGGGCTCCCAGGCTCTGGTGGGACATCTTGAGGTTGGGATCCAGGACAGGAGCACATCCTTGGATGCAGCTAGCATGAGTCTCCCCATTGGTTTCATGTGTCCCTCACTCAGTTGTATGCTGGGAGACAGGACACAGCCCAGAGTCTACATTCAGCCACATATCCCTGTAGCCCAACCATGGTTGCTTTCCTGCCACAGGCCTGCTCCAGGCCCCACCAGGAACCCTCTGTGTCGACCCCTAGGGTGTAACATTTGCCCTGCTGCCCGGCTGAAGAGATAGAACCCTGGGAACTCAAGCACACGGCCACAACAGGGCATCCTGCTCTAACCAGGCTCCCCAGACACTCCTTGGAGTCCATTGTGTCTGGGCCCTGCTCTTGAGGGAGCACAGGGACTCAGATTGGAAGTCTGGTGGGTCCTCCCACCATGGCTTGTGGGATATGTCCCATTGGGTCTACTGGAGGCACAAGAGGGGTCTCAGAACTGTACCAGGAGCCCTCCTTATCCTCTCTGGGTCTGGGTCCTCAGGCAAGACCTCCCTCTTGAGTCCTTCCACCCAGCTTCTCAGGTAATGGTTTGGTAGCATCTGGAATGAGGTAGTTTTATTGTTTAATATATTATAATTTCCTCACAAGGAACCAGATGGAACAGGGAGGACAGGAGGTGAGGTGCTTACAGCCCCCAGACTCCTGCAGAATCTCACTCAATATGGAGGGGTCAGTGAGGGAAACCCTGGGGTTCTTTCTGGGAAAGCTCCTGGGCCATGGAGTGGGAGGGCAGTGAACACATTGTGGGTGGTGGTCTCTGTCACTGCACACTGGCCTTTCCCATGGTGTCCCTTCTGTCTGCCAACATGTCACAGATGTCCTGTGGGCCTCTGGACATGCTGGGACGTGGCCAGAAAACTTCTACTGTAATGGCTCTGGCCTCTACTCTCTGAGGTCCCTAGCTTGCCATGCCTTCCTTGATACCGGGCCCTTGCTGCTGTCCCCTCCCTCCTCATACTCCTGCAGCCCTCGAGCACTCCAGTCCCAGCCATCCTCTTTCCTGCCAGCCTGGCAGTGTTTTCTCCAAGTTCTGACTTAGCCAGCATTGTGCTCAGCTCCACGCTGTCATGAATGGACTAACGGTCCAGGCCTCTTCCAAGGAGTCCAGGAAGGAGTTGGAACCTGAAAGCCAGGCCCATTCGTGTGGGTCCAGCTCTGTATGGACCGAGTTGCCCAAGCTCCATGTGCCTCCGTTTCCTCATGCAAAGTGGAATAACTAATGGAAATACCAACCTCTCTGGGCAGTCCTAAATGAATCCACATGTATCTGCATGTGCACTCACTCATGGGAGTCAGGTGTGGGAACTGCACCTAGGACCTAATGCATGATGATGGCTCTCACTCTGCCACACTTGGAGGCTGATACACAAACCTCTTGTCCATCCACTGGATTAAAGGGAAAAGGGAAAAGGAATGAAAGGCAGCTGTCAGCGGCCATCCTTAAACCTTAGGGCTAAAGGCTAGCCCACCCGTTTCTATCTAACAACTACACCAAGCAGCCAGTCGCCTATGGCCACTGCTGGACGCCCAGGCTGCTGCTTGATTAGCACTCTGCAGAGTAAATTCTACCAGCACAAACTCACCACACACCAGTCATCATGCTGATTGCACTCACTGACTTCACAGGCTGGCATCTGATTGATTTTCCCCAGCCAAATTCCACTAGCAAACCCCACTCAAGCCTGATGGGCTAAATACATGCATGAAAATAACAGACCAGAGATTCCTCTCTGATGGTGAAAAGAATCGTTTATTCATCCACAGCATCTTGTTTTTTTACCCAGAGTGATGTCACATCTCAGGGTCTGCTTTCAGACCCCCTGCCTCATGTTCTGTAAATATCATGAGTACTTGTTAGAGTTTTTAATCCCAGGGGCTGTCTCGCTGGTTTGCTAAAGTAGGCAAATCCTGCCTAGGGCCAGGTTTCAGTGGGTGTAAACAGACAAGCAGGTAGTTTAGCACAAGGTAGCCACAGGTGGCTTCTTTCTGCCTACAGCATGCAAGGCAACTGCTCTGCCACTAAGAAACAGCCCAGCCCTACACACAGGAATGTGGAGCCCAGAGCCTAGAGGTTGCTGAACGATACAGAGCATTAACTGTTCACTCCTCCCCATTTTGCAGCTGAGGGTGGTTTCTTCCTCTCCCAACCCCTCCCATCTCCTGCTCCATCAAGTCCACCCAGACTCCTTGAGCTTAAAGACATACTGAAATTATCATTTCCGGTTGAGGCATACTCAGGCTCACCAACTATAAATTATCTGCAATGCTATGCAGAAAAGGTATAAATACACTTTTACTATTATGATGAAAACCCAAAAGATAGAGATTCACTTCCCTCATGTACAAAGTCCAATAGAGCCAGCCAGATGCCTTGGAGGGTAAAGTTGCTAGCTGTGTAAGCCTAATCACTGAAGGTAGAAGGAGAATACCAACCACAGAAAGTTGTCCTCTGACATTGTTGCTAAAATTACTTTCCTGAGGGAGATGTGAACAATATCTGTCCTCCTTCTAAGGACCTTATAATAAACCAACACACAGTTCTACCCCAATTCACCCTGGGAACCACTGAGTTTGCTGGGCTTACTTACAAAGCACCGGGGGTTACTGACAGCATGTGGGTGGACTCTCGCAAGCAGCGAAGCTGATCTCATGAACATGGCTGGTGTTCACTTGAAGGGCAGTGCTGTGTAACACTTCCCCCCAGCTCTTTCATTCTCCCTCTTTCCCACAGTGGTTCCTGAGTCTTGGAAAGATGCCTGACTGTTCTCCTCCAGCTCCAGTGAAGTAACAGACCCTCTCATTCATCCCTCTGTCTCCAGGATGTGGCTGTTGGTGGGTCTAGGTGCTATCCCTTCTTGTGTAAAACATAAGGGAGGAAAAGTTTGAAAATGGGGAAAGAATCACAAAGGAAACTGTCAGTAATGACTCCAGGACTCAGAAAGTCATTTATTGTCTAGTTTTGGAAGCTTACATAGACAGAGAGTTTTGGCTATGTGTGAAACTGCATGCTAGTCCACATGAGAGGTTCCAAGGTCCAAGGTCAAATCTGATAAACACACTGTGTGGCCTCCCTTTGTGACGGCTGAGGGTCATTAATCAAGATGTTTACCTCAGAACAAGGAACTCTGTAAACTTTTAACCAGGTCAACATGCTAATGGTAGCCAAGTTCCATGTGACAGGGTCTTGAGACACTGTGTTCAGTGCCATCTTAGGGGCAGCCTGATCTTTTTTTTTTCTTTTTTTCTTTTTGAGACAGGGTCCCCTACATCCCCAGCTGTCTTGGAACTCACTATGTAGACCAGGCTGGCCTTGAACTCAGAGACCACTTGCCTCTGCCTCCTGAGTGGGATTAAAGGTGTGCACAACCACACCCAGCCCAATAAAGCCTTTTAAGTAGATGCACTAGTCTTTAAGTAAACCCACTTGACAATATCTAGTTTTCTCTTCTATAATGACTTTTAATACAGGTCACTTTCTCCCATAATTCCCATAGATTGTTCCACATTAACTTCTTTTGAAGGTATTGGTTCTCTCTTTTCCTCTTCTTCTTCTTCTTCTTCTTCTTCTTCTTCTTCTTCTTCTTCTTCTAATTCTAATTCTTCTTCTTCTTCTTCTTCTTCTTCTTCTTCTTCTAATTCTAATTCTTCTTCTTCTAATTCTTCTTCTTCTTCTAATTCTAATTTTTCTTCTTCTTCTAATTCTTCTTCTTCTTCTTCTTCTTCTAATTCTAATTCTTCTTCTTCTTCTTCTTCTTCTTCCTTGTTTTATTTTTGAGGCAGTCTTGCTCATTTAGCTCAGTCTGTCCTCAAACTCACTGTGTAGCCAAGGCTAGCCTTAAACTCCTTGATCTTCCTGCCTTTGCCTCCCAAGTGTTGAGATTATACGGGTGTGTCAGCACTCCTGGGTTTTAGTTTAGTTTAGTTTTGGTTTTTTTTGAGACAGGGTCTCCCTGTAGCCCCAGCTGTCCTGGAACTCACTCTGTAGACCAGGCTGGCCTTGAACTCACAGAGATCTGCTTGCCTCTGCCCCCCAAGTGCTAGGATTAAAGGCATGAGCCACCATGTCCAGCTTAAAGACGGTTCCTAGCTGCCATGTAGGTGCTGGGAATCGAACTCAGGTCCTCTGCAAGAGTAATTGGTGCATCCACACTCTTAACCACTGAGCCATCTCTCCAGCCCCATAGGGGCAGCCTGATCTTTAAAGTTTCAGGTTTGACTTGACTTGAGATATACCATCCTGATCCCTACAAATGTTGAAAAGCACCTCAGCCAGTGGAGCAGAACTATTTACCAAAGTAATAGCAATTGCTCCTCTACTGGGGCCTGTGACTTGCCTGGTCACAGGATTTTGTCCAAGTTCCTGGTATGAAGTGTGAATTTGCTTGCCCCTATGGAACAGGCCTTAAGTCCAATCAGAAAGTTGGTTTTTATCTGTAATCTCTGGTACAAGCTGGCACATCTCACGTGGGACTTCTAGCATGACGCATGCATAACCCACAGCTGAGTAGGACTTTGGGCCTTAATTCTCCCCAGCAACCTTAAGTATCTTCTAGCACTATAAGAGCTAGCCTGAGGGAGTGGACAGTTCTGGCTTAGTGGTACCTATGTTTCTCCAAGTCCAGCAACCAAAGCATGCAATGTCTTCAGCAATAGGGTTTTAACCATCAACTTCCCTAAAACTTCATCCCCATCCTGGGAATAATAATAATAATAATAATAATCTCTGCTGAAGCAACCTCTTGGTTGAATCCATCCTCACTTGCCTATTGGCAGAGCCATCATACACCATTTCAGACCACACAGGGATGGACGGCCTGTCAGTCTGCAGATGATCTACCCTTGGACAGTGTGGCTTCAGCTGCTCAAATTGCTTCCCCTGGCAGGAGTGATGTCAGTGCTCCACACCAGATTTGTCTTTGTTTTTATCACATCCTGCCAACTATGCCTATCTAGTGTTGCTTTAATTCTTCCCCAAGAGAGATGTGAAAACATGTACCACTCCTTCCTAGGTCTTAAAAATAAGCCAAAGTATGATGACACCACAGTTTACCCTGGGGGCCACTGCAGAAGAAGGGGACAGAAGAATGTAAGAGCTAGAGGAGGGGTGGACTGTTGTAAGGTGCTAACCTCCCAAGCCAAACTGCCACCATTTTCATGAGTTCCCTTGAGCCTACGGAGTCTGTAGTCTGTTGATACGCCCTTCTGGGAGAGTCACTGGGCCTTCACCTGAGTACCAGGCCACCCCTCATAGCCATTTGAATGCCATTCTGGTTTAATTGCATGAGGTCTCAGGGTCTCCATCTCAGCACCTATGGGGAAGCTGGCACCCATGCTTAGAGTCTAAAGACAGGAATAGAAGTGGGTCTCCATCTCAGCACCTACGGGGAGGCCGGCGCCCATGCTTAGAGTCTAAAGACAGGAATAGAAGTGGGTCTCCATCTCAGCACCTATGGGGAGGCCAGCACCCATGCCAGCAGCTGCTTTGGGCTCACGCACACTCCTGTCGGTGACTCTGACCCAAGCTCTGTAAATAAGCCCAGTAAACTCATTAGATCCCCAGAATGAAGTGTGGTAGAATTGTCACAGCTTTAGGAGGAAGGGGGCCTCATCCACATCTCCCCCAGGGATGGAATTTTAACAACAGACCTTCACATGTGTGGCATGTGTGGTAAGTGTGTACATATGCACAAGCACATACATACACCCAAATAGTAAATTATTTAAATTTAACTTAAAAATATTTTATTCATTAATTTTATTTTATACGTATGAGTGTACTGCCTGCATGCATGTAAGTCCACTCATGTCCTGCAGTGCTACAGGAGGTCAGAAGAGGGCGTTGGATCCCCTGGAACCTGAGGTTTCTTGTGGTTGTTAGCTGCCATTTGGGTGCTGGGAATCACACTCGGGTCTCCTGCAAGAACAGCTAGTGCTCTTAACTGCTGAGTCATGTTTCCAGCCCCCAAATTTAAAATGTTTAAATGCAATAAAAATGGCCCAAACATGCTAAGGGATACTTCATGGTAGATTTATGAAATTAATAAGCATGTGACAAAACGGACATTCCAGTTTGCAGGGGCCTATGAAATGAAACTTCGAGATACTCTCTTCTCACTAAAATCTCCAGAATGAAGCAGACTGGGCAGCCAAGTGCAGGCAAAGTAGGAGTATCTTCCTGGCTGTTGGGGACACAGGCAAGTCGGCCACCATGGGAAAAAAAAAAACCTGATGGCCTTCGATCAATCAACGTGCACAGATGTGAGCTAAGCTTCCAGCTGTTCTCCGCAGAGTACAGAAACACATCTATGAACAGCAGATCACACGATGTCTCATCTGTATTATCACCAAATTGGGAACCTCTCAAATGCCTGTTTCTTTGAGTTCTCTGACACACCCTCACCTAGTAACCTGCACGTCAATGAGTTGGCATTTCTCTCAGTTGCTAGTCCATCTCTGGCCTGACTCTGTCCCTGAACCAATCACTGGGCCTTCCAGAGGGATATGAGACTCTGATTGGCCAGGTCAGAGACTCTGTCCACTCAGAAACCTAGGACTGGACACTTCTCTCAAAAACAATGAGAATTAAGAAGGCCGAGTAGAAAGTCCCAAGGAAAATGGCACCCACCGGGTGTTCAGGACCACCATCTGTTGGCAATGGGTGAGGTCCCAGTGGAGGCCAAGGTAGCTGCCGCTGGGACCTGCCCAGAGTCCTCCATCTGCTAACAGTGAATATTTTATTGGACGTGTGTCCCTAGCTGAAGAAACTGACCTGACCAGCTGGGGATGCTACATCTACTGCCCTCCTGGGACCAACTACAGCTGACTGACACGGCTACAAAAGGGTGGACTCGCTGCCTAATGGAATAGCCTGAAAAACCCTAGAACTCCCCAGGAGCTCAAGCTATGGTTAGACCCCTGCCATCCCATATCCTTCCTGCTCCGCCCTGTCTCCCTGTGTCCCTTCTGCTGAGTAACTAGCCCCATATCTCCCTGTGAACCACTTAGGCTCTGCTTTTAGGGAGTGCAGAGCTGTGCCACCCTAAGGTCCCATTTGTCCCTGGGTGGAGAGTTATCCACCCCTCACCCCAGACTCTGAGGACCTACTAGACTCCTGTCACCGACCCCTCTCCACGTCCTCACGGCTTAGGTATTTGGGACCTCGCCATCCAGACTTCCTTCTGCCCCAGGGTTGACTACAGAAGCTCCAGAAAGCGTGAAAACCAGGGTCTCCTGGGCAGCCAGCATCTGATAGAAAATGCCATATTCCTAGGCAACGGGTAGATATTTCTTTAATTTGTGCAGATATACAGAGCTGAGCTGATTAATATATTTTGTGCTCCCCTGCGAGGCCTAGGTCTACAATACGAGCCTCTTTGCCCCATGGTGAACTGGTTTGCAGGTCAGGACAGGGCTTTATCTTCACAATGACAGTTCATTAATAGATTTACGAGGGGGAGAAGGCTGCTTGGTCTGTCTGAAAGGCTTGTTTTGCATTTTTCTTCTTTTAATTACACAGTTATCTCCTGGACCAAAGCTCTTTGAAAAACGAGAGAAATAGACCCCCCTCCTTCCATCTGCTCCAGATAGGAATGCAATTAATGAGGGAGATGGCAGCTCTACTCAGGAGCTCCCTGCTCTCCCAGACCATGAGCCTCCTTTTCCCAGCTTTCTGCAGCTGGGAAGCTGGGTCACCGGATCTCCCAGACCTCGGGTGTCTGGACATGGGAGGGGCCACTCTGCTCACCAGGTACGGTTTCTTGGGATTTGGGTCAGGACAGTCATGGGTCTCTGGAGCTACCATTTCTTGAACACTTCCCAGGTGCAAGGTGGTGCATCCAACCTGCAGCCTGAGGCCCACATTCATTCCCCTGACCCCCCAGAGCTGGCAATAGAGTGTTGTGATGTCAAAGGGCTGGACGCCCCTGTCAGAGACTTTTCTAGCTTAAACTTCATAGAGGTCTGTTTTTAGACCCATTTTATAGACAGAGGAGCTGACGTAGACAGCTGTGTGCAGGGCTCCAGGCTGGAGGTAGAGGGCATGTGTACTGTACCAAACACTGAGCAGCAGCAGAAGGTGTGGGGTGCACTAGAGGGACCTCTGCTGGAATGTGATGTCAGGCCTGTGGTCTCAGAGGTTTGCATTATTTCTATGCCCCCTCTGCTCCCTGGTGGCTCTTTCTGGGCCTCAGCTGTCTTGGCTGTGAAATGGGCACAGATTCTACACATGATGAACATAGGGCTGCCTTAGGCTGGCGCATGTGCTGAAGAGGACACCCCGGAAGGGAGGGCTGTGTGGAGGGACAGACACCAGGGGCTCCCTGTGCTAAAGAGAGGCGCCTCTGGTCCTCACCCCAAGTGTTAGCTCAGAACTGGTCAGAAAACATGGTCATATGTGACACATCACAGTGCCCAGTGGTCTCCCCCACCCCTTCCCAGTAAGAAATCACCAGGAGAGAACTGGAACTCCTGCCTCCTGTTCCAGCCTAGCCCATTCTGTATCAGTCTGTGTCAGCTTCTCTGGTCTCCTAGCTCTGAGTCCTACAGAGCATTGTCAGGATCGGGTACAGGGATGTGAGGTGCGTGGTAGCCCACACTGGGTAGGGCTGGGGGTGAGGCGGCAGTTGGGTAAGCTCATCGAAGAAGCTGAACCCCCAGTGACTTAGGGCAGGGTCTGCCAAAACTTTCCTGTAGAAGCTAGATAATAAATATTTTAGCACTGGTTTTTAGGTTTATAGGGCTCAAAGAAAATCCACAATAGAGTGTAGGTATGATTAGAGAGAGAATGCATCTCTGCATTTTTTTTTTAATTGGCACAGTCCAAATGTATTCATGAACACTGGAGTTGGAATTTCATACACTATTCACATGCCACAGAAGACTGTTCTCTTGAATATTTTTCAAGCATGAAAAAAAGCCATATAAAAGCAGGCCATGAGCCACATGTGAGCAGGTGGCTGTGAGCAGACCACGGTTTATGATCGCCTTGCGGCTCCCAGTCCCACCCCAGGCTCCCCTTGATGGACCTTCCGTGCAGCTGCAAGATGCCTAGCCATCAGTAGAGGGGGCTGGAGGGACACTGTGAATGAAGTACATTTTACACCTCATTTCGTTCCTGCATCTTCCTTACATGAAGTGACCTGTCATGCGTTGGGGCACTGCCCCATCTATGCACACGGACTGCATGGCTCCTGGTGACCTCAGAGGCCTTTCCTCAGCAGGTGGCCATGTCCCTGCTTTGTTACCCATCTGATACCTCCAGCTGTACTTACAGTAACACCCTTCCCTCTTGCCCTTGTCTGGGGAGGTGTTTCCTGCCTGGCATACTTGCAGACATCCTTCGTCAGGACCCAGCCAGCTTCTCTGCCACTGGGGGCTGCATTCACTGATGTCCACTGGGGTCTGAGCCCCAGCTTTGAGGAGAACCCTTTCCCAGGTCGTCTTCCTCACTGTCACAGGCCCATGTCTCTTAGTAGTGGACAAGTCATCCCTATCATGGCTTGACTATTCTTGGTACTAACGTCCCCTATCCAAACCTCTGTATGGAGTCACCTCCTCACTGATCTCTGACCCATAGGTCCCAAGAGAAGTCCTGGGCACCCTGTGGACGAGTAGTCTTCATAATCCAGGGACCACACCGGGCTCTGTAACCATATCCACTGGGAAAAGGGAGCTTGGTCCTGTCTCCCATGGGACCCAGAGACCCTGAAATTGAGCCAAGGCAGAGCACAAGCTAAGGGACCAGAGCCAGTTGCCAGTGTTAGGACAGTCAACTGCATTGAAGTGTGACTGGAGCGACAGTGCACGAGTGCCCACCACGCTGCAGGCCCGGGAGGAGCAGGGCTGGAAGCACAGCTTCCTGCACTCCTTTTCTGGATGTTCTGGTCCTCAGGCCCACCAGGCCCTAGTTTCTCTCTCTAAGTCTGCTTGGCCCCCAGCAGGCTGTAGGGACTGAGATGCCCTCTTGGCCATGTCTGAGGGCCTCCTCTGTCACCTCATCTATACTGTAGCAGGTACCGTAGCCTGGGCAGGGCTAGCAGGCTTGCAGAACACAGGCTGGGAGGTAATGAGGTCTCATAGTCTGATATGTGCTCCTGTATGGGCACTGTCATCACATGGAGACGATAGGCCATGAGCCCAGGTCCCTGGAAAGGTGGACCTATCAGGATGTCTGAGATAAAACTTGGGGGGCCCTGGGGCTTTCTTTTTAAGTAGCACCATGTTGGAGGAACAGGAGACCCTGGGCTAGCTAGATCTCTTCAGTGGTCTAGACAGCTAAGGCCGCAGAGGCAAGGCAAACAAGACAGAGGCAGTAGGAGGAAGCCACTGCCCCATTGGTCCTAGAAGAGGGGCTGGTGGGCTGCCCTGAGCCTGAGACTAGGAGAGCTACACTTGTCTGTACGGCCTAGGAGTGCCTGTCCCCCACCATGAAATCAGAATCTGCTGTAGCTCACAGGGGCTCCACTGGGGGACAGGTGAGGCCAGGCCAGCCAGGGTGTTGCCAAGAGGCTCCTGGGACACAGATAGCACGGCTCCCACCTCCCCAGCCACATCTGTAGCTCTGGGTTTCCTTGATGGCAGCAGGTGTCTCTGGGCACCCAGCGCAAGAAGGGTGGGCGCTGAGCTGCAGGGGCAGGCTGCGGCAGATGTTCTGGAGGACCAGAGGTGGATCCCGTTCCCCACATTCCAGCCCCTCCCTTCCTGTCTTCTTTTCCGTAGAACAGAATGTGACTTGCAAACCAGCGCTGTTCAGAACCCTGAGGATACAGAGGGTCAGACTCGGGGGTGAAGTGCCCTTGGTGGGACAGGCTCATTCGTGAGAAGAACAGACAGATGAGAGACGGGGCTGCTGCTTCCAGCTCCTGCCGCTTCTCATCCGAGCAAGATGCACTAGAAAATTCCCACTCACATCTGACTGTGCCCGCCTTCATCGCTGTAATTAATATCCTAGGGAAAAGACACGCTCAGCTGGGCATCCATCTGCCAAGGCCTTGGCCTCCTGGGCTCTGTCCCTGGGGATTCAGGGCCCATTTAACCACTGTGGGGAGCAGGCACAGGCATCGCTGGGGATAGATTAACCTCACTTAGCACAGCAGACAGCCCTGCTCAGGAGCCCCTACAGGCAACAGCAGGGATCCACTGCTCTGCCCAGGGAAACCTGAGGTGGTCCAGCAGCCTTGGCAGGGGGCAGGACATTACAGGTGGAGGAGCGTCAGAGCAGCTCAGAGACACGGGTCAGTGCCAAGGCCCTCCTGGGGAGGAGCGGAGAGCCGCCGGCAGGTCAAAAAGGCTTGCGTGGTTGCAAGTGGGGAAGAAGATGATTTCTGAGACAGCTGAGTCGTCCCTCAGTCCCCTGAATCCTGGAAGGGAGAGAGTGAGGGAAACTAGGTGAAGACAGGCAGGGCATCACGGCAGGACCCCGCACTGTACTGTTGAGAGGGGTCTGAGACCCTTGGCCCAGCCTCCTCCTCCTGTAGACACTGAGATGGAGGGACTTCTGGAAACTTCCTTGTCTCTCAGGGAGGACTTTCTGATCTGTCCTTCCCTCCATGTTCTGAATCTCAGACTCTGAGCTCCTTTCATGGAGTCCAACGTAACTTGATGGTGTCTTTGAATGGAAGCCTGAGCATCCCCCTCTGGAATCTCCAAGTGACAAGGTCACAGGTGTGTTCCAAGACTCCCAGGACTAAAACGCCCATGGGCTACACAGAAGAGGTCAGAGAAGGGGTATTGAGAGGCTGGAGTCTCAGCCGGGGATGTGCCTAGGTCACTTCTACCTTGCCGTCTCGTGAATAACCATCAGGACTCTTATGGGAACAGGAGGTCAGCAGCAGTTGGGCGGCCTGTCTCCCTGCTGATGCTGAGCCTATAAATTGGTCTCATGTGCACACCCATCCCTGAGTCCTGAAGAGGAGCTGACTGGGACCCGAACCCAGAGACTAAGTCTACTGAAGCTCAGCTTATCCTTGGCCAGAGGGGTGAGCTGCCCACCAGGACTCGGGACTGCGAGGGGCTGCAGGTTCCCCTACACTGTCTTCATGCACCAAAGTGAGCAAGAGGAGAGTCCTGTCTGCTGCTCCCTCAGAGGAGTGGGACAGAGAAACAGGAGATGCCCTTGGTATGAAGGACGCTTGGGCACAAGGCTAGGAAGGAAGAAGTGATGTCCCCAGGGCTTCAGAGACAGGTGCCATCCAGTGGCAGCCTTCTCTACAGGGAACGGGCACAGCACAAACAAATCCACACATGGGCCCAAAGGTTGCCCGCCACCTTCAGCCTCACACGGCATGAGCCGAGTGCACTCTGTGTGGAGCCAAGCTCCTCTGCTCCCTGCTTCTTATTGCCCGGCCTCCTCACATGGGTGCCCCGCCCCACTTAAAGACTGGCCAGGACCAGCTTGGCTGGTACAGAGTGATGTGGTCAGAGGACCAGGTGGGTTGCAAGCCACCAGGGATGGACCTGGCCAGTTGGCAACACTGAGTGCAGCCATCTGCTCTCCCTTCTAGACCCTTCCTGGGAGCCCTGAGGTCCTGTCATCCCTGTGCAATGGCCAGCCTGGCCAGTCCCATGGAAGGGTCATGGCTACCCTGCCTACGGCCCAATTTCTCTTCTTCCAGCCTGGCCCCCCACCTTCCACCTCCTTACTTCTTATTTTGCCTGCTGGGGTCCCTGCTAGTCCGCAGGCTCCCCTGAAGGTCTTCCCCACCACAGCTCTAAGAAACAAATCCATTCGGATGAGTTACTGTTTTCCCAAGAGGGAGGACATGTGAGTTAGTGCCAGCGCCTCCCATACTCGTGTTCTGTAATAAGGGAGGTAAATCGGAGTTAGTGGGAGCCAGGGCCGCTCTGAAGCCTTGTTTCCTGTTCTCAGACATCGCAATGAGCAAGGGAGGGTGGGACGGGACAGGGGAAGAAGAGAAACCAACCATCGACTGTCTGGGGAACCAGAGCTTTCAAGACCATAGCCAGCTCAGTCTCAGGTCATTCCTGACAGGGGACAACTGCTGACCACCATGAGACCTATCGAACCTGGGCAATGGGTTGAGTTTTCTTTCTTCATCTCTGTTATGCCGATGCAGCCTCTCCTCCATGTAGTAGGGAGAGGTTGATCTGTTCAGGGAAAATACAGTTGTTCTCATGGTATCCTGGGAAGGCTGGGGCTGTACGGTCCCCACATAGGTGCTGCCACGCCCACGGGAGGCTCCAGCAGCTCTGGGGCTGTTGTGGCTGGAGGACTTCAGGCCTTCGCCACCATTACAGTGGGACACAGTTTCTCTGTTGCTGATTCTGTCAGTGTCAGGAAGTCCACCTGGATGGGAACTGGGGAGGCGGAAGTTGGGTGGCAGGGGCCTGGCGTAGGACATGGCTGGGCTGTCACAGCCTCTGAATGACCCTGGGCCTCAGAGTCCTGAGGGCAGCAATACAGGGGTTGAAGGTAGACTCGGATTCTGCCAGCTGTGGCTCTGGGTCACGCCTGCTTTGAAGGGAGACCCGGTCTTTAGGAAAGCCTCTCTCAGAGCCCTTCAGAGGACCTTGGGTGGCCTCCACACCACCTAGTCGGCAAGAGTGCCCGGGGGAGGCAACTTTGTTTCTCTTCCTCTGCTAGGGACCTGTGGGTAGGAACCTGTGTTTCTAGGCACTGGTGTCAAGGGTCTGATCCTCACCATCCCGATCTGTCCTGCCTACTCAGGAGGTTGAAGGCTCTGTGCAGACATGGGAAGGGGGAATGCTCCACCTCTTCTGTGACATTCTTGTATTCTGGGACCCCAGCATCAAGCAAGTGCCAGTCTCTAATGGCACTCAGTCTGCAGAAGTATAAAACAACAACAACAAAAAAAACAAAAACAAAACCAGAGTCCTGTTTACAGACCTGGAGCCCGGGGAGCTCGGGGGCTGCTCAACTATCCCCGGAACCATACCCCCAGGGAGCAGCAGCAACAACCTTCCATTCTGGGTCTTCTCTACTCTGAGCAAGCCTGAGTCGGGCAGCCCTTTCTCCAACATGCTCCCCCTACCATCCTGCTGGAGGTGCCGGGTGACATTCACCAAAGCCCCTTGGACCCTCAACCTGGCATGTTGCTTCTAGGAGAGCCCTGCCTAGCACAGGATTCCTCCTTGGTCCTCTTCCCAGAACTTTGCTCACCTCTGTCCCCAGTGCACTCTGAACAGCGTCCTCTCCCAGGCCTCTGCTTAAGGCAGCCTTCTGGGGATGGGTGCTTGGGGATGTGTAGGGCGTGAAGGTAGCACTAGGGGTGTCTAAAGCCTCTTGTGTGGCTGGCAGTCCATTGGAGCACCGTGCACTCTGTTCAGGGATGATTCTGACCTGAGACTATGGAAAGTGAGAAGGGTCAAGTCTTGTCTACGCCAAATTTTTCATATGTGTGGTTTTTCACCCATTTCTTGATATAGTTGCTTTTTGTTGCTTTCTAACGCAGCATAAACATTCTTCTTAGTAAGTTAATGCTCGTGAAGATCCTAGGAGGGTGTGGGGCTGAGGTGACAGCGAAGAGCAGCAGAGGTTGAACAGGGAAGCAGAAGACCTTGGGCAGGCACTGCTCTTCTGCTTTCTGCTCTGTGGCTTGGGGCAAGTTGTTAGCTGTCTCTGAGCCTCTGTTTAATCAACTGCACCCCAAAAAGTTCCGAGAGATAATGTAGCCCAACTCTATTCTTCATGGACAGGGCTTGGAGAGGGGAGGGGCTATCAGGAGGCTCCAGGCATGGTATCTTGGGGGAAGGAAATCTGTACCTCCTGGGTCACAGAGGCAGCTCTGAACTTTAGTGACTTCTCAGTGACAGCTGGGTGCCAGCCCTGTGCTCCACGTGCCTCGTGTGTGACCTCAAATCTTTAAACAGCCTCAGTGGAGATTCTGCAGTGATTTGCTGGAAATCCAATGAACCAGCAGTCAATTCAACAAATGACCAATTCTCCATAAATCAATTTGCCCAGTGATCTATGCTATACTATGCCCAGAGACAGGCAGAGATACCAGCCTGCTCCAGCCTGAAAACTAGGCACATGGTTTGAGATGGAGAAAGGCAGACAGATGGAGAAAGAGAGAGAGAAAGGAGAGAGACAGATAGGGAGAGGCCGCTCCGGTAGCTCACCTGGGCCTGGTGTCACAGCCTCAGTTCCTTCATCTCAGGAAGGCCATCCACAGAGGGGTTCATCAAAGTGGAGGGGTGCAGGCCTTGCTCAGACTTAGGTCCTGGCCTGGTCCTGCAGGGCTCTGCAGACCTGAGTCCTAGCATCTGGCTCTATGAACCTGAGTCCTGGCCTCTGGACAAATCTTTATCCTTAGCATTGGTCCTAATGCAGGCTCCTTCAGCGCTGGCCCAGGGAGAGGTACGGCCTGGGGTGGAATTGGTAGACAAGGCAGCCAGGTCCCATTCCAGGCTCCATGGCCTCTGCTTTCCCTGGGACTCTTCTCTGAGACCTTGCCTTTTTCTGAGAGTTGAACCATCAGGCTCAGCATCCTCCAGGCCACAATCACCTGGACTCCAGGTGCATGTTCCACCTGTTAGAGTGACCTCCACCTGGTGTCTGGATGTCCTAGGTCCACCACCCTGTATCCATCAGCTGGGCCTTCTTCTGGGATCCTGGGTCACTGGGAAGGGCTGCCCAGCCTGGACAGCTGTAAGGACCTGTAAGCCTCCTTAATGCCTGCCTTGGATGCATTAGAGAGACACTTCAGCCACCTAAAGCTCAGTGCTCAGCTGATGGCCAATGCTGACAAGACAGGACTTCCCTGGGCCAGCCCATGTCTCTGTCCAGGAACCAGTGTAATTTTTAAAACATTTATTTTTTATTTTTGTTTTACGTGTATGGGTGTTTTGCCTGTGTGTATGTAAGTGCACCGTGTTCAAGCAAATGACCGTGGTGGCCAGAAGGGGGTGTCTGAGACCCTGGAGTGGGAATCAGCTGCCAATGAAACCAAACTCAGACCTCTACACGAGCAGCCAGTGCTCTTCATTTCTGAGTTTTCTTTCAAAGATTTCCTATTTATTTATGCGCCTGTTCATGTGTGCACATGTGCATATAGGTGCCCAAGGAGGCCAGAAGAGGGCGCTGGACCCCCAGAGCTGTCAGCTACCCAGTGTAGGTGCTGAACACAGAACTCGGTCCTCTGGAAGTGGACCAAGTGCTCTGAACCACTGAGCCATCTCTCCAGTCCCAGACACAGGATTTAAAACAATGGGAGGCAGCAATTTTATCCCTAGTTATTCTCTTGAGTACCACCCTGCCCCTCCTCACTCTTTCCCTGGTCCCCCCCCCCAAAAAAAAAAAAAACTATAACCGCAAAGTTCCAGTGCAGGCCAAGACCTGGGTGAGGGTCTCCACAACTCTCCTCCCTCTTTCCCCTCCTTCCCTGCTACAGGAGCCATTGGGAGCCTGTGGTGGTTTGAATGTGTGTCCCCCATAGACTCTAGGTATTCAGACGTTTGTCTCCAGTTGGTTGCGCTGTTTTTGGAGGTCTTGGGGTGTGTGGCCATGCTGCAGGAAGTGTGTCACTGGGGGCAGGCTTAGTGAGCTTAACAAGCCTCGTGCTCTACAGTTGCTTCCTCTCTGTTTCCTGTGCTCTTTGCGAGATGTGACCCTTGGTTTGCTGCTCCAGATCCAGTCACCATGCCTCCCGCCACAATGGACTAATTCCCTGGAACCGCCAATCGTAAGCTCAAATAAACTCTTCCTTTTATAAGTTCCTTGGTCTGGTGTTTTATCACAGCAACAGAAAAGTGACTAATACAGAGCCCTTCCCTCCAGCCCCTCCTGCTGACATTAGAGGTTAGAGAATGGGCTCTGGGGCCCCTGACCTTGGTCGCTGCTCTCTGAGTAGGTAGACACTGTTTATGGCTGGCCAAAGACTCTCCTCAAAGGGCCTGTGCGATGGGTCGGCACTAGCAATGGTCCCCGTCTCCCTCCCCAGGCCCCCATAGCTTCAGAACTAGAAGGAATGTCAAGAGATCCGGGGAGACGAAGCTGAACCAGATCTTCCATCTCACTTTTGTTATTTATTTTTAAATTTTTATGAGTATGAAGTATTGTCTGCATGTATGTAAGTGCACCCGTGTTGTGCCCACAGAGGCCAGAAGAGGGCGTTGGATCCTCTGGAACCAGAATTACAGAGGGTGGTTAGCCACCTGTGGGTCCTCTGCAAGAGCAGCCAGTGCTCTTAACTGCTGAGCCATCTCTCCAGCCCCCAGGTCTCCCATCTTTACTGAAATAGAAAGGCAGTGTTTAACATTTAAGCCACAGACCCCCCACAGCTGGTGCCAGCTGAGTGCACCTGCCTACTTCACCTGAAGAGCCACAAACCCAAGTCCCTCCAGCCCTCTCCTGGGCTCCGCCACTGACGGATGGGTTCTGAAGTGGGTCACTTACTGCTCTGCCAAATGCGGCAGAGGACCCAAGAGGAACTTCAGAGAGCAGAAATGATCTGGGATGTGGGCTAGCCTCAGTAGAGGCAGGGGGCTGGGGAGGAGGGATCACTCAGTGGTGGGGTGTTTGCCTAGTGTGGGTTCTTGCTGAGTTCAGTACTAAAGGGAAAAGTAAAGCCTGAGGAAGGAAGCCCCACCCCATCTCCTTCATCCTGGCTCTACGGCCACCTGCTGCTCTGTCCAATCCAGCCTTCTCATGGTGGATGGGAACAATGTCTGGCTCTCAGCTCCAACCCCATATTGGATTGATTTTCTTTGGATGGACACTGCTGTCCAGTGCCTCCCATCCAATCAGCTAGCTACAGGCCAGAGTGTGGTCAGGAGGTGGCAGGGTTGTCAGAGCCCACCCTTCAGGTCGAGCGGGTGAGGAGAATCTCTCCAAGCAACCAAATGCTTTGTTTTCCCCAATATTCCCACGGTCCAAGAAGATTGTCATTGCCTGCTCCACCCACCCGGGGGATTAGGAACTCCGTTCAGGACCAAGGATCCAGATGTGGAGGTTTAATGTCTCAACTAGGGCGGCATAGGTCTCCTGTGGGACTGGCTCAGGCCTGGGATTCCAGAGTGACCTGTATGCTGTGGGTGCTGCTTATAGATCAGGGTACAGACTTTTATAACACAGGACAGTCACGTCCCAATTGCCTTCCTATAGCTGTGTCATGGCGGGGACTCTCTTAACCTCTCTGGGCCCGTTTTCTGTGAAATAAGAGCAAAGCCAATGGAGACAGGAGTATGCCGTAGGGACACTCAACCTTGGTATGAGCACAGGTCCTTATTGTGGAGTCTGTCCTGTACACTGTTGGGATGTTTCACAGCATCCCTGGCTCACTAGATACCAGTAGCAATGGAGACAGGAGTGTGCCGTAGGGACGATCAACCTTGGTATGAACACAGGTCCTTACTGTGGAGTCTGTCCTGTACACTGTTGGGATGTTTCACAGCGTCCCTGGCTCACTAGATACCAGTAGCAATGGAGACAGGAGTGTGCCGTAGGGACGCTCAACCTTGGTATGAACACAGGTCCTTATTGTGGAGTCTGTCCTGTACACTGTTGGGATGTTTCACAGCATCCCTGGCTCACTAGATACCAGTAGCAATGGAGACAGGAGTGTGCCGTAGGGACGATCAACCTTGGTATGAACACAGGTCCTTATTGTGGAGTCTGTCCTGTACACTGTTGGGATGTTTCACAGCATCCCTGGCTCACTAGATACCAGTAGCAATGGAGACAGGAGTGTGCCGTAGGGACGCTCAACCTTGGTATGAACACAGGTCCTTATTGTGGAGTCTGTCCTGTACACTGTTGGGATGTTTCACAGCATCCCTGGCTCACTAGATACCAGTAGCAATGGAGACAGGAGTGTGCCGTAGGGACGCTCAACCTTGGTATGAACACAGGTCCTTATTGTGGAGTCTGTCCTGTACACTGTTGGGATGTTTCACAGCATCCCTGGCTCACTAGATACCAGTAGCAATGGAGACAGGAGTGTGCCGTAGGGACGATCAACCTTGGTATGAACACAGGTCCTTATTGTGGAGTCTGTCCTGTACACTGTTGGGATGTTTCACAGCACCCCTGGCTCACTAGATACTAGTAGCAATGCCCCCTATCCCTAGATAGCAACCAAATGCATTCATACTGGCCACGTCTCCCCTGAGGGGGTCCCATGACTTCTAGATAGAAACCACTAGAACAGGGTACCTAGTGATGGTCAGGCACCCAGTGACACCAAGAAATGATGAGTTGTCACCACGAGGACGGCCCCAGTGTCCATTGCAGCAGCTCTGGGCGCTGGCCAGCTTGGCACATGGTAGGTACTCAGAGCATGGGCCTGGAGTATAACAGACTCCTCTGCTGGAGTCTAGGGATGTGAAACATGTGACCTTTCTAGGACTACCTGGGAGCCTCCCAGCCATAGACTGGTCCTTTTCAGACAAGTGCAATGACAGGTGACTCGCCGGACAGAGTATTTTTCCAGAATCCTCAGTTTCTCTTCTACTGTCCATTTACCATAGCGGCTGGACTCCGGCATAGCCGATGGCAAAGTGACAGAGAGCCAGTGTCTCTGCGCCCTTTGCTCCGGCTTTTATCCACCTGATCGCATGTGGCTGGAGCCCTGGCAGCCACTCAGCTGGAGAAATGTCAAAACTGTATTAAATTATTGGACATGAGTGAGCAATAAGAGAACACTTGTCACCTACGCACTCCGGGGTCCCCGAGGCTCCTGCAACGTGGAAGAGAGCAGCCTCCTTGACCTGCTGTAATCCAAGCCTTGCTGGGTGACACTCCACCACCACGCCCGTGCACCCAGAGCAGGAGGAGGCTGGGCGTGTGCACCCCCAAGCTGTCAGAAGCAGCAGAGATACACCAGGCCTGTGACCCCCAAACCAGGCTGGGGCAGAAGTACAATACCCACAGACCCGTTTCTAGAAGGCAGCTGACATCCGGAGCCTTTTTTCTCTTCTTTGAATTTTATGAGTATGTTTAACAGCTGTATAGGGCATAGCTGAGATCCAGTCAGCTGCTGTGTTTAAAGTGTGTGATCTGAGCTGCGTGACACATGTACAGAGCTATGAAGACATCTCCACAGCCCAGACAAGGAACAAATCCATTGGGCTGAGTCACCCTGCCACCCTGCCCCAGCCCACTCATAGCCCCTCCATCCCCTGCTCCTGTCGCTATGGAGTAGATTTAGTTTTCTAGGATTTGATATAAATGGAATCACACAGTGTGCATGCCTGTCTGCCTCTTTCATGTATCGAACTTATCTTGGAGTTTAACTGTGTTGTGTGTATTGTTAGTGTTTTTACAGAGGAAACACCTGGGGGAACGTTCTCCTCTTCCTCTTCCACTTGTGTGCTGGGGTGTTAAACTCAGGTGGTCAGGCTTGGTAACAAGCACCTTCGGCTGCTGAACCAACTTCTGGCCCATTGTGTTTGATTTTGGAACGTGCAGTGATGTTCTATCGATCAGAAACGCCACAGCTTGGTTATCCATTCACACCTCTGTAGACACTTGAGTCACTTCCAGTCCGGGATGTTACAGATGGTATTGCTGTGAGCCTTTCATTGCTGTCTGTAGCATTTGCTCAAAAGAAAAGAAAGCACATGTGTGTACAGAGGTTGTAGACAAAGGCTCAGAGTAGTTTCCTTTGTAACAGCCCTTGATGGAAACACCGGTAGATGCATGGTAAAGAAGCTAATACACTGTCTTCCAGAGTGGTCCAGATCTGAGTGCTGCCAGTCTCTGTCCTCTGTCCTCTGCACTTTGTTCTTGTGACGTCTGGTGACATGGACTATGTCTTCATCTGCTGATTTTCATCCTTATTGTCTCTTTTTGCTGAAGTTTCTGTTCATTTGATCAATTTTTAAAATTAAATTGAGGTTTCTTACTGTTAACTTTCAGAAGTGCTGTCTGTCGTGAGTGCCAGTGGCTTATTAAATGTAGGATTTACAGGCATTTTCTTCCACTCTGGCTTCTCTTCTTGTTCTTTGAAGGGCAATTTTAACTTTGATGATGTCCAGTTTGTCCATTTCTCCCATCTCAATGTGCTTTTGATGTTGGGTCTAAGAAATCTTTGCCTTAGCTCAAAGTCAAATATGTCCTTTGCTTTCTTCTTACAGTTTTTTTACTCATTTCTACAAGGTATACAATCTTTAGGTCAGTTTAGGTCTATAGTAATTTTTGAGCTAATTTTTGTATACAATGGGAGCATGGTATGGGTGAAGATTACTATTTTTTAATTTTATGTGTATGAGTATATTGCCTGCATGTGTCTAAGTGCCCAAGGAGGTCAGAAGAAGGTGTTAGATTCCCCTGGAACTAGAGTTATGCGTGGTTGTTAGCTACCACATGGGTGCTGGGAATCAAACCCAGGTCCTCTGCAAAAGCAGCCAGTGCTCCTAGCCTCTTTGGAAAAGCTGTAGGAGACACTCCTATTTTTTTCTGAACTGCCTTTGTACCTTTGTCAAAAGTCAGTGATCCATATACGTGTGAATCTACTTCTCGATTCTTCCACTGATCAATGTATATGGTCTTCCCAACACCACACTCTTAATTTTTTTTTTGTCTTTTTGAGACAGGGTCTCCTTATAGCCCCAGATGTCCTGGAACTCGCTCTGTAGACCAGGCTGGCCTTGAACTCATAAAGATCCGCCTGCCTCTGCCTCCCACGTGCTATGATTAAAGGTGTGCGCCACCATGCCCTGCTCACACTCTTAATATTAGAAATGGTATATGGAATCTTTAAATGAGATTATATTAATAAACATAGACTCTTCCTCCTGTTTGACCATTCCAGGTCGTCTGTGTTTTCATTTTTTTTTTTTAGAAACAAGTGATCAGATTCCAAGACTGATGGGCTTCTCCTTGTGATCGCATCTCATCTGTCAGTTAGGGAAAGACTGATGTTCTCACAGTTTGGAACCTTTAACCAAGAATGGTGATGTGTCTCTCAGTTTATTTGAGTCCTTTTCACCTTCTCTAAACCCAAGTCCCCAGTTTTTAGAGTTTAGGCTCAGCACATCTTTTGATGTTATCCTTAAGTATTTGAAAGTTTTATGCTATTATAAGTGGCATTTTAAATCTTCATTTTTGATTTTTATTGCTAGTCTGTATTGATCTTACATCCTGCTGCCGTCATAAGCTCACTTATTCATTGCAGTAGCTTTTTCTGTAGAGTCTATTAGATTTTCTACATAGGCAGCCTTGACGTTGATGTACACTAGTTCTTCTTTTCAAAGTTGGTTGCCTGTATTTTTCTTTCTTACCTTCATGTAGCTGGGACCTTCAGGGCACATGTGCATAGCAGTGGTATTTTTCTTTGTTATTGACCTTTGTTTTACTATCAGGAATGACGTTAGCTGTGAGTGTTTCATAATTTTTTTTTTTTTGGTCTTTTCAAGACAGGGTCTCCCTGTAGCCCCAGCTGTCCTGGAACTCACTCTGTAGACCAGGCTGTTGTTGAACTCACAAAGATCCACCTGCCTCTGCCTCCCAAGTGCTAGGATTAAAGGCATGCGCCACTACGCCCAGCCATAAATGCTTTTTATGTATCAGAATGAGGAAGCGCCTGGTTTGCTGATAATTTTTGGAATTAATTCACATTAAATTTCATTTAAATAATTGGCATCTATTTGATGATCATACAGTTTTCTTTTTCCAGCTCCTTAATATGGCAAATTACACTAATTGATTTTCAGATATTAAACTCATCTTGCATTACTGGAATAAACCCAGCTCATTCCTGTTGCGTTCTTTGGAAGTGAGTTGTTAAACTTTGTTCATGAAATTTCTGCCTCTGTATCATGAGGGAAATCAGATGTGTTTTTCCTTTCTTATCATGATTGTGTCTGGTTTGGTTGGCCGTCTGGTTATCCAAACTATGTCCTCTTCTGTTTTCTGGAAGGGCTTTTCTGTACAGTTTCATCTTTGAATCTATTAGTGAAGTTATTAATTGAAGCTATTTGGTCCATAGAATGTGAGGCTCATTAAAAATTCAACTTTTAGGGCTGGAGAGACGGCCTAGCAGTTAAGAGTGCCAACCGCTCTTACAGAGGACCCGGGTTTGATCCCCAGCACCCACATGGCGGCCGAGAACCCTCTGAAACTCCCATTCAAGGAGAACTCCAGTTCCAGGGGAATCCGACACCCTCTTCTGACCTCTGTGGCATTGCGTGACACGGGTGCACAAACCTGCATGCAGACAGTACATTCATACACATACAGAAATAAATAAAATTAAAAAAATTCAACTTTTATTTTATTTTATTTTTTATTAATTCTCGGCCGCCATGTGGGTGCTGGGGATCGAACCTGGGTCCTTTGTAAGAGCGGTCGGCTCTCTTAACCGCTAGGCCATCTCTCCAGCCCTCCCCCAAAATTCAACTTTTAAAAACCTATAATGTTTGCTGTACTTGATCATACTTTGGTCGTTTGAATGTTTAGGGGAACTCACTTCTCACCTGAGTCACCACCCCATTTGAGTCGATTGCCGTATCCCATCCTGCGGATGTGTGGTAGATTTCTCCATCTGATGCAGTGATTTCTAATCTTCATCTCTGTTTTATCCTTAAACCATCTGCCTAGAGACACACTGTCTTGGTTTGGTTTCTATTGCTATGATAAAACACTGACAAAAATCAACTTGAAGAGGAAAGGTTTGTTGTATTCTACTCTTCCAAGTGACTGTGCATTGCTGAAAGAAGCCAAGGCAGGAGCTCAGGGCAGGCACAGGAGGCAGAGCTGAAGCACAGAGCACGGAAGAACCTTGCTGCTTTCTGCCACTTCTACCACATTTGTATTGAACTGGTCAGTTCTTCCCTAATTTCTTTCCTTTCTTTTTGTCTTTTGGAGACAGGTCCTCCCTGTAGCCATAGCTGGCCTGGAACCTTCTATGTAGACCAGGCTGGCCTCAATCTCACAGAGATCTGCCTGCATCTTCCTCCTGTGCTGAGATTAAAGGCCTGCCTCACTACACCCGGCCCAATTTCTTTTCAAAAAGATTTATTTATTTATTTATTTATTTATTTATTTATTTATTCATCTGTGTAAGAGTATGCACATATGTGTGTGTGCATATACTTGTGCCTGTGTGTAGAGACCTGAAAAGATACTGGGCATCCTCCTTTGACAGTTTCCACCTATTCTTGTGAGGCAAAGTCTCTCCCTGAGCCTGGGGCTCCTTTTCTCTCAACTAGGCTGAAAGCCAGCAAACTTCAGAGAGTCTCCTGCTTCTAACCATCCTCCCTGGAGCTGGGGTTGTAGGTGTTCATTAGATGCCCAGCTTGTTACCTGGGTGACCAGCTTGTTAGGTGAGTGCTAGGATCTGAATTTTGGTCTTCCCTATGGTGCGGCCAGTGGTCTTAACCACTGAGCCATTTTGAGTTCAGCCCTTCCCCAAATTTCTTAATATGAGAATATTCAAAGTTTGGATTTGAAGTGTCCCCTAAATGCCCACAAGGCCAAGGACTGGTCACTAGCCGGTGCTACTGGATGGGAGTGGATCTTTAGAGGCAGAGTCCAGTGGGAGGAGGTTAGGTCATTACAGGCTTGTCTGTGAGGACTCGTTGACCTCTGAGTCCTCTTCCTAGCTTTCTCCTTGTTTTCTGTTCCTCATGAGACCAAGGCTCCTCTCTCATATACTGTCTCGAAACAATGGGGGCCAGGAGACACTGGACAGAAATCTCCGAAATAATCCTCTTCACCTTTAAATTGTTTAACTGTTATTTTTGTCACAGCAATAGAAAGCTAATACAGAAAATAAAGTCATTAACCTGAATATTTTTTTTGTCTTTTTGAGACGGGTCTCCCTGTAGCCCAAACTAGTCTGGAACTCACTGTGAAGACCAGGTTAGCCTCCATCTCACAAGGATCTGTCTTCCTCTGCCTCTGAGTACTAGGATTAAGGGTGTGGGACACCATGCCTGGCCCCTCTTTCTTGTTTTAGAAAGAGTTATTTAACAGTGGGCCACTTCCCCTCAGTAGAATCTTGAAATTTTTGATACTGTTCTCCCTTCCACTCATTTCAGAATACCTTTAAATATTGATCCACGGGGCTGGAGAGATAGCCTATTGGTTAAGAGCACTGACTGATCTTGCAGAGGACCCGAGTTCAATCCCTAGCACCCACATGGTGGCTGAGAACCATCTGTAACTCCAATTCCAGGATAACTCCAGTTCCAGGGGAATCCGAGACCCTCTTCTGACCTCCGCAGCATTGCACGACATGGGTGCACAAACCTACATGCAGACAGTACATTCATACACATACAAAAATAAATAAAATTTAAAAAATTAAATACTGATCCCTTCTCTGACCCATGGGTTATGTATAAGTGTGTTATTTAGCTTCCAAATATCTTAGAACTTTGCCAAATACTTTTCTGTTATTGAGTTTTACCATCATAGAGGTCAGAGGATATAATTTGTATGTTTTGAATCATTTACAGCTATTGCACCCAGGGCTGGTCAATACCGGAGAATACTCTGTATTCACTTGGAAAGAATATACGCTCAGCTGTGTGGGATGGTAATGCCGGCTTAGGTCAAGTTCATTTCTTAATGATGTTCAGGTCTTCCAAACACTTGCTGACTTTCCAGCTACTTGTTTTATGAATAATTGAGAAGATGGCACTGGAGTGCTTAGTTAGAATTCTGCATTGGCTCTCTTTAGTGTGGGATTTCTGGGTCAAAGGGCAAGTGTATATTTATTTAACTTTTTATAAATCTGGAAAACCCTTGCTCAGGACTCAATAGCATCAGGGGAGGGAATTCTAGCTGACCCGATTGCCTGCAAGTGTCTTGATATTTACAGCCACTCTAACAGGTGTGTGGTGGCACCTCACTGGTTTGGTTTATTTAGAGACAAGTTCTCCATCCCAGGCTAGACTTAAATTCACTTCATAGCCAAAGGGGGGGGAATGACCTTGAACTTGAACTTCTGATTCTCCTGTCTCCACCATCCCAAGTGCTGGGATTACAGGCATGGGACACCATGCCTAGGCTATGTGTTGCTGGATGGAACCCAGAAATTCATGCTTGCTAGAAAAGCACTCTGCCCACAGAACCACACCCCCAACTTAACCATGGGTTTGTGTGTGTGTGTACTTGTGTGTGTGTGTGTGTGTGTACTTGCATGTATGTTTGGGTGAATGTGTGTGTAACTGTGTGTATGTACTGACACACTATGTGAATGTGTGTGTACGTTGTGTGATGTGTGTATGTACACTGTGTGTGTGTACACTGTGTGTATGTGTATTCACTGTGTGAATGTGTGTGCACTGTTGTGTGTGTACACTGTGTGTATGTGGGTATACACTGTGTGTGTGCACTGTGTATATGTATATGCACTATGTGAATGTGTGTGTGCACTGTGTGTATGTGTGTGCACTGTGTGTGCACTGTGTGTATGCGTGTGCACGGTGTGTATGTATGTGCACTGTGTATGTGTATATGCAATGTGTATGTGTGTGCACTATGTATGTGTGTACACTGTGTGTGTATGTGTATGCACTGTGTGTGCACTGTGTGTATGTGTGTGCACTGTGTATGTGTGTACTGTGTGTATGTGTGTGCACTGTGCATGTTTGTGCACTGTGTGTATGTGTGTGCACTGTGTGTGTACACTGTGTATATGTGTGTATGTGTATGCACTGTGTGCACTGTGTATGTGTGCACTGTGTGCACTGTGTATGTGTGCACTGTGTGTGTGTGCACTGTGTGTATGTGTGTGCTCACTGTGTGTGTGTGTGTGTGTGTGTGTGTGTAGGTTTGAAATTGATGTTGGGTGTCTTCCTTGACCACTCTCCACGCTGTGTGCTGAAACACGGTGAAACAAGGTCTCTTCCTGCACCCAAGGCTTCCCTTTCTGTCTATTCTTGCTGACTTGGGCCTCTCTCTCTGCCTTCCACATGCAGGAATTACAGGTGGTCCCCCACATCCACACAGTTTTTACATGGGTGCTGGAGAGCTGGACCCCTGTCCTCCAGCAAGTGGTTTAACCACTGAGCCACATCCTGAGCCTCATTGTGGTTTTAAGTGCATTTCCTTAATGGCTGATTGCTCTGAGCAGCAGAATTTCTTTTGTCTTGTGCGAGCTCTCTGACCCTAGTCGGTCCAACCCACAGTTATTTAAGTTTGAGGCAGTCCACCTTACCAGTTCTTCCTTTGATGGATTATATTTCTGGTTTCCAAGTGAGTCTTTACCTACCTCTAGATCATGGAGATATTTTTATTCTTACGCTGTTTTCTGAAAGCCAATGAATTACAAGAAGATTTCAGAAGAGAACACAAGAAAAGAAACAAAGATACCTCCCCCCCCCCCAGGGCGGCTTCTCTGGAGAGCAGGCTTCCTCTGGAGGACATCAGGTCTCCAGTCTTAGATTCTAGGGGCTTCAAGGCTCACAAACGTTTTTAGCAATAGATTCCTCTGTGTGTGTGTGTGTGTGTGTGTGTGTGTGTGTGTGTGTGTGTGTGTTGAAAAAGGTGAATGCATGAAGCACTTCTCAGTTGTAAGATACATTTACTCTTTTTTAAAAAAAGATTTTATTGTTTATAGCAGTTTTACATTTATAGCAAAACTGAGGAGAAGGTGTGACTCCCCTAAGTCCTTACTCCCACACAGGAGCAGCCTCCTGGATGACCAGAGTCCCGCCTTGGTGACTCGATCCCAACTTTCATCCTGCCCAGTCCCAGCTCTGCCTCCCAAAGCCTAGAGCTGACACCTTGAAAGGGAAATCCTTGGTCTTTTCTGAGAGAAGCTTTGATGGGTGTGGGACATGAAGGTTTCCCTGGGGCTGACAGAGAAGATGCTAGAAGAGGTTGACTGCCCAGCGGGATCAGTGCAGTCACCCTCTGCCATTCTGCCTAATAGATGGGGCTCTGGATTTTCATCTGCTCTTCCACATGAATTTCCGTTACCCTGCCCTGGATCCAGTGTGCTTCCCCACCCCTGCCCTGGATCCAGTGTGCTTCCCCACCCCTACCCTGGATCCAGTGTGCTTCCTCACCCCTGCCCTGGATTCAGTGTGCTTTCCACCCCTGCCCTGGATCCAGTGTGCTTCCCCACCCCTTCCCTGGATCCAGTGTGGTTCGCCATCCCTACCATAGATCCACAGTGTGCTTCGACCCCTGCCCTGGATCCAGTGTGCTTCCCACCCCTGCCCTGGATCCAGTGTGCTTCCCACCCCTGCCCTGGATCCAGTGTGCTTCCCACCCCTGCCCTGGATCCAGTGTGCTTCCAACCCTGCCCTGGATCCAGTGTGCTTCCCAACCCTGCACTGGATCCAGTTTGCTTCCCCAACCCTACCCTGGATCCAGTGTGCTTCCCCACCCCTGCCTTGGATCCAGTGTGCTTCCCCATCCCTACCCTGGATCCAGTGTGCTTCCCCACCTTGCCCTGGATCCAGTGTGCTTCCCCAAACCTGCCCTGGATCCAGTGTGCGTCCCCATCCCTACCCTGGATCCAGTGTGCTTCCCCACCCCTGCCCTGGATCCAGTGTGCTTCCTCACCCCTGCCCTGGATCCAGTGTGCTTCCTCAACCCTGCCCTGGATCCAGTGTGCTTCCCCACCCCTACGCTGGATCCAGTGTGCTTCCCATCCCTACCCTGGATCCAGTGTGCTTCCCACACCTGCTCTGGATCCAGTGTGCTTCCCCACCC
>VZQC01000633.1:68771-177199 GCA_009823505.1 Rhizomys pruinosus
CCCCTGCCCTGGATCCAGTGTGCTTCCCCACCCCTGCCCTGGATACAGTGTGCTTCCCCACCTCTTCCCTGGATCCAGTGTTCTTCCCCATCCCTGCCCTGGATCCAGTGTGCTTCTCCATCCCTACCCTGGATCCAGTATGCTTCCCAACCCCTACCCTGGATCCAGTGTGCTTCCCACCCCTGCCCTGGACCCATTGTGCTTCCCACCCCTGCCCTGGATCCAGTGTGCTTCCCCAACCCTACTCTGGATCCAGTGTGCTTCCCCACCCCCTGCATTCTCCATCATCTTAGGATCCAACCAGGGCATACAAGGTGGCTCAGCAGGTAAAGATGCTTGCTGCCATGCAAGCCTGGCCCTGATTTCAATCCTAGCAACCCACATAAAGGTGGAATGGCATAATTGACTTCATAAGTTTGTCCTCTGGCCTCTCCGCATGCACTGTGTACTGCATGCTCTGTCTTCTTTGCATGCACTATGGAGTGCATGCTCTGGCCTCTCTGCATGCACTGTGGAGTGCATGCTCTGGCCTCTCCACATGCCTTGTGGAGTGTGTGCTCTGGCCTCTCTGCATGCATTGTGGAGTGCATGCTCTGGCCTCTCTGCATGCATTGTGGAGTGCATGCTCTGGCCTCTCTGCATGTATTGTGGAGTGCATGTTCTGTCCTCTCCAGATGCTTTGTGGAGTGCATGCTCCGGCCTCTCCGCATACACTGTGGAGTGCATGCTCTGTCCTCTCTGCATGCATTGTGGAGTGCATGCTCTGTCCTCTCTGCATGCATTGTGGAGTGCATGCTCTGTCCTCTCTGCATGCATTGTGGAGTGCATGCTTTGTCCTCTCCGCATGTATTGTGGAGTGCATGTTCTGTCCTCTCCGCATGCATTGTGGAGTGCATGCTCTGTCCTCTCCACATGCATTGTGGAGTGCATGCTCTGTCCTCTCTGCATGCATTGTGGAGTGTATGCTCTGGCTCCACATAACCCTCATGTGTACATGAGGCAGTGTGTGTGCATGCTTGTGCATATGTAGTCATACACAGTTTTAAACAAGGATCCTCTGGTCCAGACATCATTCTTGCATGCAGCTCATTATTTCCCCGGGGAACAGAACAGAGATCAGAGTGAAGCCTGCTCCAAGTCGCACAGCGCGTCGAGGCAAATTCAGGACCGCGACCTGCAGCCATGCCCCTGGTCCATCTGACCATTTAACGATGGCTGATCAGGGCAACCCAGTTACAGTGGCATGCCCTGGGCTGCTTAGCCTTGGGTGCCTGGGATCAGTGCTTGGCAGAACTTGGCACCAACTGACCTCGTTTGTCTCTAGTCTAGCTTTGGCTGCTTTCTTTTAGTGCTTCCAGTTTCAGGAGCATTTTTTTTGTCTGTGTTTTTAATTCTCTTGTTTTTCATTATGCTTTCTCTCTGGGTAATCTGAGGCTTGCAGGCAGCTAAGTACGACATGTACATTAAAATGAAATGCAATAAAAAATAATTGAACATATTTCTTTCATGTCTGAGTGGTGAATTAATCTCCCTGGCACATCCTGCTCTTCTCTTTGTTCCTTCTGCTTTTTGTCTGAAAATTTGCTCCCCTTCCCCCAAATCTCAAAGATCTGCACAGCCCCCCAGCCTCTGCACATGGGAGACACATACATAGCCCTGACTCTGCAGATCATGACCTGTGGTGGATAAGTCATGTTCCTGAAGCTGAAGAGGGACCATCAGTGTCTGCGGCTGTGTGCACCCAGTGAGGTGGACCACCAGTCACACGAGGGAGGGAGGAGCTGCCAGAAGCCAGCAGGGTGGGGTGGAATAGCAAAAGGGATTTTTGTTATCTGCAACCAGCTCTTTTAATAGGAAGAAAATACTTTTTAGAAGAATTTCTCTTCCAAGATCAGATTTCCCCTCACCCCATCAAAGGCAGGTCCAGGCTATAGGCCCACCCATAAATTACCCTCTAGTGAAGGGGGTTGGGTGACAGCCTCGGCTTGTCCTCGGGGCAGGTGGAGCCCCCAGGTCTCACCTGCTGCTGGCAGGAGCTCAGGGTCTGTGGGTGAGGAGGAAAGGGACAGCCATGCCCATTACTGCCTTATTCCTAGTGTTGCTGACAAGCCTCCCAGCAGGGTGCGGTCAAGGCCGATGGCCAAGCCCAGATCCTGGGAACAAAAAGCCTCACTCTGAACCTCTGATCCACCCTAACCCTGGGACCATGCGATCCAGGAGAGCTTGTCCCATCAGTGGCATAGCTGTCCTCTACAATGTCTGCTACATAGGGACATTGTGGGGGTGACATGGGAGGTGTGCGGGTGCCTGGTGCATGGACTGTTCTCTGTCCCATCTGTGGCATAGCTGTCCTCTACAATGTCTGCTACATAAGGACGCTGTGGGGGTGACACGGGAGGTGTGTGGGTGCCTGGTGCATGGACTGTTCTCTGTCCCATCTGTGGCATAGCTGTCCTCTATAATGTCTGCTACATAAGGACGTTGTGGGGGTGACATGGGAGGTGTGCGGGTGCCTGGTGCATGGACTGTTCTCTGTCCCATCTGTGGCATAGCTGTCCTCTACAATGTCTGCTACATAACGACACTGTGGGGGTGACATGGGAGGTGTGTGGGTGCCTGGTGCATGGACTGTTCTCTGTCCCATCTGTGGCATAGCTGTCCTCTACAATGTCTGCTGCATAAGGACGCTGTGGGGTTGACATGGGAGGTGTGTGGGTGCCTGATGCATGGACTGTTCTCTGTCCCAGTGCAGTGACCTGGCTCCTCTGTGAAACGGAACTTTAATCTTTACTTTGCTCAGCCTTGGCTGACTTTGCCAGATTTCAGGAGTTCACACAAGTGATGTGAGCATTTCCTGCTCCAGGGCCCTGAATGTACATGTGATCTCTCCCCTCCCAGGGAGAGGGGTTGCTGTCACCCCTGCTTTACAGCTGGGAGGCTAGTGCTCATAGAGGCGACCCCATGTCCATCAAGGGCAGGGGACAGCCAGAGCTGTGTTCTGTTCCCCTGCAGGGGTCTGGGTGGAGCTGCTGCAAGCAGGTGGCCCAGCAAGGCTCTCCTAGCCCGAAGACTGTCACCCAGGCTCATATTTCCGGCTGGGCTGACATCTCTCAACATGTTCTCTGTCTCTCATTTTCAGGGCCCCAGAACCTGCCTATAGCATGGGGAGACTCTTCCTCCCCATGACCATGAATGACTAGGATCTGTGTTATCAGTGTTGGGGGGTTACATGGTGGCCAGGCTGTGTCCCTGTCCTACTGTTGAACTGACAGATCATCTTCACTGAGAAACAGCACACACTTCCACAGTACAGAAGCATGTGCTAATGATGGATCAGTATTCCAAACTTTCTTAGATGGGTCATAACAAGCAAAATCCACTTCCTAGCATCCACACCTGCAGACATGCACCTCAGCTCCATAGCTGTGCAGAGGCTCCTTTGCCCAAACCTTAATGTGAGCTTGGGTACCAGGTGTGACCCAGACCCTGCAGCCAAACCTGTTGGGGATTTGCCAGCTGCTGCCCCACACATATCTGTGCCAGTTTCTGCTGCCCCGCCCAGCCTGTCTAGGTCGGTTTGCAGAGAAACAGCTGACTCACCACATTTTGTCTGGTTGGGATCAAGGGTGGCTAGATCAATTCCCTACTTGGCAGATGGAGAAGCTGTGTGCATCCACTCTCCTCCTAGGGACTCCTGCATGTCCACTGAGTCTCACTGCGTTCAGGCTCTGTGCTAGGCTGCATCCAAGAACCACAGCGTTTCCACCCTCACTCCACCCTCACAGTGGGCTAAGAGACAGACAAGGGTCAGAAACTTCCAGGTGGTGAGGAGCACCAGCGATCCCACAGAGGGCGAGAGCGGCGGAAGTCCAGAGTGGAGACCTGGGGTCCGACCTCTGTTCATCAGGTCACGGCTGCTGTTTGAATGTTGCCATAACATCAAGTTGGAAATGCAGCCCTACACGCCAGGAATTGGGAGGAGGGGTCCAGTGGGCGGGGCTTAACGTATGAGCTCGGCCCTCACAAAGGGAGGCAAGCGGCTTATGAAGAGACAGCTTCTGCTCACTCTTGTCTTATAATGCCCTGTGCCCAGGGATGAGGTAGGAAGAAGCCGTCCCACAGACAGCCCTTGAACCCCGAGGCACATGACACTGCTGTTGTTTGTAATTCGCCCTCTGTGGCCTTCTGTGACAGCTGTCCAGGATGGAGGGTTGGGGAGACGAACAGACTGAGCGAAGGGAAGCCAGGCCCAGGCAGGCAGCTGTGGCCGGCTCCACTTCCTTACTGTCTGTGGGTGGATGGAACAGTGCTCTCTGCAGAGCCTCACGAACTGAGCCTGATCCCCAGGGTCCCCTGAGGCGGGATGCTGGGGAAACTGAGGCACAGGGCTCCCAGTATGTATATTCAGGGACACAGACACTGCCATGAAGTTCCACGCGGCCCCACTTGCTTGCTCACCCACTCAGCAGTATTTACTGTATGCTGAACCTGGGCCAGGCCAGGGTCTAGGCAGAGGCAGAGCTGGCACAGTGCCTGCCATCGAGTGCTTCGCAGCCCTCCTCGGATGTCACGGCTTTGTGTCTGCACCTGCTCGGTGCTGTTCACTTACAGCCCGGTGCCCTGCAGCCTCTACACCATGGATCTGTCCCCTGCTTCCGGAAGGATGTCTCTAGGTCCCCCATCTCTTTGCAGGGGGCACTTAGCAGTCCCAGAATTCTTCTGTGGCAGATCTAAGACCTAAATCCAGACCTCTCCCCTGCACCCCTGCACCCCTGCATCCCTGCACTCCTGTACCAAGTCACAGCCAGCTGCCCCAAGTCCCGAGATGCTCTAATCCTGAAGTTCATAACTATTCCATTCCCACACAGTCTGTCATTCCCCTGTCATTTGGGGACCTCCAGTGTGCTTCTGTCAGCTCCAGAGCCGTCTGCAACTCATGGAGAACCAGCTCTCCCCTGCTTGTCCCAGCCCTGCAGTGAGCATAGTCCTCAGTTTATCTATCAAAAGGTAGCTGTGCCCTGCATTCTTAGCCCATCCTGCAACTCAGACATACCTGCTTCTCTCTGAGACAAGTCCACACCATCCTCAGCTGCCCCGTCTCTAGGATCCCATCCAAACCTGGCTCTATGGCTGTCAGTATCATTATCAGCTGTGACTGTGGGAATTAAGACAGTCATGCGGGGCCATGAACTCAACTGACTCAGAGTAGGCAGTGAGCCGAAGATGTCACCAGTCTCCCAAGCAGCCTAATGGGCTCCCCAGTGGCCAGCATTGCCGCAGCCTCCACACGGCTCTTTCCAGGCTCCCAGAGGCAGCTATACCATCTCCTTCAAGCCTCCATGTGGTTTGGGTTCTGGGGCCCCCACTGTCCTTCAAGGAACCCTGGTGTTCCCTCCTGTCCCCCCAGGGGTCTGTCCTACAGGATGGGGCTGCATTTTGATCTCAGGCCTTGAGGCAGGAGTCTCTGTATTAATGGCCTTTGGGCCACGGGGCCCAAGGTAGTGGCAGGCAGTGAGTAAAGTTTTGAATATTTGTGGTTTCCAGCCCAGACCCTGCCACTTCCTTGCTGAGACGCCCCTGGCAAGTTGCCTAACTTCTCTGAGCCTTGTCAGTTTTCCCATTTGTAAAATGGGCATAATAACACTGACTATGACAAATTGTTGTAGACAGCCAAGGATTTCACAAAGTGAAGAAGCTGGAGGCAGATTCCTGGGCTCAGTGGACTCTGGGCATAGCACAGCCCGACTGTGTCCCAGATCTTCCTTTATAACATGGATCTGCAGTAGCGTCTGCTGTGTAGGACACTAGGTGACTCTGGGACCTGGTGTGTGTTGTGTCTGATCTATGATAGTGATCCCATAGTGAGCTATGGGCACATGGGAACAGACAAACCAGAACAATTATTATTGCTGTAAATCCCACATCCTGTCTTACAGCACCAAGCCCCTGGCATAGGATAGAAGCACAGTGCACGCCTGACACTCTGAGAGCAAAAAGAGGAAGAACTTGGAAACAGTGCCGAGTTCAAGGTCACCACTCTGAGCTGTCTGACCTTGAATGGGTGTCCAAACCTCTCTGAACTTCAGCATCTGTAACATAGGGGAAGGTGGAGATTGACAGAGTCTGCTTCCTGTTGAAATAGTAAGTGGAAGTACCATGTGTGAGGTGCTTAGCACAGTGCACCCAGGAGAGTTCAGGTGGGGCCAGTGCTTACTATGCCCATCTGAGGGGGGACTGTGGGGAAGGGCCCTGAGGCTGTCTTTCTGCCACCTCTGCTCTTGGAGGCTAAGAAACTGAGGCTAAAGACACTAAATTATACGTCTGGGAACAAGACACTGCATGACTGTGCTAAATTATGCAGGGCGGACAATTAGAGAGGGAAACGATCTATAATAAAGAGCTAATGGGGCGGGACATAGGCCGAACATCCCGGGAGCCAGCGAGGAGGAGGGAGGGTGCGGCTTGGAGGATGACTGGACAGCTCCTGTTGTCTCACTGAGACTTCTTTCTGTGTGGATGACACACACTTCTTGTAAAACACTTGGAAAGCACAGGCTGTGTGCAAATCACCGGCACAGCCCTTCTCAGAGGGAGCACAGTTACGGCACTCACTGGGCAGGCTGGCCGCTCAATCTCAAGACGGGTCACCCCTTCATCTGCTGCTTTCGTTCGGTGTCTCTGTGGTCAGCAGGGAGGGCCTGGCCCCTCATAGACCCGGGGACTCTCGCTGGCAGAGCTGCCACCTCTTAGGGTGTCACCGTCTCAAATGTGTGCTTGTACAGTCTCTGCCACATTTCATGGTCAACACAAGGGTCTTGGCCACCTGGAGACAAAGGCTGAGGGACCTATGTCCTGTGGACCTGAAGCAGACTGGACCCTGGTGACACTAGCTATGCTGTCTGGGAGTGCAGATTAGGACTCAGGACTTCTGACCATGTGCTCCACTCTGTCTCCATCTCTTAATATGTTCTGGAAAATGTCTCATTAATGGCTTTTAATTTATTTAACTAAATTACCAGTTTTCAAACGTAGATTGTTTCTTCTTTATAAGCAACCACTGTAGATTTCATGTCTGAATCTTCTACCAAAAGATAGTAAAATAGTATGGGCTTTGAAAAGTGAATACCAATTATTATTTCTGGAGTAGGCAATCCTCAAGTCCTGCCTCCCTGACCTTACTGTAGCCCAGATCTATCATCTCAGCCTCTCCAGGCTCCTGCCCTGCTCGCACGGTCTTCATGCCTGGATGTCATACTCATCTCCTGGCTGGCTGACTGCCCATCTCGGTTCTGGCTTTGTTTATTCTCTCTCTACTGCAACCGCCCTGACCTCAGGCTGCAGGGATCTCTGCTCCTGGGTCCCAGGCTCCTCTCTCTCTCAGACATAATCAGTACTGATGGTGGCCTTGCGCTGTGGCTTCTAGTCCTCTTACCTGTCACCTGTGTCACATTCCTACCTCTCCATTATAGCCCAGGTTCCTTGCTGGATACTGACTGCAGGTGCTGGCCAGGCTTCGTCGGCCCTTCCTGGGCAGACCCTCTTCCCAGGCAGGCCGTCTCCCCTTGCTGCTTCAGGCCCTGCCCCAATGTCACCTGTTCTGAGGACCTCCTTGACCCCTCTCACGCACATACTGCCACCAACGCCCCCACTTCTCCTCCTCCTCCTCTGTCTTTATCTCTGTGGCTCTTATCTCTAACTCCACCCCCTGCAGCTCCTTGATCTGTTGTGTTCCTTGTAGAATCTGAGCACAACCCTGCCCCAGGGTGTCTCAGTGATGTTCCTGGAGCCTGAGGGATGTGTCACTGACCATGTTCTGTGTACACAGCCTGGTCCTGAAGAGACCCTGTGTGTGTGTGTGTGTGTGTGTGTGTGTGTGCACAAGCATGCATGCACACTCCCATTCTTCCAACATGCCCTTGGAAACAAGTCTGTGAGCCCTGTTTTTACCCCTGAATACTCAGACATGACAAATAGGTGACCTGTAAACCTCCCAAGGTGGACAGGCTCTGTCAGAGGCCACCACTGAGTCCCTGGCACTGTCTGACCTGGCTCTCATCCAAATGGACACTATTCCAGAAGATTCTAGATAGGACACAAAGATATTATGTGAAGGGATGTCCCCACACCATGGTAAGGCTGAGATTTTAGCTGATGTGGGGGGCACATGGGGTCTTAGAGGGTCTCACTCTCCCTCCTTGAATCCTGAGTGCTCGTGTGGATGCTTGCAGGGCTGCAGACACTAGGGGCAGAGAAACCTGGGACACCCCGTGTGTCCCACCTCCCTCCCAGGTCAGTTCTCCCACCTCCCCTCACCATCAGGACCTCTAGATGCTTGTCTGCATATCCCAGGCCCTAGATAATCCCCACTGAACCCAAAGAACCGCTCCACCATACAGGTCTCGTGGGAGGCTGCCGGGGTGCCCTGTCCTGAGGAGGAGGACCGTGAGAGCTGCATTTGTTACCTGTGTCTTCAGGGCGGACTTTTCTGGCTTCGTCTTGAGCACCCACCGCCTCCCTTCTTCCTCCCACAATCCCCCAGGGCCCACGGCCTTGCTTCCCAATCTGAAGGATTTCCCGCTTCCCCGCCCTCTTCCCAGGCTTCCTCAGTCACCAAGGCTCCATCCCCAGCATGTCCTCCATCCGTCCACCCACGGACCCAGGGCTTCTCTCCGACCCGTCCCCTGTCTCACATCCCACTAGCCATCAGTTGTGAAGACACATAGCTCTAGAATGGCACTCGGACCCCTTCCTCCCACTGATGTGGACCCATCGAGGCCGGTATCCACCATGCTGGCCCTTTACCTTCCTTCTGGGGCGTCCAGATCCACCTCAATGCCTATTCCAGACACAGCCACCAGGGGGAGCTTTAAAGGCACAGCTAACACAGCACTTGCTTCTTGTGGCCTTTGGATGAAGTCCAAATACTCTCTCCCTGCCTGGTTTTGAGGCTCGCACAGTCTGGCTTGGTCCAGGTTTTGAGTTGTGTTTCAGGGAGAGCCAGTCAGTCGGTCAGTCAGTCAGTCAGTCAGTCAGTTTGCCATACTGACCTTTTCTCTAACACTCAAACTCTGAGCTTTGGCATATGCTGTTCCCTCTGCTTGGATCCTCTTCCAAGCCCCCCTGCAGGGTCCACAGGGCCTCCACACCCAGAGCAGGTACCTGTTGGCCCTGTCATCATGGATGTGATTCTTTGGTAGCTGACATTTTAACCGAGGGTTTCAACAGGAGCCCAAGGCACAGCTGTGCCTGCCTTAATCACTGAGCCCTGTTTAGCAACTACATTCACACACATGGGGGGCGCTCCTGTCTGGGGTCTGCTGAGATTAGAAGTGCCCAGAGGCCCCTACGACAGGGACAGCAGCCTGACGGATGGGCAGTCTAGGAGACCCTGCCTCGGTAACAAAACACCCACGCAGGCCACTTTGGAAGAGAAAAGCTTTTAAAAAGTAGATTAACTAATTAGTGTGTGTGTACATCTTCTATATGTGTGCCTCTGTGTGTGCACATCTGCTGTGTGTGTGTGCATGTGTGTGTATGTGTGTCTGTGTGTACATCTGCTACATGCACATGGAGGTCAGAGGACAGTTTCCAGAAGTCTGCTCTCTCCTACCGTGTGTGTGTGTGTGTGTGTGTGTGTGTGTGTGCATCTGCTACATGCCCATGGAGGTCAGAGGACAGTTTCCAGAAGTCTGCTCTCTCCTACCATGTGTGTGTGTGTGTGTGTGTGTGTGTGTCTGTGTGTACATCTGCTACATGCCCATGGAGGTCAGAGGACAGTTTCCAGAAGTCTGCTCTCTCCTACCATGTGTGTGTGTGTCTGTGTGTACATCTACTATATGCCCATGGAGGTCAGAGGACAGTTTCCAGAAGTCTGTTCTCTCCTACCATGTGGTTTCTGGGACTTGAACTCGGGATTGGTGCCAAGTGCTTTTACCCACTCAGCCCTCCTGCCACCCAAGAACGAGCTTTATTTAGCTCAGTTTGGGAGGCTGAAGGTTCAGTCAGCATGGCGCTTGCTCCGGTTGAGGTCTCTGGCAGATGGCAGCGCATGCAGGAGGAACCTGGGACCAGGAAGTGGGGAGGGTGAGAGGGCGGGGCCAGGCTTGCTTCTTGATACCTGCCCTCTGGAAAACTCCAAGGGGTCCCCAGAGAACTCCCTTAAATCTCTTTCAAGGGCGGGTCTCTAGTGTCCGAGGACTTCTCACTTGGCCTGATTCTTAAAGGTTCTGTGGCCTCCCAATAATGTCACCCTCTGGACAAAGGTTTTAATGCTTGTGGCCAGGGCTGGAGAAGCACGAAAGCCACATCCAACTCAGCATCCGCACAGCTGGAAAGCGAGCCAGCATTCGTTGAACATCTGCAGTATGCCTGTCTCCATCATCTGCTTCTCCCTGTACCAGTCCCAGGGAAGCTCAGCTTGTGGCTCTCTCCTGTGTTCATCCACGGCGGCAGCTGCAGCCACCTTCCATGCAGAATCTACCATGTGACCTCACAGCGCTGAGCATTCACAATGACATTTCCTATGCATTAGCCATGCAAGGCGGGAGTTGGCCCTGGTGACAGATACGGAGGCACGGGAACAGAGATGTGCCCAGGGGCTCAGTTAGCCAGTGACCAGCTCAGAACTTGAGCCCAGATCTGCCTCACCCGGCACCTTCTCTGGCCTCGGATGCAAGATGAGAAGTGAGAGGGGTGGCCGCGGTTTGTGAGTATCTGAAGTGAAGAGAAAGAGGTAGAAAGGCAGAGAAGCCAGGAGGAATGGAGACAGGGGGCCAGGCAGGCCCACCAGGTCCCCCTTCCAGTGGAGCCAGACTCAGGCCTCATAAGTTCCTCAAGGACAGGACGACGCCACCCACCGAGCTAGCAGCCTCCCTGTTTATTTTTAAAATCTGCATTAAAACAGCTCCACTTCCAGCAAGGAGTGAGTGTCTCTTTCTCAGAGAGCCCTCATAAATAACAGAAAGGAGGCTTTTGCAAACCTTTATGGAAATTAAACCCACAATCCGGGCACACACTTGTTTAACAAGTGATAATTAACTGCTGACAATATAATTTCAACTCAGAAGAAATGTGTTTTTCATTAAGAAGGAATCAAAGAGATTCTTGAGTGGGGAGTGGGTCCCAGCTTCTCTGGGGACAGAGGCTCTGGTGACGTCAGTGCCCGCTGTTGCCTCCCAGGGACGTAGGTGCTGCAGAGGTGCCTGGGGCTTCACGTCCCAGGCCTCGCGGTGTCCCACAACTCAAAGGCAGTTTCCACAGGGATCTGAGACTGTCCCTTGCTCCCCAGGGGACTGGGCTCCTTCCTTGGGTGACTCTGAGACTTCCTGAGCTGCCTGTAGGGACCTGGGTACAGCCTGGAGAAGGACAGAACAGTCTCATCTCTGTAACTCCTGTCACACCAGGCCTTGTGGTAGCCTATTCCCCCATTCTACAAGGAAGAATCTGTGACTCCAAGGCGTGGAAGTGCTTGTTCAGCACCACAGAGCTGATGAGGAGCTGAACAGAGCTTCTGGAAACTTCTCTGAATCCAAAATCATGCCCCGTACAGCCCATCCCCTGGTCCTTTCCTTTTCTGAGACTGACTGTACCCACCTGTAAAATGCGGACAATACTAAATTCCCTGATCAGGTCATTTGAAGATGAAATAAGTTTATTGTATACCTACTTATACAACAGCGCCTGATACACAGTGTGCTGTCGGTATGCTACAGTGCTCATTAATAATAGCAGTGTCAGGAACTGGGCTGGGTAGACGGCTTGGTAGGTAAACACTTGACATACAAGCCTGACTACCTGAGTTTGGCTCCCCAGAACCCACTTAAAGCCAGACTTGGCAGCACAACATCTGTAATTCCTGGGCTTATATGGGTAGATGAGAGTCAGAGCCAGGAAAATCTAGAAGTTTGGGGGCTAGATGGGTGACATATGCAGGGTGAACTATGAGGGACACGGTCTCAAACAAAGCAGAAGGCAAAAACACCTGGGGGTGTCCTTTAACCTCTACTTACATGCATGCTGATTTGAGGCAAATATTATCTTATCCAAGCCCTGGACGAGCAGGGCTCTGAGCTCCATCTTCTGAACGCCTGGACAACACTTAGCTCCCCAGAACCTATTTATGAGTGAAAAAGGACAGAGCACTGGGGGCTGATATGGAGATCTGCGTCTGGAGTTCTAAGGACAGAGTCCTCTGAAATGACAGCTTCTTTCCTTTGGCTACTGAGATGGAGGCCCAGTCACCTGACTGTGGCCAATTGTAGCCTGTGGGGACATTTTTGCTTCCATTATATTCCTAGGTCTCTCAGAATTTTCATCCCTCCCATGTCTTCTCTCCTTCACCCTGCGCAGACAGCCCCTGCCCCTGTCCCCACTGTGCAGACAGCCCCTGCCCCTGTCCCCACTGCGCAGACAGCCCCTGCCCCTGTCCCCACTGCGCAGACAGCCCCTGCCCCTGTCCCCACTGCGCAGACAGCCCCTGCCCCTGTCCCCACTGCGCAGACAGCCCCTGTCCCTGTCCCCACTGCGCACAGCCCTGACTCCGGCTCCCTGAGTCCCCAGCCTGGGCTCTCTGCTTCAGCAGCTTCTCTTTAGGTCTATCTGGTGGAATTTGCTGCTCTAAGGCCCAACTCAAGCACTCCTTCGTGATGATACCTTGGACAAACCTGAGTTCAGTGCTGAGGCTCTGACCCATCCCTGGGGCACCAGGCTAAACAGGCTGCACATCTGCCCCTGACAGCTTCCACCCGTAGCTGACGTCATTACCTTTGTTTTCCACCTAAGGCTTGGCCAGAAACAAACTGACCTGAGGAGCTACAGCTGGGAAGTCTGGCCAGACGCAGACTCCAGGCCTCTGATGCAGCCCCAGATCTGTCCTTTTGAATCCAAAGGGCTCTGAGACAATGCTGCTTACTCATCCATGTACATCTAGACACAGGAAGGAACATGCCCCACACATGCATGCACACACTGCTCATTCTGGAGGAAGTTGGGGAGCCCATCTTCTTTTCCAATAGTGACACCCACACCCCAGCCATGTGCAGAGCCCTGACCTTGTACCCCATCTACTTCCTGGCCACCTGCACCCCACAGTTCCTTACACTCATTGACCAGCAGCGAACAGATGTACCTTGATGATCTGCTCTGACATCGATTCCTGAAAATACCCTTTGTGAACAGGCAAGAAGAAGGGCACACTCTGAGTAGTATGGGCACTGGGGCAATGGCTGCCAGCTGGGGTGGGAGAGGGCTGTGTGTGATTCTGGGTGACCCACTATACGGGGAGAAAATGGCATTGTGCCTGTGGAAGCCAGGGAGTCCAATATTTGGTCCCCACTCAGAGCAGGGACCTGTGAAGAGCCAGTCCTTCAGTGAGGGGTAAATGTAGTTCACCCCAGGAGCTGGGTGAGGGCAGGGAAGCTTCCTACCTCTTAGAACAAAGCAAGGAAACAACTCTTCCAGAACGCATAAGCAGAGCTTGGCACCTCTCCTCTGCATATGGCTTCGCATTGTCCCGGAAGCTTCATTTCTGAACAGACAAGACATTCACATATGATTGACCCTGGGCTCCTGAGATCTTGAGGGCAGCTGAAGAGGCCAAACCAGAATAGGTCAGTAGGACACATCTTCTACCCTGCTGTGCCGGACCCTGCAAGGGATCCCACAAGGAGGAGCTTCTAGAACAAACTTCCAAAACAAATGGTGAATGGGCTTCATCCGAGAGGGTTAGCTGGTAAAAAAAAAAAAAAAAAAAAAAAAGTAGGAAATGAATCCAAACACTGTCCAACAGCCAACAGACCCCAAGAGACGTGTGTGTGTGTGTGTGTGTGTGTGTGTGTGTGTGTGTAAGTAAACTCACAGAAAGAACAGAAATCAGAATAGAAGCAGGTGTAACAGAAAGGTCATAGGGGAATACAGCATTTCCTTGAGAATGGATGTATGGTCTTTGAAATAATAAAAGCTTAGTGAGGAAATGAATGATAGAGCAGGAGACAATGCTGAAACACAGCTGGCCTCCTGGCAGTACAGCCCCAAGGAAACCTTCCCGAGGCTGCCCTGTGCAGAGCTAAGTGGATGAGCACTTGCTTAGCTAGCATGAGACCCTGGGCTCGGCCCCCAGAACCAGAAAAGGTCAGATCCAGGATGCTGGTTTATAATTCTATCCTAGCACTCAGGAGGCTGAGGCAGGAGGGTTGTCACAGGTTTATGATCAGCCTGGACCACAGAGTAAGACACTAACTAGCTAGGTAGCTAAGTAAGTAAATAACTAACTAAATAAACAGAATACAATAACCCAAGAAAAGAAACATTCTAAATAAAATACAGACCATTGGGGCTAGGAAGATGGCTCAGCAGTTAAGAGCACTGACTGCTCTTTCAGAGAGCCAGGGTTCAGTTCTCAGTACCCACATGGCAGCTAGTAACTGTTCATAACTCAAGATCTGGGGAATTTGATACTTCTTCTGAACATTGCATGCACATAGTGTACTTACATACATGCAGGCAAAATACTCATGCATATTCAATAAAGTAAATAATTTAAATAAACCACAGATAAGAAAATTCAATTATTGGTGGGAAATATGAGAATGAAATTTAAAACATTAGATTAAAATAAGATGATCCATCCTAAAGAAAGAGAGTGCTCTACAGGACTAGGAAAGTGAGAGAAGATGATCAAATCAGGAAAAAACAAGAGTTTTATAGGATTTGTAAACGATTATGTTTGGATTCAGTAAGTACTGTGAATCCTAAGAAGGCTGAAATAAACATAGATCCACACCCGCCCTCACCCATCTGTACCATCACCTACCTGTGCCCATATCTTTACATACAAATACTACGGACTGAATGTGATGCCCCCCCTCCCCCATGCTGGGCCAGCAATCTCCCAGTAAGCTATATCACCACTCTTCATTTTACATTTTGAGATAGGTCTCACTAAGTTGTCCAGTCAGGCCTTGAACTTGAGAACTCCTGCCTCAGCCTCCACATAGCTGTGATTCTAGACCTGCACCCAGCACCCCCAGGCTCAGTGCCTGGAACTGTATGCAGACCTGTATAAGTTGGAAAAGATGAACTATAAGAACAAGTACAATGCTGAGAAGAAAAATATTTCAGATACACATGAGGACACATCATATTTCTGTAACACCACATCGAGCTGTAAAATGTTCTAAAGCAAAACTAATCTGTGGGGTTAGAAGTGATTATTTGTGAAAGGCTAGAGACCAAACAGGAACATGAAGGATGTTTTTGACTACATATCAAGTAAGGGTTTATTAAATAGAAAATATAAGAGTAGGTTGAAAGGGAGAACATTAATCAATGGTCCAACCACCAGCTTTAAGACCAAACAATCACATCAGTGACCAGGACAGCATACAACATTGATGCAGTAGTGACACTTTTATCTTGGGGACAATCAAAGGATACCGAATTGGACTTAAAGCCCACTCAATGAGAGGAAACTCATGTATGGCACTATAAACACAGCCAAGTAGACATGGATAGAGAGATCATAGATCTTAGAGAAATCCCTAAGACTGTCCTATCCCTAGACTAATGCAATTTCTTTTTTTTTTTTTTTGCAATTTCTTAACTAAGTGCAAAATATGGGTCCTCATATTTATAGTCAAGTGTCCCAGTAACCACTCATCAAAGAAGCTTCTTTTGTAGCAGATGGAGACCGTTACAGTGTACCACAACTGGTCACACACAGACATTGTCTGCGAGTTGCCCAAGCCTAAGTGGCACATCTACAATGCAAGCTCCACACTTAAGGCTCACACAACACAGCACAAGAGATAAAGAAGACACTGGTGAATCTCTCCACTCTCACTAACGAAGCCCCCTCACGCCACAGAGGGCCAGGAACACAAAAGGGCACAAATGGCCCAAGCGGGAGGAGTATGTAAAGTGTGGACCTTCAGGCAGGAGTCCTATATTAAGCTTCCCTCACCCAGGGCTCAGGGACCATTGGGGAAGAGGAGGCAGATAAATCGTAAGAGCCAGGGAGGAGATGCATGGTCACATGGAGATAGAATCCTACAGGCTCTGAAGTTCCTGTTCTCATGATCCTACAGTGGTGGCGTCGGCATGCACGAGACCCACAGAAACGTAAGCAGACAAAACTCAGCATAGAGCTGTGGAATGGGCAACAGGTCCCAATCTTTGCAGAAGAACAATTGGCAGTTGATTACTGCTGGCAAGGAAGACCTGGTCTTCTTAAAGCGAGAGACTCTGGATGGGCTGATTGACCTCAGTGGATGAACTTGCACTGAGGAATGTCTAGGGGTGCTAACTTGACACAGTGGGCCTCTGCACAAACGACAGAGCGTATGAGTTCCAGTGGAGGGGGCTGTGGGGGGACACCAGTGGGGAAGGGGACATAAAGGGACTTGAGATTGATAGAGATGTATGAAATATACAAAAATTCAATAAAAATTTTTTAAAAGAAAACATAAAAGCAGGTTGAGAAAGGAGAGATCAGAGCTACAGGAAAGCAGACCGATGGCAGAAATGGTAGAACCTCCTTCCAGTGATGAGTGCCTGCTGTCATCACAGGTCAGGAAGAAGACACTTGCAGAAAACACAAAGTGAGGTTACAGAGATGGCTCAGTGGCTAGGAGCCCTGGCTGCTCTTGTAAAGGACAGAGGTTCAATTCCCAGCACCTACATGGTAGCTAACAACCCTTTGTAGCTCCAGTTCCAGGGGATCTAACACCCTCTTCTGACCTCCCTGGGCATTGCATGACATAGATGCACTTACACACATGCAGGCAAAACACTCATACACATAAGATAAATCAATCAAAAACTGAGTTTGCTGCTAGGGAGAGCTAGCTGAAAGCTGATTCGCCTTCAGGAAAGGATAGAAAACCTGTGCGGAGGAAGACACTGAGGTCCTTGGTGAGGGGCTGATCACAGTGGGGAAAGGTGGAGCCTGCACACACCCTCCATTCTGCTGGCCCGGAAGCCGTCTGTTGACCCTGCAACCTTGAACAGCTGCCACTGCCTCTCTGTACCTATCTTATGTACTTTTGAGTGGTGCTGGATAGCCATGACCCGGGGCCCCCTGTCCCAGCAGAGGCCCAGGTAACCCGTAGGGCTCTTCTTGGTGCTGTGACCCAAGCAGGGTATGTTTAGCCTTTTCCACTGTGACCCAGGGGAGGTAGGGAGATGAGGGAGGATGAGTTGTGCGACCTTGCAGGTCAGGTGTGTCTCGTGGGCTTTGGCTCCTGGCTGAAGTAGGAGCTCCAGGGTGGAATGGGCTTTGCTAATCCCCACCCAGGGGAAGCCTGGGGAATGGAGGGGTGGATGGGTGGATGAACAACTGAATGAAGCATCCTCGGGTCCTTCTATACTCATTATTCCACATGAACATTCTCTACACTAAGCTTTTCCTTAGCAGAAGACAGCTGTGAGAAACCTCGTGGCCTCAGGACAGGGAAAAGTTTTCATTAGGACGATGGAAACCACCTGACTTATGGATTTGTGGCTCTTAAGGCCATTGCTGTCTGACACATGTTACATCTTCTTCACTTACGATTGGGTTCCCCAGTACAGTGCCATGTCTGTGTGTCTGTGTCAGCAGGGTCTTGGTCCTGTCCCCTCTTGGTTGCATGTGACAGGTGTTCAGTAACATCTCTTTTTTTTTTGGTCTTTTGAGACAGGGTCTCCCTGTAGCTCTGGCTGGCCTGGAACTCACTCTGTAGACCAGGCTGGCCTTGAACTCACAGAGATCTGCCTGCCTCTGCCTCCCAAGTGCTAGGTTTAAAGGCTTTTGTGCAGCCCAAACATTAACATCTCTTCTTAAACTGACTTACCTCTGAGCTTTTCTTATGGAGTCCATGGGTGGGAGGACAATGGTCCCCTGCTGAGCCACAGAGAATTCCTGCCTGCTCGTCCCCAGTGCCGGGTGACACAGGCCGGTGAGCTGTCTGCTTCCAGAGTCTTGTGCTAGAAATGGACTTTCCATGCATGCCCTTCCTTCCTTCTGCAGTGATAAAGTTCTCTGCAGCCAGGTTAGATTTTATCCAAGCAATAAAGGGTTATCTGAGTGGCTCCAGCAGCCACAAGGAATTCTCCAAAGGGACAAGGGACCCCTGCTGGTCTCATTCCCCTGTGCTGCTTTATCCTTGTTCCTCCACTTGCCTGCAAGGCAGGTGACAGCCCTGCTTCAGAGACAAGCAGCGGAGCTGGGCCCGATGGCACGTGCCTGTCACCTCAGCGCTGGGGAGGTGGAGGCAGGGGAATCAGGAGTTCAAGGTGGTTCTTGGCTACACAGTGAGTTGAGGCCAGCCTGGGCTACCTGAGATCCTGTCTCAAAATGGAACGAAAAAGACACGTGGAAGGAAAGGGGTGTTCCAAGACTGCCTTTGCCTATGAAACCCGTGTTTCTGTTGCTCCTGAAGCAAATTCCCAGCTTTCCAGTTCCTCTGCTGTCAATCATCCCCCGGCAGGAGTCAGAGCTGTGGGTGGAGGCGTTCATTCCTGAGCTTGACTGTGAAGAAGGAACTCTGACCTAGTCTCCCAGGAGCCGCCTCTTCCTGTTTCCGGCTCTGCTTCTCCCTTAAAGCAGCGTCTTTCTTCCTTTTTTCTTTTTTTTTTTATCTTTATTTTTGTATGTGTATGAATGTACTGTCTGCATGCAGTTCTGCGCACCCGTGTCGTGCAATGCCGCGGAGGTCAGAAGAGGGTGTCGGATTCCCCTGGAACTGGAGTTCTCCTGGAATTGGAGTTTCAGACGGTTCTTTGTGGTGGCCAAGAACAATTGAAGAGTGTAGAAAGAGAATCTGCGTGGCCTGTGGCTCTCTGCCTGCTGGTGAGTTTGGCCATCCACAAAGATGAACCCAGGTCCTTTGGCCAGCTCCCTGGCGCTGGCCTGAGGTTGGACTTCCTGTGAGAGAGCAGAGGGCGGAGTCTGTGGAGGAGCCCGTGTGAGTGATTAGCTAGGACGGTCGTTACATCTGTACCTGATACTTTCAGCCTCCTAACCCAGACCCTGCCCACTGTGTCTTGATTACCCCATACCCAGACTAGGTACTTCCTGCTTTGGGGCCTACTCTCATACATATGCCTAGCTAATTAGACTCTCCCCATGCTGTCCCCCAGCCTGCCCTGGCCTTAGCCACGCCCCCGCCCCCCCACTCCTGGTCATCCTGCCTGAGACTTCCTGATTAGCCTACCAGATCCCAGCCACTGGATCCCCATAGCTTTCAAATGGCCTTGGACCACTTCCTCAACTGGATAGCTCGTCACACAGTAGCTTGGAACCATCCAGTCCCTCCAGTAAAAAAATCAAAAGCGAGAACATGGAGCACAAACCAACTAAGTATTCCTACCTGACCAGAAGGCAACTAAGCTACATCAACAATATAAACAGAACCAAACTTCAACTAAACAAAGGCAGACTAGAATTTCTTATGAGACGCACAACCAACAAGAGAAATCCATTTGTCAAAATCACAACAACCAAAACACAAATAATATGAAAAACCAAGGAAATATGTCCCACCCAAATCTATCCGTCCTATAGAAGTGTATACAGTGAGAATCACCTCGAGGAGTTGAACCCCAGGACACTTAGTTTAAAAGAATAATAAACCTGATCAAAGAATTCAATAACTTTAAAGAACACACAGACAGCCCACATCAATTGACTTAATTAAGAAAGTCCTCATAGACACACCCGCAGGCCGGTGCGTGGTACACAGTTGAGAATCTTTTGCAGGTGATTTTATGCTGTCCTAAGTTGATAATTAAAGCAAACCACTAAGGCTGCAGTGAGGAGGCAGAGTTAGCCCCAACCTTAGTAGGCAGTGGATGTGACAAGCTGATTGGATCCAGGCCTAACGTAAGTTTTCCTGATAGGTGGTGAGTCTGGAAGCTGAACATCCTCGAATTAGGGTGTCACCAAGGGCCAGCTGAGGAGGAGGAGTCTCTGGATCTGAGCTCAGTCTCCAGCCTCCCCAGGCTCAGAGGATGATTCCAGTGTTGATTTGCACTTACCCTTCACTCCCAGACCTCTGGAAGCATGAAAATACATGCTTGGAGTCGGGAAGGCTGTTGAAAGTACATGAATGGTATTCAGTGCGTCACAGTAAGTATTTGTGGTTGAATTGAGAAAACAGTCATTTCTGGGCAGCTCTTTGCTCTACACTATTCTGGGAGTTCATTCTCCAATGTGGCCCTTGAGGCTGTCTCTGATAGTTGAGTGACGCTCCTTTAAAGCCCACACTGATGTCCTGAGAGGAGAGGACGGTGCTGGCTTACCAGGACCTGGCTGAGTTAGAGGAAAGCCTTTTCCTGGAGCTGGAAGTTTCTGCTCTGTCACTCCCACCAGCCACAACACATTCATCATTCATCCATTTGTAGATTTGTGTAATTATTTATTTGCTTGTTCCTTCCATTTTCATATCCATTCAATCGCCTCTTCAATCACTTTCCATTGTTAGTTGTGCTGTCAGTTTGTACACGTGCTCCCTCACGAGTTAATGCATGCCTTGTTTCATAGCTTCATTCCCATTCCATTGCTTACATTCATTCATTCCTTTTTAAAATTTTTTTATTTATTTCTGTATGTGTATGAATGTACTGTCTGCAGACAAGTGTGCGCACCCGTGTCGTGCAATGCCGCGGAGGTCAGAAGAGGGTGTCGGATTCCCCTGGAACTGGAGTTCTCCTGGAATTGGAGTTTCAGATGGTTCTCAGCCTCCATGTGGGTGCTGAGGATCGAACCCGGGTCCTCTGTAAGAGCGGTCGGCGCTCTTAACCGCTAGGCCATCTCTCCAGCCCCCATTCATTCATTCTTTATGTGTCCATTTTCCCTCCCATTGTCCATCCGAGTGCTCTGCTCCTCAGTGGACCATCCTTTTAGACTTTATCTTTCTTCCTCATTCATCCCGGAACATGTGCATTTTCCTCACCATCTCATTCCTGTCTTTGTTCATTCCACTCTGGCCCATTCATTTATTCAGTGGTTCACATATTCTCTAATTAACTGCATCACACATCAGTTGACCCCAGCAGCTCTGTCATTGCATGGTGACACCTGCCATTCGCCCTCTCGGCATGCTCTGCACATTGTGCTGGTTTTATCTTGGTGGAAGTCAGCTCATATCACACGAGCCTCCAGTGACAGAGCAGCCAACCACTAGTGGCAACTTGGGAGGAGCCCCCAGGGCAAGCCAGGCAAGGCTGCCTGCCATGGTTAATGTTGACTGTCAGCCTGACAGAATCATCTAGGTGAAACCTCTGGGCATGCCTGTGAGGGACTTTCTAGATTGGGTTGATTGAAGGGGAAAGACCCACCATAAATGTGGGAGGCTCCACTCCATGGCCTGGGGTCCTGGGTACCAGCATTCATTACTCTCCGCCTACCGACTACAGACTCGATGTGAGCAGCTGCCTAAGTTCCGGAAGCTCGATGGACCGGACTCTTAGACCATCAGCCATGATAAACCTTTCTGTGCTGGTTAATTTTTTACCAATTCCAATTGAGGGAAGCTCAGCTGAGGGATCATCTCCCTCAGACTGGCCGGTGGGAGTGTCTGTGGGACATTTTCTTGATCTTTAATTGGTGTAGGAAGGCCCCGCCCACTGTGGGTGGTGCCATCCCTGGGCAGGTCGGCCTGGCCTGTCTAAGAAAGGTAGTTGAGCAAGCCGGGGAGCGCAAGTCAATATGCAGTGTTACTCCCTGGGCTCTGCTTCAGATCCTGCCTTGGTGTCGCTCAGCGATGGACTGTAGGCTGGAAGATGAACCCTTTCCTCCCCAGGTCATGGTGTTGTTTATCACAGCAATGGATGGAAACTAAAACACCTTCCTTCCTGAAGTTGGTTTTGTCAGGTATTTTATCGCAGCGACAGAAAAGTAACTAATACTGCCTCATTCATTCATCCCAGGTGACGGGACTTGAAACAAGGTTCAAGTTCTGCCGTTTGGGCAGGGAAGGAAACATGAACAGATTGGGGAGGAGAGTCTGGGAGGCTGCAGTGAAGGTTGCCTTGGGAATTCAGTTCCTGCTGTGGGCACCTGGAGATTGGTCTCTGGGAACCCCAGCATCGGCTCCTGCACAGCTTCCCAGTCACTGGGCACCACGCACCAGTGGCCATTGTCACTGGTTGGGGGCTGCTTCCAGAAGAACGACATTGATTCCCAGGTGTTAAACCAGCCGCACGGCCTCGAAATGTGACGGTGGCCAGAGAAGGCTCCCAGGGGAAGAAATCCAGGGCTGGTGACCGGAAGTCAGCCTGGCATGTGGGCAGGAAGAAATCCAGGGTTGGTGACCGGAAGTCAGCCTGGCATGTGGGCAGGAAGAAATCCAGGGCTGCTGACCGGAAGTCAGCTTGGGATGTGGGCAGGAAGAAATCCAGGGTTGGTGACCGGAAGTCAGCCTGGCATGTGGGCAGGAAGAAATCCAGGGCTGGTGACCGGAAGTCAGCCTGGCATGTGGGCAGGAAGAAATCCAGGGCTGGTGACCGGAAGTCAGCCTGGCATGTGGGCAGGAAGAAATCCAGGGCTGGTGACCGGAAGTCAGCCTGGCATGTGGGCAGGAAGAAATCCAGGGCTGGTGACCGGAAGTCAGCCTGGCATGTGGGCAGGAAGAAATCCAGGGCTGGTGACCGGAAGTCAGCCTGGCATGTGGGCAGGAAGAAATCCAGGGCTGGTGACCGGAAGTCAGCCTGGCATGTGGGCAGGAAGAAATCCAGGGCTGGTGACCGGAAGTCAGCCTGGCATGTGGGCAGGAAGAAATCCAGGGCTGGTGACCGGAAGTCAGCCTGGCATGTGGGCAGGAAGAAATCCAGGGCTGGTGACCGGAAGTCAGCCTGGCATGTGGGCAGGAAGAAATCCAGGGCTGGTGACCGGAAGTCAGCCTGGCATGTGGGCAGGAAGAAATCCAGGGCTGGTGACCGGAAGTCAGCCTGGGATGTGGGCAGGAAGAAATCCAGGGCTGGTGACCGGAAGTCAGCCTGGGATGTGGGCAGGAAGAAATCCAGGGCTGGTGACCGGAAGTCAGCCTGGGATGTGGGCAGGAAGAAATCCAGGGCTGGTGACCGGAAATCCAGGGCTGGTGACCGGAAGTCAGCCTGGGATGTGGGCAGTCAAGGCAAAACTTGAAACAGCCACAAATCCTTCAGGCATAGATCCTGTCTCCTCTCTGCCCAATGTTCCTACTTCCTAATGAACTTGAACTTCCCACCCTCCACTCTGAAGGATCCACAGGCACCAACTGGTTTGATGGTTTTACTTTATACGCTGGGGAAACCGAGGCCCAGATAAGGGATGTAATAGGTTGGACGTTAACCAGCAACGCCCCCTCTTCTTTGTCCACTGGGGAGATGTTGGACCTTGACTGCAAGTTCTTTGCTGGCTAGGTTGGCAGAGAACAAAGGCAACGGACAGGAAGCTGCAGCCTTGGAGAGCTAACGTGTTTGCCCCCCGGGCTGGCTTTTCATTTTGGATCCCTTCCACACTCCACCCCAACATACACGCTCAAAAGCCTTATTGCTGATCCAAAGTGGTTGTCAGTTCCACTCCAAAGAGAGGCGAGTGATCCCTCACCCAGACCAACACAGTGCACTATTGATTTGGTCACACCCTCTCAAAATCCCATTGAGACTCACAGGCCAGTTTCCTTTAATGACCTGACCAGTGGGTCATCCCACTTTAGTCTCCCTAGGGGCACTTAGAGACACTGCCAGCCAGAGCCAGGCCAGTCAGGATGCCCTGTCCTTACTCCAGGGAGTGGACAACCAGTCTGTGAGTCAGCCTTGGGCCCTAGGCCACGAGTCACTGACCACTGTGTCTGGGACCCAGGCATCTCCACTCTCTAAACATGGTGGGGTGGGGATAAGTCCTTCCTGCTGAACCTCTATTTGATCAACAAACAGAAGGGCCACTGGGTGCCAGACCTGGGTGTGTGTTGGGGGGGCGTGGTACCAGTGAACCCCACAGAGCAGATAAGTGATGGAGGAGGCCCTGGGATCCTGGATTTGCTGCCTCTGCTGCTGCGGGATGCGGCCACTATCTGTAACAGCTGCCACCACCTTAATCAGAGTGGCTGTGACTACCTGAGAGCCTACGAGGAGGCCTCTTGGAAGCAGACAAGACTGTGAGGGTGCTCCCTACTGTCCTGTAGTCATTAGTGGCTTTATGGAGGAGGTGGGGAGACTGAGGAGAGAGAGAGAGAGAGAGAGAGAGAGAGAGAGAGAGAGATAGGTCATAGACCCTCGCCTGAGATTCCACCCCATGTTCCTGCACCCCCACCCCCCTCCCAGCTGTACTTGGATTCTGGCCTCCTGAATCTGGTTTTGGGAGGTGCTAGAGCTTAGAGGAGTGGGAGGTTAACTGAGGGGGTGGGGACCACCTAGGCAGTGCCAGGAGGTTGTCCTCCATGCTGGGGTGGCACCTCCTGGTGATGTAGCTGTTTTAGTACATATGTTCCTGTAAGTAACCCTTCACACATATTCCTGTGCATACCCCATAATTCACTGGTTCCCCCAGCCAGATTTAGTTGAAATTGTGAAGTCTGCCATTGTTGGTCCCCTGTGTGGCAGAAAGAGATGTCTGTTTGAATCTCCCTAGGAAAAGTTACACAGCATCCACTGGGCTCTGCCGCTGCCCTGCCAGGCATGCGGTCTCCACATCACCGCCCGCCTCGGCCTTTCTCATCTCAAGAGCTGGGGCTGGACTAAGAAGGGGAAATGGAGGGGCAAATGGAGCAGAAACCACAGAGCCCCATGAGAATCTCGGCTCTTCCCCTCTGGGAAGTGAGCCGTTTTACACAAATTAACTCGAACACAGTCCATATCTGAAGCAGCCGCCGGCAGCCACACTTTGTCTTAGTCAGCGTGTTCAAGTCCAACCTTAATCTGTCCGTCAGGAGCAAACATGCCTCCTTAGGAGTTTTCTAACTGAGAACGAATGCCTCATTACGTTAAACAGATTAACCTGAGAGCGGGGTTGATTTCCGACAAATGAACACCATTAAAGGGAAGGCACCGTGGTCCTCAGAGGGTTGGCAGCCAACAGAGGCCTAGCAAATGTGCTCAGCTGGGGTGGGATAGAAATGGATCCTGGTATTATAGAATCCCTTGAAAAAATGAACAACAACAAAAAAAGAAGTGGATCCTGGGAAGAAGGTAGGAAGGCTCTGGGCCTGCATCTGTGGTCACAGTTGTCCCTGCGATGGTTACTTTGGTCAAAGCTCACATATGTCAGTGCTGGTGAAAGGCACGTGGCCAAGAGGGAGGCTTGTGTGACACACTCCCTGTTGGGCATGTGAAGTTGGGTTTAGTCTCTGCTATTGTTTGAGGGTGTCTCTTAAAAGTTCACATTGAAGGAGAACAGGAGTTAGTTCTAAATTAGGCATAGTCAGGGAAGGAAGCCTAAGACGAGATTCAGCCATGTTCCTAACTCATTTTCATGTAAGATGTCCCACTTGGGGGGGATAAGAGATCCTGTCTCAAAACAAACAAACAAACAAACAAACAAACAAACAAATCGGAGGCTGGCAAGATGGCTTAGAGGGTAGAGGCACCTGTCCGAAAGCCTGAGGAGCCGAGTGGATCCTGGGACACAAATGGTGGAAGGAGAGTCGGAACTTCCGACCTCCTTGAGTGCACTGTGGCCAGCACTCCCCAAAGCACACACAATAAAATAATAAAATGTAATTTAGAAAAACAAACAAGTTGGGCAAAGCCTGAGGAACAACAGCTGGGGTTAACTTCTGGCCTATACATATATATGCACGCATGTGCGCATGCACCTACACACAAGAACTTGAGAACAACTATATATACACAGACATAGTTCACATATGGGACACTTAATCCCCAAATTATTATGGTAATAGTGTTTGGGGTGTGGCTTTGGGAGGTAGAGTTAGATGATGTCATGAGATGCCAGCCCATGGAATTAGTGGTCCACCATCACGTGATGTTCTCCGACATGTTACCTCACAGCACAAGGTCCTCAGCAGATCCTGGCACCAGTCTCCAAAACCATGAGCCTAATTAAATTTCTGTTCCTTATCAGTTACCTGATCTTGGGTATTTTGTTGCCTCAGCGTAGCATAGACGAAGGCAGGCTTGCAACAGGAGGTGAGCGGAAAGGTCAGAGCCCGGCTCTAGAACCTGGGGTTCAGTTGCAGGCCCCGCAACGGAGCAATGGGCCAGCTCCAGCTCCTATTACCAAGCTGAGCACTGTGCCCAGGACCTTCATGAGCACTGAACTTGTCAACCCTCACAGAAATCCAAGTAGATGGGCGTTGAGGACCCAGGCTTAGCAGTGAGGACACTGAGGTTTAGGGGAGTTAAACAACCTGCCCCAGCTCACCTGGTTTGTGGAGAAAGAAGAGACAGGCCAGGCTGCTGATCCAGGTGGAGGCTCCCCACCCGAGTCCTTAGAGCGGGAAGGTCCTGCTCGTTACCAGGACTGGTGGCTAGAGCTCTCTCTCTCCAGGAGCAGCAAGATACAAAGCAGGTTCCAGACCTAGAAGCCCACAGGTCTTGAGTAAAGCATGCCCTGGGACGTGCAGGCCTCCATCCCTACTGTCACCACCACACTGTGTCATCATTTCTCCACCAACACAGTGGGTTTAAGGCTCAGTGTGAGGGTCACCGAAGCTGGTAGCGCCTTGGTGCAGGTACCTAGAAGGCCCTGGGTTCCCTTGTCCATCCAGCTGGACTTGGCCTTGTAAAGTGTCTGGAATGTAGAGGGGCTGACCTGCTCTTCCTCACATCAAACCCCTGACCCCAGAGCCACAACTGTCCCATTCCCCCTGGTTCTAATGCACAGATAGCCGGGATGTAGTAGCCACATCAGCAAGTTTATAAAAAGGGTGGGAGATGACCCCAGGGCACTAGAGATAGTCCAGTCCCAGAGGTGGGGACAGAAAAGAGAGGGGTCTGGACATAGACCGGAAGCGACTGGAATAGTGTGAGAAAAACGTGGGGTTGGTGGGAAGAGGAGCACGCACCGGGCAAGCCAGCCTCCCCAATACTGCAGAAGTAGAGTGCTATTTAAAGCACCAGGTCAACTAGAGGACCGGTCCAAGGTCAAGATAAAGAGGGGTGTGCTGACATTTGTATTTACAGCCACCTAAAACTACAGCCGGCCAGGGGCTGGAGAGATGGCCTAGCGTTTGAGAGCGCTGACTAGTCTTGCAGAGGACCCGGGTTCGATCCCCAGCACCCACATGGCAGCTGAAAACTGTCTTTAACTCCAGTTCCAGGGGAGTCCAACACCCTCTTCTGACCTCCAAGGCATTGCACAATACAGGTGCACTAACCTGCATGCAGATAATACATTCATACGCATATGAAAATAAATACAAAAATATTTAAAAATAAAACTACAGCCGGCCCACCTGCTGTGTCCTCACAATTGATTATGAAGGTAGGCATATGGACCACCATATTGAAGATTCATTCTAGTCTAAAAATAAAACAGCTTGCAAGGGGTTGTGAGTCATCCCATATGTTAAGTGGGGAAACTGAGGCTCAGAGCTGCTGAGTGATTGGCAGAGATTCACACCAGGTGCGTGTGACTCCAAGAGCCATAGCCCTGCTGGCCAAGGTGTTTTTCACCTGGGCGTAACGCCTGTTTCCCTGGCAACTGCAAGTATCTGGAAGCCAGACCTGTAGCTGGCTGCTCTGGCTCTCAGGGAGGAAGTGTCTAGTGGGTGGGAGACCGGGGACACGTCGCTTCTTTCCCTTGTCCCAGCACAGCCCTGTGATGATTCCTGGCACAGAGTTGGGGGTTTCACTCCTAGCACCGGCAGGGTTGTTCAATTGTGGACGGGTGTGGCCTTCCCTGTGGGCTCCTGCTCTTTTAGACCAGGCTCTGGCAGTCCTGCTTGGACGTCAAGGCTGCAGGCTGGTCACAGGCTGGTGGGCACCGGGTGTCAAATGATGCCGTGCTGCATTTAATCCATTGTGATTTCTGCAGTCTTGCATCATTCAGCCATGGATTTCCTTCCTGGGTTCTTTAGTTTTGTTTTGTTTCTTGTTTTTATGAGACAGGGTCTCCCTGTAGCCTCAGCCTGCCTGGAACTTATTATGTAGATCAGGCTGGCTGTGAACTCACAGATATCTTCCTGTCTCTGGCTCCCAAATGCTGGAATTAAAGGCATGCACCACCACGCCTAGCTCCTTCCTGGGTTCTTTCTTTTCAGAAACAACTTCAGCTTTGCCAGAACTAGGGGTGGGGATGGAACTTGATGGGTAGAACACTGGCCTAGCAGGCAGGAAGCCTAGAGTTCAGTCCCCATTGAGGCATAAAACTGGATGTGGTGGGTCTTGATTGTAATCCCAGCACAGGAGGTAAAGGCAGGAGGGTTTTGTTTTCTTTATTTTATGTATAGGAGTACTTTGTCTTCATATATATGACACCATGTGCATGCAATACCCACAGGGGCCAGAAGAGGGCGGCAGATCTCCGGGAACTTGAGTTACATGGGATTATTAGCCCAGCATAGGATTGTGGGAACTGTACCCTGGTCCTCTGGAAGGGTAGCCTGTGCTCTTCACCCTCAGCTGTCTCTCCAGTCCCAAGGCAGTTCTTGATCACAATTTCAAGGTCATCCTTGGTATATCGCCAGTCTGAGGCCAGTCTGAGATGTATGAGACCCCATTTAAAAATAAAAATAGCCGGGTGTAGTGGCGCATGCCTTTAATCCTAGCACTTGGGAGGCAGNCCATGGTCTCAAAAAGGCAGTTGTGTGGTGGCGCATGCCTTTAATCCTAGCACTTGGGAGGCAGAGGCAGGTGGATCTTTGTGAGTTCAAGGCCAGCCTGGTCTACAGAGCGAGTTCCAGGACAGCTGGGGCTACAGGGAGACCCTGTCTCAAAAAGTCCAAAAAAATAAAAAATAAATAAAAAATAAAAATAGCTGGATATGGTAGCACACACCTTTAATTCCAGCACTTGGAGGAAGGCAGAGGCACACAAATCTCCATGAGATTGAAGCCAGCCTGGTGTACACAGTGAGTTCCAGGCCAGCTGGGGCTACTGGGAGACCCTGTCTCCAAATCAATAATCAAGAAATAAAATGTGTAAAAAGAGTCCAGAACCTTAGGCTGAGTCTTTCAGAAGCTTCGCAGAGGCTGTGTGAGGAATGGAAGTGAAGGCGCTGAGGAGCTAGGGGACAGACCCTTCTGAGAAAAGACGGGAAAGCTTGTCTTCAAACGCTATAGTGGTTACCATGGAGATAAGAAGTAACTGTCCTCCATGTGATCTGAAAGACTTTCTAAGATCAAAGCTGTCTTCAGATAGAATAGCCCATCTTGACAGCTGGCGAGTACCCCATTCTTGGGAGTTCAAAAGCAGGAGTAGTAACTACCCATTGGGAGTACAAAATGAGGGCAGTGTAGGCTGGGTTCCCATGGCAACGGTGGCAGCAGGACAAATAGTGTCACCTCTGAGTCTCAGTTTCCCCTTCTGTGAAATGGGAATGCGAATAGCACTCACCACTTTGCTATATCATTACTATGACATTTAAATGAGGTAATACTTGTGTCTCAGCCTGTTTCTGTTGCTGTGACAAATCTCCACGCACGGAGTTGTTTAAAGCAGTGTTTATTTACTTACCACTCACAGTTCCCTAGGCAGAGAAACCCAAAATCAAGGTACATGTTACTTGGTGCCTGGTGAGGGTTTGGTCTCTGATGGCGTCTTGTTGCTATGGGTTGCTATGGGTGAGTCGAAAAGGGCTCCAAGTCACCAGTCTCTGCATGAGGTGGAGTGCTTAGGGCTAGGCATGGCCAAAGGGCACCACGTGACCTCACTAGATGGCAGTATCCAGCAGGCGAACCTGCAGGGACAGAGACACCCAGGCACAGCTCAGGGCCTGACCCATACCTGCTGCCTGGGGCCGGAGGCCATCTTTTTCCATTGTCAAAGGTTTATTTGTACTAATCAACTTATGGTGGCTTTTGCTGCTTGCTGTGTAGCTCGTAGACTCTTTGGAAATTACTCTTCATACCTAGTTCTCCCTATGTTCTAGAATCGTGGGAGCCTCCTTTATGGCTGGTTCATAATTCTGGCCCCCCTTTCTGATGTCCTGTGCATGGAGGTCTGTTCTTCTATTTCCTTGCACCCCACCCTACACACATGGAGGATGCAGGATCCTGGGCCTCCTGGGGGCTGTGAGGGCTGTTTTTGAAGCAGTCAGGCAGTGTGGGTAACAGAAACCCCTCGGGCAGGAGAGGGACTGACTGGGAGGTCAGTCTGTCCATTTGTTTGTCATGAAATCAACAACCTCTCTGGATTCAGAAATGAAGTTTAACTTTAGCCACTGAGGAACAGAAAATAAAAGTAAGACTCTTAAAAACCCCTGTGGAAATTGCACGTGCACCCCCAGCAGACAGCCCCTTGCTTCTCTCACTGTCACTTAGTCAAAGGCAGTGTCTGAGACCAAGACCCCTCCTTTAGCCATGGGCCATTTTCCACTTGTTAATCTATTTAATTTGCATGGCTGTCAGTGTTTCTGTGGAACTGACCTCCCTGTGAAAGTATGAAAATAACCATCAGGCAGCCTTAAGTCAATTACACTCTAATCAAGCGGAGAGAAGCAGCATGGTTGGAAGGCTTGTCAAGTGTGGAACTCGTTCCATCCTGCAGCCTGTGTCCACGAAGGATACTGGGACTGGGCCTCTGTCTTGGCTTACAGTGGCATTGCCCCCTCCTGTGGTCACCCTAGCTCTGCCCCACTGTGGGAAAGAGACTGTCTTTCTTGCCCATTCTTGGCTCCGTCTGGAGAAGGCAGGTGGAGGGTCCTGTTATCTCCAGCTCTTCCCTATGGGCTCTGTCTGCTGAGGATCGAGCCCCAGGGGCATTGTGGCAAAAGGGATGCAGGGTCCCCCCCACGGTCTCCAGGGAAGGTCGCGGCTGCATGGAGGTGCATGGTAAGAGATGGGGAATCTGACTACCCTTCCACAGCAGAGTCCCAGGAAGGGCTTGGTACTCTGGGCTCCTTAGTTAGTGAATATTTGCAGCAGACTTAGGAAGAGTGTATCATGTGGGACTCTCAACCTATGCTACAATTGCTGAGAACCTGGCCCTCTACAGTGTTCTTTCTCTGTCCGACCCTTGCTTACTACCCAGCCCAAGGGAGAGCACGGCAGTGGCTGGCCTCTGCACTGTGTCCAGCCCTACCTCTGCTGTCCCTGGGGGCAGCTGTCCCTCTTGAAGCCATTGATATTCTGTGCTCTTTGACCAGGTGGCCCGGGCTGAGGGCTGGCATGTTGGCCTGGCTGTTCCTGCCTCTCCCAGGGAGGAAGCTTTTGAGAAGCTGGGGACTTGAAAGCAGTGTGACACCTGCTTTGTCCCCATGTCAGTCACAGCAGGCACAGAGAGAACACAGATATGTCGGGGGACCTAGGTCAGCTACAGCACAGGGAGGACAGAGGTGGTGTAAACAGGAAGGACAGGATTGCTTCTCTCTCTCTCTCTCTCTCTCTCTCTCTCTCTCTCTCTCTCTCTCTCTCTACCAGAGGTTTTGGAAGTAACAGAGTCTCTTACAGGCCTAGTTCACTATGAGGATATAAACAGCTGGGCTGCAGCCCCAGATCAGGGCAGAGCAGGCCACAGGAAGGTAGGAGCGCTGTCACAGGGCCCAGCTTCTGCAGTCACTTAGCCCTGGGCTCACGCCCCACCTCTACCGCAGGGTCTTGGGAAAGTAACTGTTGGTACCCAGTTCCTTCATCCGCATGGCATCCTGAGCACCCCAAACAGCAACCCAGTTCTATCCTGGTAAGAGTGGAGAACAGTCCAGGCTCACTGCAGCGCTGTGGAGGGAGATGGCCTATGGAAACTCTCGTGGGTGACCCTTCAGGGACACAGACAGCTTAGCCCGGGTTAGGGCATCCCTGTGTGTGCTGAACCTCGGGCTTGGCACCTCCTTGCTGTCCCTAGAAGAGAAAAGCTCCAGGTGAGGAGTGACGAGAGCAGTGCATCCTGGGATTGGGGACTCCAAGGTGACTCCGCTCTGTGTAATCCATGGTTCCTGCCCTTCCTGGCTTCCTGTGAGAAAGACATTTCCTAACTGTAGAAAACTGTTAGACATAAAGCAAGTCCCTAGACCTCTCCCCAAGGTTGGTTAGGCATGAACACCTCAGTTCTAGGTTTGCAGGGCTAACCCCTGCAACAGCAGAGGATAACAGGTTTCAGTGGTCACATCTAGACGGGTTCTGAGTCCTTATGTTGCAGAACAAGGAACTGGACAGAGACACATGGATATCAGCAAGCGAAACGGGAAAGTTAAGAAAGAACACCCAGGGCCAAGATGGCGTACGAACAGAGGTTCTTCTTGTGAGGCATGTCTGACAACCGGACTTCTGTCCCCAGAGTGTGCATAAAGGTGGAAGGAGAGGACTGATTCCACTGTCCCCAGACCTCTACATGCATGTCGTGGTATGTGGACCTCCTTCAGCATACATCGTGTACATACACAAAATAAAAGTAAAAGAAAGAGGAGGGAGGCCGGGTGTGTGCCGCACACCTTTAATCCTAGCACTTGGGAGGCAGAGGCAGGTGGATCTTTGTGAGTTCAAGGCCAGCCTGGTCTACAGAGTGAGTTCCAGGACAGCTGGGGCTACAGGGAGACCATGTCTCAGGAAAAGACAAAAAAAAGGGAGGGAAAGAAGGAGGGAAGAAAGGATGTAGGGAAGGAAGGAGAGAGGGAAGGAAGGAAGGAGGGAGGGAAGGAAGGAAGGAGGGAAGGAAGGAAGGAGGGAGAGAGGGAAGGAAGGAAGGAAGGAGGGAGGGAAGGAAGGAAGGAGAGGGAAGGAGGGAGGGAGGGAAGGAGGGAAGGAAGGAAGGAGGGAAGGAGGGAAGGAGGGAGGGAAGGAGGGAAGGAGGGAGGGAGGGAGGGAAGGAGGGAAGGAAGGAAGGAGGGAGGGAAGGAGGGAGGGAGGGAAGGAGGGAGGGAAGGAGGGAAGGAGGGAGGGAGGGAAGGAGGGAGGGAAGGAGGGAAGGAGGGAGGGAAGGAGGGAAGGAGGGAGGGAGGGAGGGAAGGAGGGAGGGAGGGAGGGAGGGAAGGAGGAAGGAAGGAAGGAAGGAGGGAGGGAAGGAGGGAAGGAGGGAAGGAGGGAAGGAGGGAAGGAGGGAGGGAGGGAAGGAAGGAAGGAAGGAAGGAAGGAGGGAAGGAGGGAAGGAGGGAGGGAGGGAAGGAGGGAGGGAAGGAGGGAAGGAGGGAGGGAGGGAAGGAAGGAGGGAAGGAGGGAGGGAGGGAAGGAAGGAGGGAAGGAGGGAGGGAGGGAAGGAAGGAAGGAGGGAAGGAAGGAAGGAAGGAAGGAAGGAGGGAAGGAGGGAAGGAAGGAAGAAGAAGGGAAGGAGGGAGGGAGGGAAGGAAGGAGGGAAGGAGGGAGGGAGGGAAGGAGGGAGGGAAGGAGGGAAGGAGGGAGGGAAGGAAGGAGGGAGGGAAGGAGGGAGGGAAGGAGGGAAGGAGGGAAGGAAGGAGGGAAGAATACTTCCGCAGCCTCTGTGTAAAGCACTGCAGGCCACTTTGTCCTCCTGCCCTGCCCCACCAGCTGCACCCCAGGACGGCACCCTTTCCAGGCAGCTCCAGCCTCCCTGGGGACACTGAGTCAGAGCAGAGAGCCCATTGCACAAACAGCTCCTGGGGCTCTATCAAATCCCAGGACCTCCGAGCCCCAGAACAGTCAGGGTGTTCATCTTCCTATCACTTCCTCCTGGGGATGCAGCAGCCCAGGGCCACGCCTTATACGGCTTACAGGTAATTCAATTTAGTTTCCTAGAGACTTGCTCCAGAGAGATTGTCTTGCTTACTGGGAGGGAGCAGGGGTTCCCAGAAAGGGCGACCTGACTTAGGCCTCACATTAGTGAGGGGTTGAGCAGGGCAGAAAAGGCCCTTGTTCTGACCCTGTGACCCCGCCCCTCCCACTGGGCTGCCCTGCTCGTCCCCATCTGTGGGATAAGAAGACAGACACAGGGAAATACCTTTGTGTGGCTTGAGGCCTGGCTGAGGCTCATGGAAATTCACAGGGGTTGTGTGGGGTGTGAAGTGAGTCACCAGACCCAGGGGCTGTGTGGGGTGTGAAGTGAGTCACCAGGCACAGGGGCTGTGTGTGGTGTGAAGTGAGTCACCAGGCACAGGGGCTGTGTGCGGTGTGAAATGAGTCACCAGGCACAGGGCTGTGCGGGGTGTGAAGTGAGTCACCAGGCACAGGGGCTCTGTGCGGTGTGAAATGAGTCACCAGGCACAGGGTTGTGCGGGGTGTGAAGTGAGTCACCAGGCACAGGGGCTGTGTGCAGTGTGAAATGAGTCACCAGACCCAGGGGCTTTGTGGGGTGTGAAGTGAGTCACCAGGCACAGGGGCTGTGTAGGGGTGTGAAGTGAGTCACCAGGCACAGGGGCTGTGTGGGGTGTGAAGTGAGTCACCAGGCACAGGAGCTGTGTACTGTGTGAAGTGAGTCACCAGGCACAGGGGCTGTGTGCAGTGTGAAGTGAGTCACCAGGCACAGGGACTGTGTAGGGTGTGAAGTGAGTCACCAGGCACAGGGGCTGTGTGCAGTGTGAAGTGAGTCACCAGGCACAGGGGCTGTGTAGGGTGTGAAGTGAGTCACCAGGCACAGGAGCTGTGTGCAGCGTGAAGTGAGTCACCAGGCACAGGGGTTTGGCCTACCTGGTGGTTCAAGTGTCCTGGAAAATAACAGCCCTGGAGTTTTACAAAGGGAGACATGAAATTCTCTGTGTAGACTTCACCACCCAAAGAGGGAGAGCCTGAAGAATGGTGGCCTCTTCCTGCCCTGGCCCCAGTATGCAAAGTAAAGAGACTCCAGAGAGACAACAGGTTTGCTTGTCCGTGCGTGTGTGCGTGTACGCGTGGGAACTTTCCCCGCGAAGGCTGAAGCATGGGACTAAGGTATTTAGAGTTTCTGCGTCCTGTTCCTCCTAGTTCTGCTGTGTCACTTCAGGCAGGTCGCCCCCTTTCTCTTGACCTCATGTGTAGATAAGGGACACTGAGTTGGTCAATCCCACCATCCAGGGATGAACCATGGAAGCTGAGCATGAGGGCCGGGTGTGGTGGCGCACGCCTTTAATCCCAGTACTCTGGAGGCAGAGGCAGGTGGATCTCTGTGAGATTGGGGCCAGCCTCATCTACATAGTGAGTTCCAGGCCAGCTGGGGCTACAGGGAGACCCTGTCTCAAAAACAAAACAAAACAAAATAAAAAAGAAGTTGTGCAAGAACACATAGAGGAGAGCGGCTGAGGGCAATGGTGGGTGTTGGAGGCTGGAGTCAGACAGGCATGTGATTTAGAGACCATCTCTGAGCTCAGGCAAGTCCCTTAAGCATCCTTGCCACTGAGCTCACCGTCCGGAGCTTTCAGCCTCCATAAATCATGTTTAATAACACACCACCTTGTAATTACTGCAGAGCCTCAAGGGTACCAAGACGTACTTCAGACATCGTGAACTTATTACTGTTAGGTCAGCTTGTCACCCTCTGGGACCAGGCTGGATTTCAGACCCGGTCTCTGCCTGCTGCTATAGGCTCTGGGGACCCATCACTGATACTTACATGGTACGACGGATGGGATGAGGCAGGTAGATAGGGACCAGGAGGGGCTGACCTGGGACTGTGCCTGGAGGCCACTGGAAGCCACATCTCCACAGAGGGTGGTGGAGGGGTCTGCATGTCCACTGGTCCTCCCACAGGGACACTCAGATTCCTTAGGATGTTGTGGGGAACCTTGGGGGTGACTTCCCCTCTCAGTGTCTCAGTTCCCCATAAAACTTCTTCTTCTTTCATGGACCCTTTCTAGTGTTACGGCCTCTACAGACATTTCAAGTAATCACACAAATCTAAAGATTTAGAGCTTGGATCTGCGTGTGAGCGAGAACATGTGGTGTTTGTCTTGTTGAGCCTGGTCTACCCCATGGATATGTTTTCCAGTTCCATCCACTTTCCTGAAAATTTCATTATTTTTATTTACAATTCAATACAATTCTATCATGTGTATGTACCACATGTTTGGTTATCCATTCATCAGCTGATGGGCATCTAGACTGATTCCTTCTCCTTGCCACTCATTGGGCATGAATGAGCAACGGCCTCTACCGTCGGATCCAAAGCCCATTTTTAAAATTGGGTTGTTTGTTTCTTGAATTTTAAAAATGTCTTATTTTATTTTATGTGTAAGAGTGTATTGCCTACATGTCTGTAAGAAGTGCACCACAGAGTCAGAAGAAGGTGGATTCCCCTGGAACTGGAGTTACAGATGGCTGTTAGCCACTATATGGGTGCTGGGAATCAAACCTGGGCCCTCTGCCAGAACAGTCGGTGCTCTTAACCACTGACCATCTCTCCAGCCCTGTTTTCTTGATATTTAATTTCTTTACTTCTTAGTATGTTCTAGATAATTATCCTCTGTTGCATGTTTAGCTGGCAAATGTTTTCTCACATCCTTCAGGCTGTTTCTTCAGTCCTTTGGCAGTTTCCTTTGCTGTACAAAAGCTTTTAAATTTCATGAGGTTCCAGCAATCAAAGTCCTAGTCAGAAAGTCTTTACCTGTGCCTGTGTCTTACAGTGTATTCTTTGCGTTTGCCTCTAACAGTTACAGAGTTTCAAGTCTTATATTGAGGTCCATAATCTACTTGGAATTGTGCTTTGTGTAGGATAAGATATAAGGATTTAGTTTCATTCTTCTACCCGTAGACATCCAGTTTTCCTAGTATCATTTGTTAACTATGCTCTCTTTTCTGTAATGTACATTTTGGGCATCTTTGTGAAAAATCAGATGACCATAATTGTATGGGCTTATGTCTGTGTCTCTGTTCCTTCTGTGTGTCTGTTTTGTGACAGTTCCATGATATTTGTATTACTATGGCTCCATAGTATAACTTGAAATAGGGTATAGTGATACCTTTAGCTATATTCTTTTTGGTCAGGATTGCTTTGGTTCTCTGGTGTCTTGTGTGATTCCATATAAATTTTAAGATTATTTTTCTAATTCTATGAAGAATGTCACCAGAATTTTAATTGGGATTGCATTGAATCTGAAGACTGCTTTTGGTATTGTGGCCATTTTTCCAGCATTATTTCTTGAAATGTGGGAGCGTGGGAGTTCTCTCCGTCTGCTGGCGTCCCCCATATTTTTCCCTTTAGAGCTTAAAATTTCCATTATAGAGGTCTTTCACTTCCCTCAGTTGGGTTTATTCCAAAGTACTTTTTTTTTTTTTAGTTTATTGTAAATGAGATTATTTCCCTGATTTCTTTCTGTTTGTCTTTGGTTTAGAGGAAGGCTACCAAGTTTCGTATGTTAAATTTGTATCTGGCCACTTTGTTGAAAATGTTTATCAGCTCTAAGAGTTTTCTGATGGAGACTTTAGGGACTTTTATGTATAGAATCGTATCATCTGCAACTAGAGGTACTTTGACTGCTTCCTTCCCATTTTATCCCTTGTATTTGTTTTTCTTGTCTTATTGCTATAGCTAACACTTTCAGCACTGCATCAAGTGAAAGTGGAGAAAGTAGATACTCATGTTTCTGATGTTAGTGAAAATACCTTGAGTTTTCCCCTATTTCATATAGAGTTGGCTATAGTTTTTTTTTTTTTTTTGCATATAGCCTTTATTATGTTGATATTTGTTCCTTCTAGTTTGAGTTTCTTCAGTATGGCATTTATTGTTATACCAATGTCATAATCACCTGAACAAATAGACTGACTCTTATTAAGGTTTCAGCTTGGGTTCAGACTCAGAGGACACTAGCTGTGTATTTGAACCATCTGCCTCCCAGACCTGTGCTGATGTATCTATAGTGCTGATGTCTCTCTAGTCCCTCAGCCTGTGCAGACTGAGTTGTCTCTGAAACCATGTTTCTGCCACTGTGTCCCCTGCTCAGGCCACACCCACAGTTTATTCAAAATGGTTTCTCCAGCTTCACTGGGGAAGTACAAGTTCAAGTTCAGCTCCATCTGGTGTGGTATTCTTATCCCAGTTCCTGTTCATACAAGGTCACATGTCCTTTCCCACTGTCCACTGTGTCCAATGAAGGTGAGTGGGTTTGCAGCTTGGGAAAAGGAACTATTTAGTACTTAGTTCCTTCATTCACATAGTGCCTCTGGGCATCTTCTATGACCAACCCCTTCTGTCCTGGTAAGGGTGGAGAAAAGCCCACTGCAGAACTGGGGAGACTCTCATTTGTTATGTTAATTCTCCAGCACACCCACATTCATTCATTATCTTTTTGGGTGGAGTACCAAACAGAGGCTGCCAAGAAGATACCCCAGTCATCAGACCCAAGAGCATGGTTTTCTAGAGTCAATTAAAAGTCTTTATTCCAGCCAGGCAGGGCATGGTGGTGCACGTCTTTAATCCTAGCACTCTGGAGGCAGAGGCAGGTGGATTTCTGTGAGTTCAAGGCTAGCCTGGTCTACAGTGTGAGCTCCAGGCCAGCTGGGACTAACGGGAGACCTTGTTTCAAAAATATCAATAAATAAAATTTAAAAAGTCATTATTCCAGATTATGTCCATTAATAAAAGTCATTCCCACACTTCAGGACTTTTAATATGAAGCGATGTTTTATTTATCGAAAGCCTTTCCTGTGTCTATTGAGACAAGTATGTGATACCTGTCCTGAGTCCATTTATGTAATTTATAACATTTATTGATTTATATATATTGAACCATGCCTGCATCTCTGGAATGAAGCCAACTTGATTATGGTGAATGGTCTTTTTAATGTGTTCTTGAATTCAGTTTTCATCAGCTCCCAACCTAGAAGGCAGAGTTGATGACTGTGGCAGGGTGACTGTGACAGGGTGACTGCGAGGGTCCAAGGACAGGTCCAAGGGGTGTTGGTGGGAGGTCTTGGGTCCAAGTGGGCATTTGCATCAGCAGCCAGTGGCTAGGGCTCAGGCCTTGGACGCAAGTAGAGCTATGGTGAGCCATGGTATTAAATGCCCTGGCTCTCCTGTGATAGTCTGAGGATACCCTGGGTCTACCAGGCAAGGAGGGGTAGACACTGAGATGTACCAGAAATGGAGAAGGGAGGAGCTCTGTTGACATGATGGAGACAGAACCTGGTGTTCTGAATCTAGAGACAATGAAAGATGGCTGCATTGCCAGCAGATTAGGGCCCAATACTGGACCTGGGTGTGGAGTTAACTTCATTCGAGTCATATAGGCTGAGAGTTCAGGTTGGGGATTCCACAAAGAAAATTCTAGACACTACAAAACCCAACAGATTGTCTTCTGCGATTTGGGATAGAAGGAAGGTGAAAGAAAAATATAGTATAAAAACCAAAGAACCAAGCACGATGGTGCATGCCTGTAATCCCAGAACTTGGGAGGTTGAAGGGGAAGGCTTAGGAGTTAAGCATTATCCTTGGTTACATAGTGTGTATGAGGCCAGCCTGGGCTACATGAGACCTTGTCTCAACAAACAAAAAGAGAGAGAGAAAGATAGGAAGGAAGGAAAGAAGGAAGGGAAGGAGAAGAGAGGGAGGGAAGGAGGGAAGGAGGGAGGCAGGGAGGGAGGGAGAGAAAGGGACACCAAAAAGAAAAGGAAAAATGAGCTCCAGTATTCATAGTGTATCTCATGTTATTGTCCCAGTAATTAATGACTTAATGATTCTTTTTTTTTTAATTTTATTTATTTTTGATGTGTATGAATGTATTGTCTGCGTGTAGGTTTGTGCACCCGTGTCATGCAATGCCGCGGAGGTCAGAAGAGGGTCTCGGATTCCCCTGGAACTGGAGTTCTCCTGGAATTGGAGTTACAGACGGTTCTCAGCCGCCATGTGGGTGCTGGGGATCGAACCCGGGTCCTCTGCAAGAGCGGTCGGCGCTCTTAACCGCTAGGCCATCTCTCCAGCCCCGACTTAATGATTCTTATCCCAAATCTAGAATCTTGACATTTCAGAGCTGGAAGTGCCTTCAAAATCAGTAGCCCTGGCACCCAGCATTGGTTTGTAATACTGTTCTTTAGTAAAAGGCACCAGGGTTAGTAGGGTGTCAGGTTGTGAGCTCCAGAAGCCCACTGGAATGCAGAGACACCTAAGATCCGTGTTGCCCAAGGACAGGCTTTACCAGGCTAGCCTTTGGCTATGCTAAAGCAGGCCACCACCAATTACTCAGGAATCTTCCGCCTCGCCCTTTGGAAGCCAGATTCCAGATTCCTACCCACCCCACTCTCACTGAATCCCACTCCCACCTTCTCCCTTAAATTCCCAAGCCAGATGCCATTCTGTGCGGCTTTCTCTCTCCCCTGAGCCTAGCCCCGGCTACCCTGAACTAAACTTTGTTCCGAAGAACCTAGACCTCATGGCCTTTCATTCCGGGGGGAGCGTGCCATAACCTTACATAGGGAAATAGCAGGCTGCAAGATTGGGAAAGAGAGCCTTCAAGATGAGCCTGGAGCATTTTGTACCAGAAGTCTCAAAAACAACAAAAATGGCAGGACAAGTGGTCCAAGACCCAGGGACATGACAAGTTCCAGAGACAGAGTAGTTCAATTGACAAAATAAATAATGCAGTATTGACCAGTAACCCAGAGAATAAAGACGTATGAGTCTATGGTGAGATAAATAAATCATTGATTAAATACATACATGGAGAAAAAGAGACTAATCTTCCTGACAGCAGACTTGCAAATAATTTATACCACCTCCTCGAGAAGTAGAGACTGACCTTGACCTTGGAGTGAGAAGCTCAGTGATTTGCTTTTTTGAAAACCACCACAGGGGCAGGACAGGTGGAGCGAGGGGAGGGGCCTACTCTTCAGAAGGCATTGACCGAGGTTTATGTTGCTAGGACTTTTCACTGTATAGTGTGTGCTGTTCATCTCTGGAGGACTTTACCCATAAAATGGAAACCCAGTCCAATCACAAAGGAAAAAACAGGCAAATCCAAGTGGAGGATAATTCTGAAGAACACCTGCCCACTGGCCTGGGAGGTGGCCCTAAGCTTGCTCAGCATGCCAGAAACCCTGGTTCTATTCCCATAAACCCAGGAGTGGTGGTGCACGCCTTTCATCCCAGTACTGGGAGGTGGAGGCAGGGAAAAAATACTTAAAAGACCTGCCAAGATCTTACTCCTCAATCAATTGAGATGGAAACGTCTATGGTCCATGGTCACTAGGATAAGGTGGTTTCCCAGTGGGATTTGGAAGCAGAAACTGATATGGGATGGGAGACTTGGAAGATGAAAAAAGCAGGCGATGTAATTAGCAAAAATGAGTTTTATGGTTGGTTCTTAGTTTCTTTTTATGTCTCGTTTATCTATTTATTTGTGTTTGTTTTATGCATATTAGTGTACTGCCTGCATGTATGTAACTGCACTGTGTCATGCAATGCCCATAGATGGTTGTTAGCTACCATGTGGGTGCTGAGAATCGAACCCTGGTCCTCTGCAAAAGCAGCCAGTGCTCTTAACTGCTGAACCATCTCTCTGGCCTCTTATGTTATTTGTTGTATGTGTGTATGTATGGTATGCGTTTGTGTGGGGGTGCAGATACCAGACATTAACATCAGGTTCTACCTTAACCATTCCTTACATTTTTTTAATTCATTTTCGTATGTGTATAAATGTACTGTCTGCATGCAGGTTTGTGCACCCGTGTCGTGCAATGCCACGGAAGTCAGAAGAGGGTCTCGGATTCCCCTGGAACTGGAGTTCTCCTGGAATTGGAGTTACAGACGGTTCTTAGCTGCCATGTGGGTGCTGGGGATCAAACCCGGGTTCTCTGCAAGAGCAGTTGGTGCTCTTAACTGCTAGGCTATCTCTCCATCCCTACATTTGTTTTTTGAGAAAAAGCCTCTTGCTGAACGTGGAGCTCATCAGTTCGGCTAGGCTGGCTAGCCTCTGTGTTCCAGAAGCCTCCTGCTTCCCAGTGCTGCGGTTACAGGTGTGGGCACCCATGCCTGGCTTTTTGTGGGTTGTGAAGATCTGCACACAAGTACGTTACTGACTGAACCATCTCCCCAGGCCCCTGGTTCTTACCTTGAATTCGAGGACCCTGGTTAGCTGAGATGTTAGCAACCAGGAGAGAACTGGGAAAGAGGAATTCTCTATTCCCTTTGCACAAACTTTTTGTAAACCTAAACTCCTCTAAAGTGAAAATATATTTTGAAAACCTCTTAGTTTGGTCCCTCATTTCACTATAGGCACAGAGACCTAGACAGGTTGGCATGGAGGGTCCCGGAAACCTGATCCGCAGAGGCGCAAACCAGTGCGGTGTTTCCTACCCGGGGAAGCAGCTACTAGGGTTGACGAGAAGGCCCACGTGCTCCAAGATACAGTGCGACCAGCCTCCTCCAGTTTCCCCTGAGTGGTAGGTGCAGATGAGGTCGTGGGACCAGGATCCTCACTGGACCTGGTGTCCCAGGTCAAGATGGGCGGCCTTTGTACTGTCCAGAGTTTACCAAGCTCCCAACCTTTCCTGGGAGCTTACCCAGAATGCCTTGCAGCAGCTTCTCTTCCCATTTCATAGGCTGGAGATATTTGCACGAGAGGAAGAACCTAATGTTTTCTCCTCTCTTTCTGGGATGTATCACATGGCTACTTCAGAGCAGGTGGATGACAAAGTTTAGAAGTAAGGTCGACTGCTGTCCTCAGTTCAGGAGTTAGAAGTTGCAAGTGCAGCCCGTGCCCAGTATTTCCAGGCTTGTTTTCATGTTTCCATCATCTCCCCAGATCTGCTCAATGACACATATCCTACTGTGACCAGGACACAACAGGCTGCATCCTTGGCCAGGATCCCACAGCAGATCATTTGTGCCCCACCCAAGCCATCTCCTCTCTGCTTCTGTCTACTTCTCCAGTGCCCAGCCCGTAGGCAGCATGGGGAAGGAGGAGGGTGTGATGAGGGTGTTTCTGATACCACTTTAGAGCTGAATTCCACTTTACAGACTCTCATGAATATGTTACTCTCACATCATGAACGGGAGGTTTCTCTGAAGCAATCTTCATAGAGGACACTTGAGCAGCGTCAATCACCATTCAAGGTGCACCTGTCTTTTGACCCAGCAATTTTATTCCGTCTAGAAGTTGAGAGTTCTGAAAAGCTCAAGGGTATGCATTTATGCAAGGAGGATCTCTCTGGCATTATTTGTAATAGGAAAAAATAAAAAACAGAAAGAACACATCAGGAGACAGCCTAAATGTCCAACAGCAGGAGATTGGCTGGATAAATAATGGCGATTCTGGACGACTGCGTCGGAAGCAGCCATTCCAAAGATTGAGTTTGCTCTCCATGCCCCACTGGGGGAGGCTCTCTGAAATGTATTTAGAATAGGGAAAACAAGTTTGAAAAATAGGAACAGCATGGTGTAAAAATACGCCGTTCATCTTGGTTTGTGCACAAATAAATATCAGGAAGGATGGGTACCTTTGCCGGAAGACACTTGGGGGCATCCATCATGGGCCCAAGCCCATGTGTCTCTCTTCAAAGCTATTTAAGCAGAAAGCCCATCCTTTCTTGTCTTCTCCCTTCCCGGCTGCTTGGGAACATCGCCCTGGCAACCCTTCCTGCCCTCCTGAGTTAGCCCATTTCTTGTGTCCTCCAGCTTACTCTCTTCAGTGTGCAAACATGCTTCTGGTTACTTCCAGAAGCACAAAGAATAGAGCATGCAATAAAATAAAATCAAGGCTAGGGATGTGGCTCAGCATGCATGAAGCCCCGTGTTCAGTGCCCAGCACTGCCTACATGATGTGGTCGTGCATGCCTGTGGTCCCAGCACTTGCAGAAAACACAAGAAGATTAGAAATCCAGAGTCATCTCAGCTACACAGAAGGTTTAGAACAGGCTGGGCACACACATTGTCTTGATTCACCTCTGTAGTCAGAGCTCTGGGGGCCTTGTCTGGACTCGGCACCTGGTACTTCTCAGTGTCTCCTGACCTACTTGTGCCCACTTTCGAAAGTGGCTGGACCAACTCACCTCCATTCAGTCTCATCCTGGGATCAGTTATAGCTGTTTTCATAGTCAACCCATTTCTCAGGAGTTCTCTTCCCTCTTCCCAGGACTCTGCCCACCCTGGGCCGTCCTGCCTCCCTAGTAACCCTCCTCTGTTTCCTTGGCTGATTTCTGCAGGCTACACCACCCGTAAGCCTTGGCTGGCCCAGGGCTCTGTCCTGTCTCTCTTCTCATTCGTTATTTCCAGGACTTCGGCAGACTCTGTGTGGCCTTTGCAGGCTATGCCTATGTCCATGCTGCCCAAGTGGGCTTTCAGCTGAGATCCTCCCCTGACCCTAGGCTTGCACATCCAGTCTCAGAGTCTGCATCTCCACCTGGATGTCCGACAGGCATTTCGAATTCCTTCTCTATCTGCCCCAGAGCAACCTCACACTAAAAAAAAAAAAAAAACAAAACATTTTTGTACTCTACACAAGACCTCATAAAAGGATGAAAAGACAAGTTACTGACTGGGGGAAAATAGTTCAAAGCACATATCTGATAAAGTACTCATGCCCAGACTGGATGAGAATCCTCCAAGCACAACAGTTTTAAAAGTCAACCCAAAATAAATGAGCAAAGATCATGGGAGGTGAGGCATGCACCTGGGGGGGGTGGTCCAAACCAAATATAAAAGTAGTAATTTGGCTGTGAGCAGTAGCAGTGTGCCCAGGAACCTGGACACAATAACTGGGAAGGCGGCCTGGTTTCCGTCAGAGTACCAGAAGACAAGCTGTGCTCTCCAGAGACCATCTCAGAGAGTGAGCAAAAACTTCTGCAGCGTTCTGCCCCAAGGGGCCAGGCTGTATGAGCAGCTGACAGCTTTCTTAAATATTGTCTTTACCCCCTTAAGCCCAATCAGGGGGAGAGGCCAGGGAGCTTCCCCAACCAATCCCGTGTGATGTTTCCCTGGCTGACAACTTCTGGTCCCTGTGAACTCCCACCAAGACCCCCATGTTCCCACAAGCTCTGAACCGATATTCTTGGCTGGCCTCCCTGGGTGTGGCTGCTTCTTTCAGTGTAGACTTCAAGTCATTTCCTGGAAGTCATGGGCAGATGAAGAATGAGACATTCTCTGGCATGGCTTAAGTAAGATAAAAGTAACAGCAGCAAATGCTGAGATGGCTTCTTCATCATGCTGGTGGGAAGAGGAAGACAGACAGCTGTTTAGAATCAGAGACCCAGGCAGGCGTGGTGGCGCACGCCTTTAATCCTAGCACTCAGGAGGCAGAGGCAGGTGGATCTTTGTGAGTTCAAGGCCAGCCTGGTCTACAGAGTGAGTTCCAGGACAGCTGGGGCTACAGGGAGACCCTGTCTGGAAAAAAGAATCAGAGCCCAGCAGCTTCTCACAGCATATGACCTGCACCAGGCTTTCTGTGGTGTAGACGATCCTCCAGACAGGCAGACAAACAGACAGACAGACAGACGTCATCTTCCCACGCTCAGCTTGTACCTGCTTGTTGACTGTCATTCCCCACAGAAAGGAGGGGCAGGGAGAGTCACAGGACCCTTGCCTGAGTCCAGCCACACCTTCCAGACAACCAGTCTGCCTAGCTGCATTCGGTCTGGGGGAGGACTTAAGGGTATTCCGGCTGGGGAAGCCCGGGGAGGGTGTTTCACGCTATCTTATGTGGCCACAGGGAAGCCATCATTCATGCTTGGCTGGAGACTTTCCAGCGTGGCTTTTGGGGGGCACTCACACTCCTGTGAGCGAACCCTCGCCCATTGCTCTCAAAGTAATCCCGGTAAACTCACTGGTTTCTCAAACTGCAGTTTGGTGAAATTAAACCTTAGTTTGTTGTCAGGACCAAGGGGGCGGCACTGGGGGATGGATGTCGTTTATGCCACCCCCAAAGGCATTTTAGAAAAAGCTTTTATGAAGGGGCTTCTGGCCTCGTGTCCCTTCCTCTGTATAGATTATGGGTTCATTAACAATGAACTCAAGAACAATCGCACCATGACCTGGTCCATTGTCTCCAGGAGATGCACAGAAATCCTCTGTGCCTAAGGACCACGGACAGCACCTCTGTCCACCATCTGGGGCAACTACACAGCAAAATCCCTAACAGACTGCACAAAAATGGCAAGACCTGGCATCAAATGTCCACAGGAGACACTGTTTATAGTATAAGTACCAGAGCCTGAAGAGTGGCCTTTGGCTGGAAGCACATATCTGGTCTTCAATTTTTTCCTTCTTTGCCTGTGCTACAACACTGGATTTGCAAGTTGCAGACATATTTTAGCAAAAGGAATTCTCAAATATGAATATTAAAATTGGAAAGAGTCGTGTGGACTCAGATATGTGTATATGTCCATTTGCATAGGAACATCTTTTTTTTTTATTTTTTTATTTTTGTATGTGTATGAATGTATTGTCTGCATGCAGGTCTGTGCACCCGTGTCGTGCAATGCCGCGGAGGTCAGAAGAGGGTCTCGGATTCCCCTGGAACTGGAGTTCTCCTGGAATTGGAGTTACAGACGGTTCTTAGCCGCCATGTGGGCGCTGGGGATCGAACCCGGGTCCTCTGTAAGAGCGTCGGTGATCTTAACCGCTAGGCTATCTCTCCAGCCCGCATAGGAACATCTTAAGAGTTTGTGTGTGTGTGTGTTCATGTCTCTGTATGTTTAGACAGAGATGTAGAGATGGACAGAGAGATGGAGTCAGGCAGGGCTAGCTCAGCAAACACTCTTAACAGCAGACAGAAGCTCTACACTTTACCCAGGACTCTGCTGCCGGCTTCTTTGAAGTGCAGCTTCTCCAGAGGCCGGTAGAAAGTGAAGGGGATTAACTTACTAGCCATGTTTTACAAGTTCAGCTTCAAGTTCTCTCAGATTCCAGCAGGATATGGCTGGCTCCTACCCCATGAGTGCCCAGTGCTGGGCACTGTGACTGCAAGTGTGTAGAGCGACTGACTCTGGGCCTGCAGGCCACCAGCACTGTTGGCTCTGTCATGGGGGTGGAGGGGAGCAGTGATGAGCTGCTCGAGAGTTTGACCACAGGCAGGTCAACAGGACACTCCCAGGTGGCCTGAAGTCCACCAGCACTGTTGGCTCTGTCATGGAGGTGGAGGGGAGCAGTGATGAGCTGCTCGAGAGTTTGAGCACAGGCAGGTCAACAGGACACTCCCGGGCGGCCTGAAGTCCACCTAGAAGCTCACATTCAAGGGCAGTGTGGGATCCCAGACCCTGGTGTGCTCCCAGGGTTCCATCCAGACGGAGGAGCGGCAGGGTAGGGACAGCCCCCTGGTACGTGCTCCCCACAAAGGGGAGTCAGGAACAGTCTTTAAGATATGGTGGTAGGCACTGGAGAGATGGCCTAGCGGTTAAGAGCGCCGAGTGCTCTTGCAGAGGACCCAGGTTCGATCCCCAGCACCCACATGGCGGCTGAGAACCATACATAACTCCAATTCCAGGGGAACTCCAGTTCCAGGGGAATCCGACACCCTCTTCTGACCTCTGCGGCATTGCACAACACGGTGCACAGACTTACATGCAGACAGTACATTCATACACAATAATTAATTAATTAATTAAAAAATAAATTATAAAAAAAAGATACAGTGGTAATGAGATATAGAGAAGCCTGAGGGAGGTTAAGAGTGAGACTTTGTTGTACCCACTGCAGGAGGATGAGAGTGAGCAGCATCTGGTCAGAGCTTAAGTCCCTACCATCCAGAAGTGGACCCTGAAGTTCTTCCCACTCCCCAGGTCGCTTGTCCACACCCCACCCCATTTTGGAACCTACTAACTGCTAACTAAGCAGAAAGCAATGTGTATTCCTGGTGGAGGGATGAACCAGGATATGCAAAGGCACTGAGGAAGAGAGGTCAAGCCAGCCGGAGGCTAAGGAGTCCTGCAGGACCACGGGACTGAGTCTGGGTGGAACAGCGGCTGAGGCCTCACCCAGGAGGGGACAGGCTACGCTGGGGCTGTGTCTTTCTCCTTGGGGCAGCAGGTGACATCAAGGCTGCTCTCCCTGCACTTCCTTGTTTAAAGGAAGCTGAGGACAGCTGGACTTGAGAAGGAAGAGGCTGAGAACATGGGGACTTGGTCCTCTCCTCCTCCATCCAACATGTTTTCTTCTGGCTTCTGGAAGCTTTGGGCAGCCACTCAGGGCTGTCCGCAGACTCTTCCTTCTTAGAGGGCACAGAGGCAGGGTCAGATGCCCCAGCATCAGCTCCTTTCACCTTTAGACCTGTCCCCATCCCACACTTGCCTTTTTCCCAGCAAAATGGGGCAGGCCAGCAGACAAGAGGACCCCCACGTGGCATCTGACCCCCAGAACAGCTTCAGTGACTTCCCGAGAACCCCAGTTCCAACTTTGCCTGACCCCAAGAAGAAGGAGAAGTGGACAGAGCAGGACAGATCTGTGCTTCATGAGGCACCTGGCTCCTCTCTCTGCCCTCCTCTCCCAGGCTCTGCTGGGGGCCCTTGTCAGACACATTAGCATCACTGTCACCAGGCTGGAGCCACAAGGGGCCACTCCTCACTCTTCGTCACTCTTCATGGCCACCTCTCTGTCATCTCTCCTCTTGCTCCCTCTGGTTTGTGCTCTAAGTCCCCCCTCCCCCAGCCCAGCTCTGTTCCACCCCGATTCTCACTTGGCCTTTATAACCCTGGATTTTTCTCCTATAGTTAGGCTATGTGAGTCCCATCCTGCTGGACGGATGGTACCTGAGGAGAAGGCTGGGGCTGTCTTCTCTGCTAACACATTGAAATTCTTCACTAAACATGTGTAGACTGAATAAATGACAGTGCCCTGCCCACAGCCAGGGCCTCCCCTGCCCCAAGCTCACCCATGGTGACTTTTCATGTGAATGTTGGAATTTTCTAGATCTTCTTTGGAGAAAATGTCTATTTAAATCCTTTGTCCATTTAAAGATTGGGTCCTTTCTTTTTATTACTGATTAGAAAAAGGTCTTCATGTGCCCTAGATATCAGTTCCCTATTAGATAAATGATTTGTGAATATTTTCCACCATTCATTATTTTTGCCTTCTTGATAGTATCTTTGGAGCCCAAAAAATTAATTTCAGTGATATCCAATTTATCTATCTTCTGTTATTTGTGATTATGGTGTTATAATTAATAAATTGTACTAAGGTCACAAAGGTTTATCTCCATGTTTTCTTCTCTAAGTTTTATAATTTTAACTCTTTTTTGTTTGTGTTTGTTTATTTGTTTGTTTGTTTGGGACAGGGTTCCTCTGTGGCTCCAACTGGCCTGGAACTCAGTAAATACATGGAGGTGGCCTTGAGCTCACAGAGATTCCACCTGCCTCTTCCTCCCAAGTGCTGTGATTAAAGGCATGTGCTATCACACCCAACATTAATTTTAACTCTTACATTTGTGCAAGAACAAATGTTTGTGTATGGTGTGAGGTAGGGGTTCAATTCCTTTATTGGTTTGAGGAACTTCTCTATCATTCTAATTTTTGGGGGGGGTCTTTTTGAGACAGGGTCTCCCTGTAGCTCCGGCTGTCCTGGAACTCACTCTGTAGACCAGGCTGGCCTTGAACTCACAGAGATACACCCATCTCTGCCTCCCAAGTGCTAGGATTAAAGGCATGCGCTACCATGCCCGGCTACTAATTTTTAAGTTTTAAATTTATTTATTTTTATTATGTTTGTGTTTTGCCTGCATGTGTGTAATATCCGCAGAGACCAGAAGAAGGAGTTAGATTCCCCTTGGAACTGGAGTCATAGGTGACTGTTTAGGCATCATGTGGGTTCAGGGAACCGCACCTGGATGCTGTGCAAGAGCAGCCAGTGTTGTTAACCATTGAGCCATCTCTCCAGCTCCTACTGTTCTATTTTTAGAGAGTCATGTGGAACTCTGCCCTCCAGGCATGAGGAACAGTCTCTGTCTTGAAGTCAGAGGCACTGTGACCACCTCCAGGAGACACTCCTAAGATTGGTGTCTCCAATACTGGCTGTGGTAGGAAGCATGTGAGGCTGTGTGTAAGGCACTAAGCCTGGCCCTTCCCTGAGGTTACATAGATAGTTAACAACTGCTAAGGGAGACTATTTCTTTATAGTTGTGGCTAAGTTGCCTATCCTCCTGTAAGTGACCTCTCACCCATGTGCATCTAAGCAACACTGATTAACCTCATCACGTTCACCAGGTAGACTTGGGTGGGATCATTTCTTCGGCCTGCCATTGGTGTCCCCATCTGGGCTGAGTAGATGTTTGTTCACATCTCTCTAGGAAACACCTTGAAACATTTGGTGCCTGGACAGAGATGCAGTCTGAGGGGAACAGCATTCCCTGCCATGTGTGAGAAGATGCACAGCCAAAGCTGAGCAGTCTACACAGAGACAGAATCAGGGTGGAAAGCCCACAGGGGAAATCCTGGTGCAGCTGGCCATTGCTTTCTTTATGTATGTCTTATGAGATGGAGTGCGTCCATGACAAATGAGGTCCACTGTGGTCCACAGATGCCTCAAAGATGGCTGACAGACCAGAGCTGATATTGCAGTCCTGGAGAGTTTACGTCCAGACTGGGGTTGTAAGGAACCAGTCATGTTGCTTTTGCCCTGATAAGGCACACAAGTGCAGCTCAGCCGTCTGCCCAGATAACACAGAATTCCAAGTAGAAACAAAGATGATGGAGGACCTTCCAAATTCACCTCTGATTATGCATCGATATCAAGAGCAGCCGAGCTACAGAGAGGTGCTCGCTTGGCATTTCTTATAGCTGAGTGTGTGTGAGAAAAACAGAGTACAAATGAAGTCTGTGCAACAGCTCATGTTAAGACCCCCAGACTGGGAAGCCATGGGAAAAAACGAAGGCAGAAAATGAGGCAGGAATGGTGATGACGGATTGGGCAGGCACCCTGGGCCCGGGGTGTCGCTTTACAACTTCACTGAACTCATGGCGTGACATCTTTACAAGGCAGGAAAGGCTCTGGTGGATCTGAGTGACTTATCTGTACAGTGTTAACACAATCATGAAAAGATCTGATGGGGCCTGTCTAGGCCACTTGAATGCACATGTAGCAAGATTTGTGTGGGGCCAGAGTGTGAGGGGAAAGGGTCAGAAAGCCAAATGCTGTGGTCACCCACTGGAAGACTAACAGACTGAGTAGTAGTCACCCAAGAAATGCAGGCAATGCCCACTGTGGGGAAAGCAGGTGTCCTGGGATGTGAATCATAACAGCTGCTTCCCTAATGGGGTGATCAAGGCTGCCTGCAGCTTGAGCACTATACAGTGTGCTCAGGTCAACTTTTGTCAACTTCACACAAGCCAGAGTCGCCTGGGAAGAAGGAACCTCAGGTGAGGAATTGTCTCTATCAGACTGGCCTGTGGGTTTTGTGAGGCATTTTCTTCATTCCTGATTGATGTAGGTGGGCCCAGCCTGCTGTGGGCTGGGCAAGCCAGGGAAGCAAGACAGAAAGCAGTGTTCCCTCCAGGGTCTCTCCTGCTTGAGTTCCTGGTCTGGCTTCCCCAGTGATGCACTGTGACATGGAAGTGTGAGCCACAAAAACCCTTTCCTTTCTTGTTTGTTCCCAAGTTGGTTTTCATTAATGTTTTCTCACAGCAATAAAAATCAAACTAGGACATTAGGTAACCAGAGGCTCCACATTGAATTGTGGATTTATTGGGCTTGTAATAATGTGTAGAATATTTGGGCTTGGGGGATGCTAGGGCCAGATGTGCCTTGGTTCCTAGCGGCCCCCAAGAGCATCATTGAGTGTTGGTGGATGGATGCAGACCCACAGTTAGTGCAGATCAAAATGCTAGTTATCCCTTTATGGTATGCTCTGTACAATTCTCTCCTGGGGCAGAGATTGTCCAACTGGCCAAGGGTTCTTTCAGGAGCCAAGTATGGGCAGTAGAAAGATAGCAATTGATCCCAGTGCCAGTTTAAAGCCTGTGAGACCTGAGGAGCGGTGTAGACATATCACTGAGAATGCAGCCCTGTACCCATGAGCCCTAGGCTGGACTCTGGAGCCTGAGTGTCTGAGAAGTGAGGGGGTGCACAGTGGTCTCATGCAACATCCCAGGATGAGAAAGTGGGGTGATGGCTCATGGATAATAATTGCTGATCACAGACTGCTTAATACCGAGTGCCTCTTGTCCACACCAGTGGGCCCAGCAACACTCTTTGGCTGAATGATGAGGGATGGCATCTTGGCATGCTGCTTTGGACCTGACTTTTTGTTTGGTTCCATTCACTGCTGAATCCTAAAACCAACTGGCACTCGTTAGGAACTGACAGCAGTGCGCTTTCAGAGACCCTAGTCACCTTCTGTAAAACGTTTTTGTTATACAGATGTATACTGTTAGGCTCTGTGTTTACAGATTTAGAAGCATTTGCAGTAAATGCAAGTGTGTCTAAAGGACTGAGGATGGGAGATCAGACCACCCACGATGCATGTGTGAGACATGGCTGTTAAGTTCCTAGAAGTTTTATGGCCAGGATAGTAAGGTACAGATTATGCCTGACAGGCATATCACCTTCTGTGAGAAAATCCCACAGAAGCCTATGTCTACAAATATAAAAACACCAGTTAACTCCGATGCCCTCTTCTGGTTTGTACAACATGGGCACATTTATATACATGCAGAGAAAACACTCATCCATATAAGGTTAAAATAAATATATAAATAAAAATTGTTTTAAAAAGACGAAACTGAACCATTGTGCCTAGAGCTGAGTCCTTTGAAATATGATTAGATTGGATGTAGTCATCAGGGTAAATAGCCTGCGATTGACCAGATGGGAGCCATTGGCCTCTGGGAGTTGAAGAAACCTTGTTCCTTTATAAAGTTACTCAACCTTAGGCATTACAATATACTAATACAAGACAGACTAATAGACTAACATCGTCTCCTTCGTCCCTCTCTGCCCATTCATATTTTATGCATGAAATGAGCAAGACCACAGTGCCTTCTGACTACCAAGCCTTTCTCTCCTTGAGCACATGATGCTACTGGGCTGGAGACCCCTCACAGATGGCTCCCCAGTGTCCAGCTGGACAGCTGGGCTGAGGGCCACCTGACAGGTATTCTGCCACTAGCTCTCTCCTGGAGGTAGGAAAGGCAGTGAGCTCTCCAGCAGCAGGTATATGAAGTTGGCTGGTCTGCTTCTGTGTTTTATTACTGCACAATCTCACGCAAGCTCCTGCAGGCTCCTCTTATCCCAGTAAACGTGGCTCAGTAAATGAAAGCAGGGCTGAGGGAGAACAAACACGCGACAGGAAGTTCCTGAGCTTCCAGCCACAAAAACATCTGCTCCCACAGTAGAAGGGGTGTGGCCATACCACACAACCTGCACTTCAGTTTGTCCATTCATTCATTCATTCATTCACCAGCTTATTTTGAGTGACTGTGATAAGTTTACCCCTGCTGAGCCTGGTGTCACGACAGCCATGAGCTGCTGCTGGCTAAAGCCAATAGGGATGGTAACTAGGGGTCTGAGTTAATGATGGGGCCCCAGGATGCAGCAAGCAGAGGACCTGGACTCAGTGGCTGGGCCTTCAGGGAATGCCACAGTTCATAGGTCAGGCACAGAGAGGTTAAGAAACTTTCTAAGGACTGCATAGCCCCAGGGACAGGATTCTAACCTGTGTTTCCTTGGAAACAGACCTAGGATCCAACCAGCAACCCCGCTCCCAGGTAGAAAGAATCTGCTCTGGGTACCAGGAGAGTCTCCTTCACCATCTGTCCCAGTGATTTCTCCCTGTGACTCTGTCAGAGGAAGTCAGCACTGCTCCTGGGGCTGTGGCTTCCTGAAAACTGTTAGGTGGTCATGCCACTGTTTCTGAGAGGCCACTCTGCCCATAGCCGAGGCCTCAGCACCTCTGGGGACAGAATTGGGGCTCAGCTCAGAGCTGCCATAGTTGCTGTGCCCTGGCTCTGGGCAGGATGGTGACAGCTTGGCCCATTGGGACAGCAGATAGTTATGGCCAGAGTGACTTAACTGCAGTGTGGTCCTGGGCATTTTCTTGGGGAGTCACACTTCGGTGTGAGTTTTCTGGGAGGGAGAGATGAGTGTCCCATGTCAGGGACACAAACACTTCTGCCATGTCCTGTGACACATCTGGGCAGGCCGCTCCTGAGAACAGAAAGAGTGGCCTTCGTTCAGGTCTGCAGCTGTGCCTGGCACACAATGGGTGCTCGATAATTGTTATTGGCATTGTTAGTGCTGGGGTGACACACAGTCCCTACCCCTGGCACTTCAGCACCAATGGGGTAGGCAGGGACCCAGGGCAAAGCTTACCTAGCAGCCTCACTCTGGGAAGAAATAGAAAAGATTCTAATTCCAAAGAGTAAATGTCACAGACTTGGGGAGGGTTTCGAGGCTCTGGAAATAAACAGCAGCCTGAGGGAGGAAAGAGGAGGAGGAGGAGCAGAAGGAGGGAAGGACGGAGGGGGGTAGGGGAGTGCCGGAAGCAAGAGCAGGCTGAGGTTGTGCAGGCAGCTCCCGGGGGACCTAGTGTGGGGCTCAGGCACCCTGAACATTCTTGGGAGCTGGCTTGATGAGGGACTAGGGACCACTGAGCAGAACGTGGTCTTTGGGATACTGCCCCCTCCCGCCCATCACCTCATCCTGCATGGAACTCTTCCCTTATCTACACGACGTCTGCTCCTCCCACCCACTGCTCTCCCACCCACAGTTCACATTTGAGCCCACCTGTATCCACGAGGCTAGAGCTTCTTCGGTTCTGGGCCTAGACTGGTTCGTTTCTGTGTTCTACTCTTTGTTGATGGCTCTGCCCTTATAAAGTGCTTGTTACAACAGTTTACTCCCGTAAGTTACTGCTTTCCTTGACCAAGATTCTTCTTTTAATCGAGTGGTCATAGTACCCAGACCCTGCCTCAAAGCAATGAGATGAGGTGTGTGCACAAGGCATGCTATGCAGCAGCGGTGTAGATGGGGGCTCTACAGTGATGGGCAGAGACTGCTCAGTGGGGGATGGGGTCTCCATAGTGATGGATGTAGAGCGTCTACAGTGCTGGGCAGCTAGAGCAGGCCTTTGCTATGCCTGGGGGGCTTCAGGGCACCTCTCAGAGCCTTAGGTCCTTTTCCTCTAACCACTTCCAAACACTGACAGACTTTTATTATTGTTTTCAAAAGCTGCTGTGAGCATCCCTGACTCCACTTTTCAGCAGCATTTCACCTCTGTCCTCTCAGCTCAGATGCTCTAAGACAGAGGATCTGAGTGAGTGTTCACATTCACAGCCTTCCTGTGCCCAGGCATTGAATGCACATCATGGCTCTACCGCCTATGAGGTTGGGGACCCCACCTGGACAGACTCTACTGGATTCCACTCACCCTACACTGCCCTCTGGCAAATCCTCACCTCTGGGGCTGTTGACCCTGAAGTTGGGCAGGCCGAAGAGGGCACACGCATTGGGTTGATGGCCCTGCAGCCAAACACTGGATTGTGGAGCTGCTGACTCCCAAGACCAAATGAGATGAAGAGCCAGTTGTGAAGTTGATAGCCCCACAACCAAGCAAGCGTGCAGTAACAGCCCAGGGACCACTTCAGATGGTGCAAATCCATTTATTCTGTATAACAGGAAGTTTATAGACGTTTGGGGTGGGCAGCCACTACATTGCATGACATCTCCCCCTAGTGGCCAATCTTAGACCTCCACACCATCACACATCATCCCAGCTTTGTGGGGTGTATTCAGAAGACAGGCATGCTGACAAGCAAGTTGACTTGTGACTTCTGAGCTCATGCTAGATGAACACAGAGGGCGCTCTGCATCCTTTGCTCCACTAGTGTGCTAAGCAGACTGGTAGCCTGGACACGCTCAAGACACATCTGAGTCCAGGATGTCTGTCCACACTCAGCCTGCCCTCAGAAAGCAGCAGCTCCTTGGAAAGGGACTCAGAGACTCCCTTGTGAAAGGCCCCACGCTACAGCAGGATTATGCTCCTGGCTTCCTCAGGCTTTGGTGATCAGCAGCTGAGCTGGTGAATCCAGCCTCTTTCTACAGCTGGCTCACTGTAAGCAAAGCTTCATGGTTCATCAGCAGCTACTCCGACCCTTGCTCAGTAGACCGGCCTTGAGAAGTATCATGGATCTTTGGCCTAACATGTCTCTGTGAAACACACATCTGTTGCTCGGCAGGTAATCTAGCATCCAAGGAGATGTGGCGCTGTGCTGGATAGCTTTAGTGTCAACTTGACGCACCTGGGTTGAGGGAGCCTCAATTGGGGAATTGGCTCCATTGGATTGGCCTGTGGCCACATCTGTGGAGTATTGTTTTGATGGTTGAGCAGTGTGGGAGGGCCCAGTCCACAATGAGTGGTGCCACCCTGGGCAGGTTGTTGTATACCATGTAAGAAGGCGGGCTGGGCATGAGCCAGGGGAGCAAGCCAGTAACCAGCACTCCTCCATGGCCTGTGCTTCAGCTCCTGACTCCAGGTTCCTGCCCTGAGTTCCTGCCTTGGGCTCCCTAAGTGATGAACTGTGACCCAGGAGATGTAAGCTGAATAAACCCTTTCCTCCCCAAGTTGGTGTCGGTCAGAGTGTTTTGTCACAGTAATGGAAGACAAACTAGAACAGGCACTAAGCATGATCTGCTTGTGAAACCTTCCTCTTGCACCTGCTCCTCCCCGCCTTGACCTTGGCCTCCCAGCTCAGGCCCAGGGAAAAGGCCTTTTAGGGTCTCATTTTCTCAGAGCTGTGGGAAGGAGGGGGTCCAGCAGCAGAGTGTGAAATCTCTCCAGCTGTGGTCAAATTTTGCCTGGGAGCCTGAGGCCTCTTGTAGAGTTGTTACCTACTGATGTGCCCATGGTTGGCTCAGCGCCCTGTCCCCAGGCACCTTGTCCTTGGGCATCCCAACCAGCACCAGTGGCTACAGAGGCTGCAGGGAAGGACCTAGATCTGCCCTGGTGGTTGGAAACACTGTCCTTAGCCAGTTTGAGAACCTGAAGGCACAGTTGTCCTGCAAATGGGATCCTGACTCATGGAGGATGGTGGTGGACCTGTTCTAAGGACATTCCGAATCCTAGCTCTAGCATGTGCTGTGTGGCCACAGGTGAATTACTACATCTTTCTGAGGCCAAGTTTCTTGGCTGTGATATGGGAGGTTGGAGTGACTTGTCTTAAGTGCCTCATGTGGTTCTGGGAGCCCAGAAATCAACTGCAATGATACTTCCAATGCTGACAGTATTTTTCACAGCCAACTTACTTGCTTTTATTGTAAGATGCCACAGACGATATACCATCAACTTAATAACAGCTTTTGAGGGGAGAAAGACAACAAAAGCAAAGATGAAATTAAATGTCTAGCTCAATCGAAAGATACATCTTATTTCAGAGTATACGTCTCAGAATTGGAAAATACAATATCGGTATGAAAAGACTGTTGAGGATTTAGATTCTTGGATCCCTCACTCACAGACACAGAAGGATGGAAGCACTTTGTTGTGTGACCAGACCACTGTTTGCTCTGCTCTGGCCTGACAGTGTTTGGGGTCCTCTGGATTGTGTGCTAAGTAGATTGTGAGCCTGGGGCATCTGCCCACCCCCAGGCTTCCAGCATGGGCCTGGCAGAAAAGGAGATTCCTTCCTCTGGCCCTGCTCCAAGCCCACCTGCTGTACCCTAGTCTAGAAAAGTTTGACTGAAGGTGGTGGGCTTTGCAGGGTGGGAGGGGAAGTGATGATTAGAAGTGGGAGGGAGAAATGCTGGGCTCAAAATAGGCCCATTACACCCAAGTGCTCCCAGGTTCCCTTAAATGGGATAAAATTAAACTTGAATCCCCTGACCTGCCATTCTGCACTTCCAACAGAAGAGCTACTCAACGTTTCAGGAAGGATGGGGCAGCCACAGCCAGGGAGGGTCTGCAAAGAACCAAGCCGGCCAGGAGCGAGTAGGGGAGCCGGGGACAGGTGGGAAAGCAGCCAGCCAGGCTGGGCAGGAGAATCAGATTGGTCCCACCAGTGCAGGGATTTGGAGTGAGAGCTTTGGTTAGCTGATAGGGGTTCTGATGCATGGGTTCCCCAGGAATCTGTACCTACTGGCCCCCTGATTGGCCATTCTGTTTTGCATGTGGACTCCTGGTCCATTGCTGGTGAGATCCTCTCTGTGATAGCTCCTTATCACTAAATCCTTGCCTTCGTCCTGGCTTTTGACCCTTCTCCTATCTTGACACCCTTCCTGGTCATGTGACCCTATGCCCCCCACACCTTGGGCACCCCTTTCTGTCTGTACAGTTACTGTTCCTTTGCCCCTTGTTGCTTCCTCTCTAAAGATGCCCCTTGTCTTGGCCTACTAAGCAGCTCTTGATTTGAGGAACACTGGCCAGGAACCTTCCTGTACCTTAATTCCGTGGCAGACAGCAGGCTCGGAGCACCACAAATGAGTAAGAGTGGGATACTGTTAAAAGATAAATGATACTTTGTTGCCGACTTTTTGCAAAAAAACAAATGCAAGCCTTGGAGACAAACTCTAGGCAGACTCCCAGAGAGAAGGCTCAGACACTAGGAATTATTGGTTGTCCCTGATACAGGCCTCCCAATTGCTGGCACAGTTTTCTTTTGGCCTGTCTGGTATTGGTGGTCACAGCAGTTCTCCAAGTAGAGCAGCAAGCCCTCATCAGCCATGTTTCTCTCAAAGTCATCACACCTATGCCGATCCCAGAGAGCTTCAGTGATGTCACCGGAATAATACCTAGACCCTCATAACTGATCTTGTGCTAAGAAGTATAGGCCACACAGACACGGGTTCACTCTCTGTGTGCAGAGGGACGGATGCCACTTGGGAGGCAACATTCAAAGAGACAGATGGGGAACTTGGAAGTAGACACACCTGCTTCAAATACTGCCTCTATCATCCACAGTCATGAAACCTTGGGCACGTCATCCCAAGGCTCTGAAAGACACGATAATGTTACTGTGAGGCTGGGGTCAATGTCTGTGTCATCACATTCAGCATGGCTGGAAGCGTCCACTCCTCTGCTGTCTTTCATCTGCTGTACTTTAATCATCTCTCTGCCTCCCTTTCCCACAGCTAGGGAAGAACAGCAGGCAGTCATCGCAGCTTGGTCCTCTTGCCTGACCTGCAGCAGTGGCAGCAAATATAGCCTGATGCATCATGGGACAGGGATCCTCTGACTGTGGCGCTGCTCCCACACTCAGGCTCCCAAATTCAGTGGTGAGTTTTCCCTCTTCTGTCTTCCATATCTGTTCTTTCTCTATTCGGTTTTCTTTAACGTCAATATGTGCTTCATTATACATCTGAATTTATACCTTCCGCATGTGATTTGAAAGCTGCAAGAAACAACTGTATAAAAAAATCAGCTCATGTACATAGGTGCATATCTACATACAAGTTCCCTGCAGCCGGTATGTTTGGATCCAGCTTCCTTCTTGATTGCATTTTTTTTTCCACAGCAAATGGCTTTCATGGATACATCCCCCAGTGGAACCACCAAGAACAAACTCATAACCTGTGTTTTCCTGAAGTTTTTGAGACCTAAGGAATATTTTTGTCCTTCCAGGACTAAAGAGCATCTAATGGTAGTGATGCTATCTGCAGAGGACCTAGAGCACCTCCCTATGGACTGTTGCTATGGTTACCTATCTTCAGCTTCTGAAGATGAGGCAACACAGGACCTGATTCTTAGCGGTATCTTCGGAGCAAGCTTTCCTCTTCTGCCCCGTGTCTCTGCCTGCAGGCTGAGGTGGCAGGGTCTTGGACAGAAATAGCCAGTTGCTTGTCTGTGTTGATTGAAACTAGAGTGCTTGCTCTTAAAAGGCTACGTGGAAGGCTGAGGGAGGAGAACCGCAAGTTCTGGGCCATCCTGGGCAACTTAGTGAGATCCTGTCTCAAAACAAAATGTAAAAAAGAAGGATAGAGATGTGGCTTAGTGGCAGAGAACTTCCCTGACTTGCACAGGCCCTAGGTTCAATCCCCCACATTATAAAAGTAAATAGATAAATTCATCAATTTTTCTAAAAAAAAAAAAATCACCCTTTCTTTTAGAAAGGTGGTTAAGTGGCCAAACTGAAGCAGAGAACCTCTAGGCTAGTGGAGAGACCTGGGATGTGCCTATGTCATTCTCTTCACATCCTGAGATTTCTAGTCTTCCCTACCGTGATGTTGATCTCTGTGAGCATCTTAGTCACTATGACGTGCTCGAAACTAGAGCAAAGTGCTCACAATTACGTGGAACATTTCTGACCTTGTGTCTGTTTGAGTTGTGTCAAAGCTACACACAGCAGCTGAGGATCCTCGGGGTGGGAGTGTCATCCCACCCCTGCGGCCACAGCCACCGCAGACCGGCTGCCCATGACCCTGCCCAGGACCCTGCCCAGGACCCGCCATAGCCAGGCTGGGCCCAGGCTGCTGGCAGGAAGGGATGGAGTTTCCTCTCCGACCCTTTGCTCTTCTCTGTTTGGTGATTTCTCTGAGGCCAGTTTCCCAGTCCTGCTGTTGATTCCGTTCACGCGCACGACTTTCTGTCGATTGTGCAGCAAGCACACATCTCCGTAATGTTTTCATTAATGGCTTCCACTTCCGTCTTAAGACACACCAGCTCATTTTTCATCTCTCGCTTTCCCGTTTCTTATCAATAACTCTTCTTGAGCCTTTGGCTTTTTTTTGGATTTTTTTTTTTTTCCATTTTGGGGATAAAACCCAGGGCCTGGCAAATGCTAGGTAAGTGCCCCCCACTGAGGCCTGGCAAACACTAGGTAAGTGCCCCCCACTGAGGCTTGGCAAATGCTAGGTAAGTGCCCCCCACTGAAGCTTGGCAAATGCTAGGTAAGTGCCCCCACCCCCAGGCTTGGTTTTGAGTACAGCTGGTTTCTCCATGGAACAGTCCCTCTGGTTCTGGTTAGTCCCAGTTCTAATCTCATAACCCTGCTTCCCATCTGTGCCTGGTGTGGTTGGTGCTGTTGTCTGTGTTATTCATTGCCCTGATCCCTCTGCGGCATCTCTGGTTTTCCCTGTCTCAGAGGAGGACTGAATGTCTCCCCAGTGTGCTCTCAGAGGTCCACACTTTAGGTCAAATCTGGGGCTTTGGGGACCTTTGCAAGGCCAGTTCCCCGTCTACCAGTCCTCACACCCTGCTCTGGGCCAGAGGTCTCCTCCAACATGTGAGGCTCCCTGACAGCTGTGGCAGGGAATTAGGGGTGGGTAGCAGACCAGGCCCCTAACCTCAAAGTCGAAGAAGAAGAGAACCAAGCAACAGTCTATGCTGGGCTGCAGTGAGGGTAGCAGGTATTTGTCCTTGAGTGACCTTGAGACTTCCCTGCTTCTCCTTAGACCGTGATATGCCAAATTGCCGGAATTTGCACACCTCTGCCTGCTCTGCCATCTTGCCTAGCTCTCTCAAGGGGCCCTGCCTGCCTGGCCCTGTGTATTCTGTTTTCTGCAGGACAGTCAGTGACCACTGATCTCCCCAGTAAAACCCCTGCAGGAGGAGGCCAGTCTTCACTGGGATCAAACTGCAGGGCCCATTGCTCTGTGCACCCCTTCTGGAGTCCTCAAAGGGGCCGTCACATGCAGGGCCTTATTGACTGGATGACGAACTGAGGCCTGTGGCTGCCCAGGCAACTTAAAGCTTACCGCTACACACACACACACACACACACCACACATATATAACTATATTATATATATATATAATTATAGCTATTATTATATTGTGTGTCTCCTTGATAGACATTCCCCATATTTGACAGCAGTCCTAAAGATTTATGGGGCATTATCAAAAACGAATTTCAATGATGAAAATAAAACATTCCTGAACCATCAATAACAAAAAATCAATTTCCATCAAACTCTGCTTGAGGCAAGGCTGAGAGAGTGCCTATCCTCTCTACAAAAATTGCTATCGCAAAGCTATTGCTGCAGAAACTGTAATCCAGGAGGACGCAGCCCCAAATCTAAAGGGGACCCAGCACCGTGGAGGTGTGTCAGGGATTGATGATAAACTATAGTGTTGCTTTGCTTCATTGTATGACACTCTGGTAATTTTCAGCTTTAAGAAACATCTATAATTTACTGTGATTTCTTTTCTCATTCTAAATATGTGTTAACTTGACAGATGATCTTGGTTCCTAACTGCAGGGGTCTTCTTTTTATTTTTTTATTTTTTATTTATTTATTTATTTATTTATTTATTTATTTATTTATTTATTGTCTTTTTGAGACGGGTCTCCCTGTAGACCCAGTTGTCCTGGAACTCACTCTGTAGACCAGGCTGGCCTTGAACTCACAAAGATCCGCCTGCCTCTGCCTCCCAAGTGCTAGGATCAAAGGTGTGCACCACCGCACCCGGCTTCGTGGGGTCTTTTTAAAGAAGATGCCCCAGATGAGATGTTTCAGGTTTCACTGCACCCAGTGCCCACCATTTTTATAGGTGTGTTTAGAACAACTGCCCCTCCCAGACCCCACCCTGCCTCAGCCTCCTCTGCCTTCCCCCCAGGCCCCCTGCTTCTCTTCTGGCTACAGACTTTACAGAGCACCCCCCCCCAATCTGGTCCTTTGATAGCTTTGTTACTCGGCCTCTTCTCCTTTGTTGTCCATGCCCCTCAGTTTTCCATTCTGCTTGTGGGGTACAGCTCCAAGCTGGTTCCTCTGAGAAGGCCTGTCACCTACCTGCTGCCTGTCACCTACCTGCTGCCTGCCTGCATGTCTTTTGTCTTTTGTTTTTTGAGACAAGGTCTCCCTGTAGCCTCAGCTGGCCTGGATCTCACAGAGATCTGCCCACCTCCCCGGTGTTGGGAGTAAAGAAGGATGTGTGCAACCATGCCTGTGTGCGACCACACCTGTGTGCAACCACGCCTGTGTGTGACCACGCCTGTGTGCGACCACACCTGTGTGTGACCACGCCTGGCTTCAGGTGCTTTTTCAAGGACTGTCCCTTCTCCTCATCCTGAGAACTGGGCCACAGAAGCCCCAAGAGGGCAAGATCCTGTCTGTCTGCTGTGGCCTCAGCACACAGAGCAATTTCTGGTTCACAGCAAAGATACCACGAGTAATTGCTGAATTAATAGACTGTTGTTATTGGATTGAAAGAAGTATTGGCTGTTTGCCCCAGAAACATTAAAACACACAAACCCTTTAACCTATGACTTCTAGAAATGAATCCCCAGACATTATGGAAGAGATAGAAGAAAAGAGCAGTTGGTCTTTTGGCAAAAATCATGAGAATCTGTGATCTCCAGGCTTTGTCTTGGTTCCGCCAACTAAGAAGCCACAGTGTGACCCTTGGCAAGTTCTGTGATAAACTACCTGACACGAACAAGGGAGAAAATTTTATTCTGGCTCACAGTTTCTGAGGGATTTCAGGTCCTCACAGCAAGCAGGCATGGTGGTGGGAATGGGTCTATCACAGTGGCTGGAGTGTATGCTCACAGGTGGCAGACGGGAAGCAGAGAGAAGAGGCTGGACCCCGAGGGGATACAACCTTCACAGGCTGACTCCTAACCACCTGCTCAGGAGGCTCAACTTCCCCAAAGGCTCCAAAGCATTCACAACAGCACCACAGACACGGGACAGAGGAGTGTTCAAAGCATTAGCATGTGGGAACCAGTCCAAGCTGCTCAAAGCATAACACAATGGATCTGAGCCTTTGCTTCTATAAAGGGGTTGGTGGTGGCTGTCATGAGGCCATGTGCAGAAAGTGCTGAGCACAGAGGCTCAATGACAGTCACTAGGACGTCCACCATGATGTTTGTCCTTGCACGGTTCACAGTGGAAAAAAGCTGTGTAGAACTAAGGTATTTAAGTCAGTTGGGGAAGTGTCCAACTGACACAAAAGGCAACATTAATCATAAATATATGGCACCTGTGTCTTTTTTTACTTAATAGTGGGACATTTTAAAAGTAAAAAGAAGGCTGAAAGGTTCAGAGGCTAAGAGTGCTTGCCACTCAAGTGTGAGGATGCGAGTTCAAATCCCCAGGCCCCAATCCCGAAACCCATATGTGGTCACATGCATGCCTGTAACTCTAGCACTGTGGGAAGAGGGGGTGGGGGGGCGGAGACAGGAGGGTTGCTGAGGCTTGGTGGCAGCCAGACAAACCCCTATTTCAGTGAGAGCCCTGTCACAAAGAAATAAGGCAGAAAGTGATAACTCGGGACACCTATCCCCTTCTCTGGCTGCTGTGTATGTACAGGAGCATACACACAAACATACACACACATGTATACATGACACATACATGCATACACACAAGTATACAGGAGCACACACACACATACACATGTATACACATGTATACATGATACACACAAGTATACACCATACATATACACATGCAAAAAGTAAAAAGAAAGTAATTAATTTTACTAACATGCTCTGTTTAATCCACAGTTCTGCTCAGACTAGCTACAATAAGGATGTGAGCCCACCATACTGAGAACACAGGTCTGGAGAGTTCACAGGCAGCCTGACAGTACCATGTGGAAGGAGGCATGGAGCTACACACCTGTAATACACATTCCAGAGGCCGAGGCAGGAGGAGCAGCACGAGTTTGAGGTCGTCCTGGGAAACAGGATGAATTGTAAGGCAGCCTGAGCTATATAGTCAGGCCTCGTCTCAAAATACACATGCACACTCAAAAGTGTACAGTCAGTGACAGAGCCTGGTTTTAAAAAGAACATTTCCTCATTCGAGAAAAGACTGAAAGAGAGATTAAAGTGGAAGACAGCACAAAACCAAATACTGCAGTGTCTGTTCCCACTCTCCTGGTCCATACAGACGCCAGTGCTCACTTGAGCACGGAACAGGGTGTGCTGAGTGTTGGCAAGGCCAGCGTGATCCTGACAGGCCATCATGGAGACCCCCAAAACTCAGTGTCTCCCTTTCTGCCCCTCTTCTGGGAACACTCATCATTCTTAGAGTCAAGGAAGGAATATAATTATTTGCAAAGTAGAGGGCAAATGGTCAGCTTGTATGTAACTGGACAGAACCACCCTCTGTAGATAAGGGATGCTGGGTTGGCAATCCCAGCCTGATTGACCATTGTGTGTTTTACACCTGCTTTATACCACAGTTCCTCCCACCCAGGGAAGATCAGCCTCTCAGCCTCTCAATGCTGACAGAGTAAACCACCACCAACTTGTGCTCTGAGCTGCTAACTCCAGGAACCTTCAAAGCTTATGCTCATTTGAATGCATCACAAATATCTGTGGCTGCTTGTTAGAAAGCACTGGCTAACTGATACAGAAGCCATGTTGTTCTGGGAATACTCACATTTCATAAAGAATGCAAAAGCCTATTAAAATTATTCATTAGAAAGCAGATATGAGGAATGGTGGAAAACTAGAACATATCATTCCCAAGGCTCCTCAAGGCAAAAGAAGCCTGAATCCTACTCAGGTGACTGATGCCACTTCAGATGGGGAAGACGAGATTCCCTATGCCAGGAAAACACCTGCACATCTTTCCCACAGTCATTCTGAGCTGTGAGGTTGGTACCTAGACTTATGCTGTGTGGGGGAGTTACCAGCAACTCTCCCTGGCTCCCAGGGTAACAGATCTGTTCCAATTTGAGGTTGTGATAAGCACCATCCTATATGATCTCTCCTCTTATTTGATTAAGTCTAAAGGTTAATTATCTACAAATGGACTTCCAGGTTGGTGATATTCAGATTTATAGGGTGTCCTTCTCTGGCTCTGAATGTCACTGTCCTGTGTGTAACGGAAGGTAGTTGACATCTATGACCTGTGTGATCCTTTCCCTCTCCAGCTTCCTGCTGTGTTCAAATACCACCAGGAAGGACAGACCTCAATCCTAAGTCTTTAACATGACTAAGTGGGAGCTGCCCAGTAGAAGGGTGGAGCCTGAAAGAAGGTGGGGGGGAAGGAGAGAGAGTCAGATGTCTAGCATCCTACCTCACCCTCACAGGTCAGCTCCTCTCTTGCTGTCTTATTTGATGGGTGGAAATGTGGCCCTGAGGCCAACTCTTATCTGAGTAATGTCATGGACTCCTTGCCCACTATCCATCATTCATCCAGGTGGCAAAGACCACTTTCTTGGAAGTCTCTATGATTACTAGCCTACTTGCCATCCTGAGACCCTGTCTCTCTGGCAAGGCACAAATGATAGGCAGTACAAAGGCCCAGGGCCCAGGTGTACCATAGGAGCCTGGCCTCTGTGCCTGGGCTCAGCTGTGAACCTGTTGGGCTTCTGTGATGTCATTGCATCTATGTAGATGAAGCATGGACAGTCCAGGTGTTCACTAGCTATGTTTCTAGTTCTTCCTCTGGGCACACAGCAGGACTACACTTCCCAGATTCCTCTGTAGCAGCTGAGATCATATGACTATCCTCCAGCCTAATTGGTGTAAGCAAAAGTCACTCTTTGCTTCTTCCTTTTGCTCTCAGAACTCCACAGCTCTTTCCTCTTCTCTTGTTTGATACCAATGGGCAGGAAATTCTTGGCCTCAGACCCAGGTGGCGGAGCTGATACAGGTGTGCACCATAGTCTAGAGGGCACCTGCTGAGACTTCCAGGTTGTTGTGTCCTGAACAAAGAACTGGATGTGAATAGTAGTAGAAATGCAGATAGCTTATTAAGAAAGAGAACAGCTGGGACTGGAGAGATGGCCTAGCGGTTAAGAGCGCCGACTGCTCTTGCAGAGGACCTGGGTTCGATCCCCAGCACCCACATGGCAGCTGAGAACCATCTTTGACTCCAGTTCCAGGGGAATCTGACACCCTCTTCTGATCTCCAGGCATTGCACGGCACAGGTGCACAAACCTACAAGCAGACAGTACATTCATACACATACAAAAATAAAAAAATAAATAAAAAAAGAAAGAGAACAGCCTGGAGTGTGGAACTGGGCCATAGAGTTAGGAGTGGGTGGAAACTCTAGTGGGCCTCAGCCAGGGGAGTTCTGAGCCTGTGTGAGCCTGTTTGTGCCATTTACATAGACCTTAGGCATTTGGACATGGCTGGCTTTCCCATCCACTCTCGGTCCCTTACATGTGACCCTGGTGAGGAGAGGTTTCTTTTGGTCAACTGGCTTCTTTCATATGTTAATCTGTGGGATTAATATGTATGTGCCTGCTCATGTGTGTGAGTGCAGGCATGTGTGTGCCATGTTGCTCTTGTATGGGGAGGTCACCTTGTTTGAGACGGGGTCTCTTTGTTGTTCTGGGTAGATGCTGGGCTCGCCCCAGGGACTCTCCTGTCTTTGCCTGGAAATGCTGGGATGACAGACATGGGCTACAGGGCCTCGTTTTAAGTAGATTCTGGAGATTAGAACTCAGGTTGTCATGCTCACGCAGCCATGTTGCCAGCCTCATGTGTTAATCTTTCCTTTTAAAAAATACTACATTTGATTATTTATTGTGTGAATTGGGTGGGGTGCACGCATGCCAAGGCGTGGAGGTCAGAGGACACCTTACAGGAGTCAGCTCTCTCTTTCTACCATGTGGGTCCTGGGTATCCAACTCCAGTTGTCAGGCTTAGAGGCAGGCACCCTTACCCACTGAGCCGTCTCGCTGGCTTAGAGGCAGGCACCATCACCCACTGAGCCGTCTCGCTGGCTTAGAGGCAGGCACCATCACCCACTGAGCCGTCTCGCTGGCTTAGAGGCAGGCACCATCACCCACTGAGCCATCTCGCTGGCTTAGAGGCAGGCACCCTTACCCACTGAGCCGTCTCGCTGGCTTAGAGGCAGGCACCCTTACCCACTGAGCCGTCTCGCTGGCTTAGAGGCAGGCACCCTTACCCCTGAGACGTCTGCTGGCTTGGAGGCAGGCACACCTTACCCACTGAGCCGTCTCCTGGCTTAGAGGCAGGCACCCTTACCCACTGAGCCGTCTCTCTGGCTTAGAGGCAGGCACCCTTACCCACTGAGCCATCTTGCTGGCTTAGAGGCAGGCACCTTTACCCACTGAGCCGTCTCACTGGCTCCCATATGCAAATCTTGATGCCATTCTCTCCAAGTCTCTTCCCCTGCTATCAAACCTCAAGCTAGAGAAGGTGGAGCCTAGAGCTGCCCACTGAGGGCCTCACCTACCAAGCTGTCAGACCCATGAGGCACACAGTCAGCTATGACCTTTCAAGTGGTCACCGTGGCCTTTGGTGATCCTGAGGTTTTTCTCTATAAACAGGGGAAGGAAGGATTTGTAACGGATTAAACTGCCCCCCCCCCGCACTATGTGCAAGGTTCCCCTTCACTTCCTTACAGGACGCTGTTGAACTCGAACCCAGTGTATGTACGCCAATTCGCAAAGAAGTGACCGACCGAGCGAGGGATCTGAGCTCACGTTTCCTATATCCTGAATCCAAGGCAAGTACAGTTTGGAGCTTCCCCAGGGACCCAGCACTCCAGGGTTGGGTGTCCCTTCTTCCCAGCTTGAGTAGCAAGCCTTCAGGCTGGAGTCCAGGGCAGAGAGGGGAGGGGAGTAGGGGTTAAAAGGGGTAGGGAGATGGGAGGGAAGGAGGGACAGAGAGGGAGAGGGAGGTGGGAGTCTAGTTTCCGTTGGCTTTGGGGTGCTATCAAGATGTGCCTCCTGACCACACTCTGCTGGAGCTCTCCAAAGTCCTGTCCTGCTGTGGGGAGCTGTTCCCTGTTGCCTGGGAAGCCAAACTGTCTTCAATGCTCTTAACTTGAGATTTCCTTTAAAGGGTCTGGTCTATGCTGGGAGAATCATAGGCTCCCTCCCATTCATGAATGGGGAACCTGGGTGTATATTAAGGAACAGAGGCTAGGAGTTCATCTGGGGGTGGTCCCGAGGCTCTGTCTGTAGGAGAGTCACTAGCAGAAGCCATGGAGTCAAGGTGCATGAGGCACAGCTGGTGGGTGACAAAAGCTGGGGTTCAGGGTTTGTTCCCTGGGAGGACTGGTCTAGCAGATTCTGGGTGAGACTGCCATAAAGAAGTATGCTTCCTACAGCTGACTGTCCCCCACTGTCTGTGCTGTCACCTGCAGGGATCTCATGAAACCGCCAGCCTATTTGTGTCACTGCAGTTCAAACAAGTCTATTAACTGTCACCCAATTAAAGTCAACAGCCGGTGGTGCTGGCTTCCATGGCTCGAGCATTTTAGAGCTCCAGGGACTTTAGATGTTACAGGCTATGGCTTCAAAGGCTGTGGTTCCTTCACTGCAGAATGCTTCTGATGGGTCCCCTGGTGTCAGGATGGAGTCCCATTTCCTTAGTATGTCATTTGATCACACTCTGCCCCAGGTCACTTGCAGCCTGGCCTCTGCCCTCCAGTCTGCCTTGTGCCTCACTGCAGGAAAGATATGTTACCCTATATGGCAGCCCCACAGTCTGGCTGCTTAGTCTGTTCCCTGAAAGACCCTCCAGCTCTCCCAAGCCAGCTTCAAGGGTCCTCCCCTTTATAAGCCTCACCTGATCCCTCTGGGAGGAACTCCTTGACTTCTGGCCATGCCTCAGCCCAGGCTGTCACAGGACTGATCTCTGTCATTGACTCAGGCTTAGCAGTCAGCTCGGCCATCACAAAAGGCCACAAGCTGCGTGTGGAAGAGTAAGACTTGGTCTCCACCATCCTGGAGGCTGGGAGTCTGAGATAAGGTAATGGCAGGGGCAGGACAGGGGCAGGGGCAGGGGCAGGGGCAGGGACAGGGACAGGGACAGGTGCAGGGACAGGGACAGGGACAGGGGCAGGTGCAGGGACAGGGCAGGTGCAGGGACAGGGGCAGGTGCAGGGACAGGGGCAGGGACAAGGACAGGAACAGGGACAGGGACAGGTACAGGGACAGGGGCAGGAACAGGGCAGGACAGGAACAGGACAGGGAACAGGAGCACAGGGACAGGGGCAGGGACAGGGACAGGGGCAGGGGCAGGGCAGGGGCAGGGCAGGGCAAGGCAAGCAGGGGCAGGGGCAGGGCGGACAGGGACAGGGCAGGGGCAGGGACAAGGCAGGACAGGACAGGGACAGGGACAGGGCAGGGACAGGGCAGGGACAGGACAACGGGACAGGGACAAGGGAGGGGCAGGGACAGGACAGGCAGGGAAAGGGACAGGGACAGGGGCAGGGGCAGGGGCAGGGACAGGGCAGGGGCAGGGAAGGGGCAGGGACAGGGACAGGGCAGGGGGCAGGCGGGGTAGGGGCAGGGACAGGGCAGGGCAGGGACAGGGACAGGGACAGGGGCAGGGGCAGGCTGTGACCTCAGAGTGCCTAAGGCAGTACATGACGTCATATGCCACCTTCGCTGTCCAGCATAGTCAGTTTCTTTCACAGTGCAGAGCTATCTGGATGTGTTTCTTCCTTCCTTCCTTCCTTCCTCCCTCCCTCCCTCCCTCCCTCCTCCCTCCCTCCCTCCCTCCCTCCCTCCCTCCTTCCCTCCCTCCGTCTTCCTTTCCTCTCTTCTTCCCTCTCACAAATAATACACAGTGCTAGGTTAGGCCAGGGCTGTGGCGCACACTGGGGTCGTATATGAGAAGGGATAAAACATGCCTCAGGCAGCTGGCCAGACCATTTAAAAGGGCTTCGAACATTTATCCTCTACGCAATGAGGGCCTGCCAGAGGAATTCGAGTGGGTGAACTGCTGGAATTGCAATCTATGGCTGTCAGACAAACCCTCTCTAACCTCAGCAACTTATAGCACAGCTGTGTCTTTTCTCTGGTCTGTGCGGCAGGGCTCAGGGCAGGCCCTGGCTGGGGCCTGGTACCTGTGGCCTTTCATAGGTTGCTGTCAAAGGCTTGACCTGGCTGTGGTCATCCAGCTGACTGGGAACTCCTGTTTCTGGTCACTCACGTGCCTCCTGGTGGCCTCAGTAGACTTGGTTCAACACACACTCCTGTGACCCTCAGGGCTGTCCCCCAAACAAGCAGGACTAGAAAGCAAGAGTGAGCACAACCTCTGACAGACATGTCAGCAAATCCCGTGTGAGGGACAGGAGCAGGAGAGAATGACACACGTTAGGAGGGGTCTTCAAGCGGCTCGGTCTTCTCCATCAAAAGCCTTTTATCAGAATCCGATCTTGGAGATGTGTCTGCAAGGCGGCGCTCTCGAGAACAAGATTTATGCCTTTATAAAAGGAAGCTCCAGTGCACACTCAAGTCCCTTACTCTGTGCCCTCCCTGTGACAGGGTGCCACCTATGAGCTGTGAAGGGCCTCACCCACACCAACTTCCAGCTCCTTGATCGTGGCCTTCAGCCTTCGGAGCCGTGAAGATGGCTCCTGTCTCAGTGCCCAGCCTAGGCCTCATTGCACAGCCCATCCTGACAGAGCCCTGGCCACGTGGATGAGAGTTTGTTACACAGCCCAACCTGACAGAGCCCCGGCCACGTGGATGAGAGTTTATTACACAGCCCATCCTGACAGAGCCCTGGCCATGTGGATGAGAGTTTATTACACAGCCCATCCTGACAGAGCCCCGGCCACGTGGATGAGAGTTTGGAGCCCAGCCATGGGGATAATCCACAGTTTAAATAATGGACCAAATGCATTTACACAACAGCCTGTGCCGAACACTTCTTCAAGGGACACCCTGACAGCAAACATCCATTTTTCCAAAGGGCATCATGGCCCTGGGGGAAATAATGAGGGCTATTTTAGATTCTAATCACTCTGGGGGCTGATGAGCCTGAGAGAGAGCAGGCCCCCACTTGCTCATCTGTACCACCATTGTCTATTCTTGGTCTCAGCTGAGCAACATGCTCCCTTGTCTGGTGGTTTTGTCCTGTCTCTTGCTAGCATGCTCCCATCCTGCACTGGGGTCTGGGGTCTGTGTGCCCCTTCTTACTTTCACCTCATCATCCAGCACTGGTAGCAGGGTTCCGTTCTTTAGGAGACAAGGGAGGAGCAGCACACTGATGCTTGTCTGGGCACAGGCTTCTCTGTGTGCGTGTGTGTGTGTGTGTGTGTGCGTGTGCATGTGTGTGTGCATGCGCACGTGCGTGTGTGTGTGTCTGTGTGTGTGTGCGTGCGCATGTGCGTGTGTGTGTGTGTCTGTGTGTGTGTGCATGTGTGTGTGTGCGCACGCGCGTGTGTGTGTGTGTGCATGTGCATGTGTGTGTGCATGCGCACGTGCGTGCGTGTGTGTCTGTGTGTGTGTGTGTGTGCGCATGTGCGTGTGTGTGTCTGTGTGTGTGTGTGCACGTGTGTGTGTGCGCGCACGCGCGTGTGTGTGTGTGTGTGTGTGTTAACAAGAAGCTTGTGGAAGGTCTTGGTTTATACACAGTCTTTGGGGACTATCAGACGGTGGGGGCTCCCCAGGTATCGTTGCTGAAAGATGTCAGGAGGGATTCCCCATCTCCCAACCATGAACCCTCTAACCCTACCTAGCACTGGTGGATGTCACTTGGTGAAGCCCGGCCCCATCTGGCTCACTCTCATCGCTCCTTGGGGTCTCCCACTTGGGGCTTGGGAATCCTGCACAGGCTCCTCTCTCATGGCCTTGGATTCCTTCAGACCTTCCCTGTGGCCTCTGCAGCCACTGCTGTGTGTTCTGCCCACACAGCGCTCCCTCTCCCAACTTCTCTTCTTATGGTGCTTGGAATGAGGAGTGTCTCCCATAGGCACAGACGTTTGAAAGCTCCGTCCCCAGGTGGTGGTGTGGTTCGGGTGGTGGTTTGGTGGTGCCTCCTGCCGCCATGCCTGCACAGGGCGTGCCTCCTGCTAAGGTGGACTCTTATCCCTCTGGAACCCTCAACCAGAATGAACTCTTTCTTCCATAAGTCGCCTTTGGTCAAGGAGTTTTATCACAGCAGCAGAGAAAGGAACTAATACACTCCTCATCATGAAACGCCTCCCCAGGGAAGCCTAGGGCTCTCATTGGAGCCAGAGCTACCTTCCTTCCACCTCAGAGCAGGACCCATGCAGGCCCTTCCATCCACTGCAATTGACAAGACCACACTTCACTGCCAAACCCCTCCTCACCCCCCATCCTGAACCTTGTCCACTAAGGTATTCTGTGTCTGTGCTCCTGGCTTTTTTGACATGCCTCGTGATATCACCCACCGCACTCCCCAGCCCAGCTCCTGTCAATTGTGTCCTTCAGCCACCGCTATATGTCAGGCACCTCTGTGATGATGTCACTGGGCAGAGGAAGAGGGACATGAGAAGCTCAAGGTCAGAGTGCCCCGAGGACCAATGGTCTCCTGCAAGGCCATGCCCCCTACCCCCTCCTCCCAGCACCTAAGATGTAAGCTTCAAGAGACCCCAAAGGCGGAACACCATGTCCCTGTGGTTCTCCATCACCGGAGCCTACAGAGCAGCTGCAGGCAGGGTCTCCTGGGCCCTTGACTTTTATGACTTGTTGGACGGGGATTCACACTGACACCCTGTGATTGGCAGGTACGGCTTTTACTATATTCTCCACAATGAGTTTCTTCCTCCTGCTCTCTCTGTGTCCTTGTGATTGATTTATTGGAGGAACTGACTGTCACCCTAGAGTCCTCTAACCAGTGCTATGAGATGCTTCTGAAAGCCCCTGGTTCCCCAGACCCAGAGGCGCAGCCGCACATGCTGTGCTTCGGGGTGAGCTGTAAGTAACTTCCTCTGGTTTGGGCCGGATTTTGCCATCATATTAGCTTGAAATCCAGTTTCAAAGAGAAAAGCAATATTCACTTCTGGGACCTTGGAGATCTGGGATTTGCAAGCGTGGACCAAGAAGCAATTCTTATCAAACGTGGGGTTGAGCAGATAGAGTAAGCCTGCAGGAAATGCAGAGGCCACCCAGTTGCAGAGGGAAGAGGCAGTTCACAGCCATGTCGGTGGAAGGCCATCCAGGGTCTAGGTCGCTGTGCTGGGCTGCTTCTCACTATCATATCCGCACAGACCCCAGTGTAAACACAGGGTTCTAATCCTGACTCCGCCCCAGCCAGCTGAACATGGCCTCAGGCTGGCTCTTTCCTGGTGAGCCCATTTTCCCTGCCTGTGAGATAGGAATAAAGGCCTGGCCCTGCCTGCTGGGTCTGGCTCAGGGATCAGAGGAGGTAGGGACAGTGGTGTACATCAGGTCCCTCCAATCAACCCACACTGTCACTTGTATATCAAGAGAGTATGCGGAGGCCTTTACCCTTGGCCCCTCCTCAGCCAGCCTCAGCTATGTCCTTACCCACAGGGTCTCGGTCACACGGGATGCCACATCTGCAAGCCCTAGACCTCTACCTCTCCCGAGTTACCTCAGCAGCTGTCGCTTGGCCCCCTTGAGTCCCAGGGTACTCCCCATAGGGTGCTCCCCATAGGGTGTTCCCTGTGGGGTGCTCACATAGGTGTGTAGGCAGATTTTAGAGGAGGAAGGTGGAATTCAGGCCAACAGAGGACTCCAAGGGAGCTGGGGCACTGAGGCTGGGGAGTTAGGACCTTGAATAGGCAGGGGTTGAGTACATACAGGCCCATAGTGGGGGGGGTGTCCCCTTAGCCCTATGGGCCCTAACTCCATACATGCAAACCTCATTACAGTGGACCTTCCCATACGCAGGCTTAGGACAGGGTCCCTGGGGGGGGAGGTAAGATCTAAACACAAGGCTGCCTGAAGTATTTGCCCCCTTCTCCCTTCAGCTACCTTCCTCTCTCAAATGACCAGAATTTTCCTCCATTCCCACACCCTCCCTTGCCTCACTCAGCTCTGCTCAGAAGGCCACGCAGCTTGTGGAACTTTATAGAAACCTCTGAAAATGAGCTTTGCCTGTGTATCCATCTCTCATCCTCTCTTCATGCTGTTCTCTGAACATTTTACAGTGAGAGAGAGAGAGAGAAAGAAAAAAGCCACCCTGACATTTATTGAGACAGATAGTGTGAGTCCGTCAGGGTGAATTGTAAAAGATGCATCTTCGCCTTGCCAACGAGTCTGCGCAGCTGCAAAGTGGGGTCTCCTCCATCTTCCGAAGCCGGGGACTGTTCCAGTCCAGCTGCAGGAACATCCACCCCTAGCTCCTCACACCGCACAGGCAGAGACTCCCCAGGATGGACCGTTCACATTCTACTGTGCACACAGCTGCTGCATACAGGGTCCTAGGATCCTTGCAAATGATTTTCCAGTGACTCCCCTGGGAGGGCAGAGGGGTGGCTCATGCCAAGCACCTGTTGTGGCAGATGTTGGGTCTGCTTTCAAGGTTTACTGCTTTAAGCAGCAGCTCCCCTACAAGTGAAGCCCTGAGCCTGAAGAACCAGGACTCTGCATACTTGGTTGTCTAGTTGGGCTTCTAATGAGCCTGAAACCCCAGCTGTTGCTAGATACCTGGCTCTGGTCAGTGTAGCCTAGCCTGGTTTTGCTCACACGGAGTCTCATGTTTTAAAAAGAAGGAGAAAGAATTCCCTAGTATACCAGGGGGTGGGAAGTAACAGCAGCAGCTTCGCTAACATCTGTCTTACCTGCATAACTGGGTCAATCCTCTCCCACCCAGTGGGAGCATTAGCAATCCCATTTTTCAGATGAGGAACAAGTTGAGAATCTGGCTTGCTCTTTCCTATGTTTTTCCTCCTTCTTGAGCACTGGGTCCTGGATGGCATCATAGGGGCAGCCACAAGGGACTTTCCAGTTAGTCTGCAGACAAGAAAGCAAAGCGCCCTTGCTAAAGGGGCCAGGACCCTGGCAGACATTCACAGCAGGAAGCTGAGGGAGAGAGGAGACGCCACCGGAAGTTCCAAGCAGATGTCAGGGACGGAATTAGGGAATTGGAAACAGTTGAATAGACAGACGAGATCAGGCCAGTGCATATCAAGGCCATAGCATATCAGAATGGTCAGGCTCCTGACTCAGTGCTCTGGTTTGCTTTCTGTTGCTGTGATAAATCACTGACCGGAAGCAACTTAGGAAGAGGTTTATTTGGCTGACACATCCAGGTCATAATCCATCTTTTCAGGAAACTCAGGGAGGGAATTCAAGGCAGGATCTTGAATCAGGAACCATAGCAGAATAGGCCTTGCTGGCTCGACCTCTGCCTCATGCTCAACTAGCTTTTCTATACAACCAAGACAGGTGTGCCTAGGATGTGCAGCCCCCATCGACCATCCATCAAGACAACGGCCCAGAGATGTGGCCATAGGCTAATCTGACTGAGCCAACTCTCCAGTTGCTTCTTCCCGCCTGACTCTACGGTGTGTAAATTGATAATAAACACTAACCACTAACCGGGATGCTGAGGCTTCAGCAACAGCTCACAGGAGGTGTGCTAGCCTCTGAGGCAAATTGTAGGAAGGTCTCCAGGGGACTCTCCTCCCCCTAGCTCAGACTCAAGACAAAGAGCCAAAGTCTCAGATGGAAAGATCCGGACCTCATTCTCAGGGAAGAACTAGCCAGGAATCTTGCTTGGATCTTTAGGGTGAAGCCACTGGCAGGTGGGGCTTTTTGTTATGGAAGCCAGGCTGACCGATACAGCCAGGTCCTGCTGTACTGCTTCAGCAGCAAGGGCTCACTGAGTGTATCTGCATGCCAGGCTTCGTGTCTCCAGGACATGGCTGTAATGAGAGAATAGAAGAGCTGGGGAGGCAGCCGAGATGGGATTACATGGACAAGGATAAAGTCATCATGGGGTCTGAAAATGGCTGTGCATGAACCACATGGAACTGGACACCAAACCCTGGATTGGGAAGTGGTGGAAGAAGCCATTTGGATGAGTGGGTGGGAAGGTGGGGAAGGAGGAGGGACCCAGAGCACAGCTCCTGCAGGGATGCAAATCCATCTCCTCCTCATGCAGCCCTGGAAATTTATTTATTTCACCCCATGTCGCAGGGGAGCGAACTGTGGGCTGGCAGGGTTCAATTGTGCCCTCAGGAGCAGGGATGGGACAGGACAGGGAGGAGGAGCTCGGTGGCCTGGCTGAGCCTAGTGTCAATGTCTTGCGGCATGGCCTGGGACACCCTTCTGACCCAAGGGAGACATCTCAAGGGCTGAGCCCTAGTGGATCGTAGGGAAAACATAGGGCTGAGGTAGGCGTGGCAACCTTCCCGGCTAGCCATGTGACCCCAGGCAACGGCCTTACCCTATGTGGGCCTCGAGGTAGGCCTGGCAACCTTCCTGGCTGGCCATGTGACCCCAGGCAATAGCCTTTCCGTATGTGGGCCTCAGTTCTTCATCTCTACAAAGCAGAGCAGCTTCACCCTTCAGAGTTTTGGGGAGTTGGGTAGAGAGAGATGAGTCAGGGCTTCTAACCTCAGCACTTAGAGCCTGGGGGCCACGTGGTGCCTCAGTCTTACATCACACAGGGCTTTATTGAGCTCTGTCCTGACCTCCACAGTCTTCTTGCTATTCCCTCCAAGCCTGGAACTCAGAAGCAGGGGCCCATCTGTTTCCTTGTCCCTGTCACTGAGGACAGTGCCTGGCAGGGTTCAAGCACCCAGACCATGCATATTAATGAGTGGGCTATTCCCACTTCACAGACAAGAAGTTGAGTCCTGCAGAGTTAAAGGACATAGGTCAGGCTTCACAGCTGCAGGGAGACTGAATCTGGGGTGAAGGGTTCCAAACCCAATAGGGCACCCCATTGAGAGTTCCTTGGGGACAGAACTGGAGGGGGCTTGGAGGCACTGGGGGAGGGGTGTGGAAACCACCCAAGGCGGCAGGTCATGGTACTTCTTAGGTTGTGGGGCTCAAGCATCCTGGGCTCAGGCTTCACCCTCAGGTGGACAGGGTAGGCCTGGAAGGGACTATCATGTATGTATTAGTTGGATGGGGTCCCCTGGAGACCTGGTGGCAGGGCTGTGATGGGTGTGTGTGTGTGTGTGTGTGTGTGTGTGTGTATACACATGCAGGCATGCATGTGCCATGGCACATGTGTAGAGTTAAGACAACAGTTTTTGAGAGTAGCTTCTCTTCTTTCACTTTGCACCTGTGGAGGCGGTCTCTCTCGCTGTTTCTGCCACTGCATATTCCAGGCTAACAGTACTTAAGTAGCTCAGATCCACTGCCCGAGTCAGATGGATGAACTCCCAAGCTGGCTGGGCTTGTGTCCCTTGTCAGTGACATCACAGACAAAGCCCCATGCATAGCCTGTACAGGGCCCATGCACAGCTCAAGCATAGCCCCATGGACAGACTATACACAGCCCCTTGTACAACATATGCATGGCCCCCACACAATGCATTTATGATATGGCCTCATGCACAGCCCATGCACAGCCCATGCACAGCCACTTGTACCTGACTGTGAGCAGCACAGGTCTAAGTCTCTGTGACTGGGACTGGAAGCCCTTGGGTTTCCATCCCTGCCTTTCCTCCATCCCTGCCTTTCCTCCTCCTTCTCTAGTTCATTCCTTCCTTTCTCATTCTCTTCTCTTCTCTTCTCTTCTCTTCTCTTCTCTTCTCTTCTCTTCTCTTCTCTTCTCTTCTCTTCTCTTCTTTCTCTCTCTCTCTCTCTCTCTCTCTCTCTCTCTCTCTCTCTCTCTCTCTCTCTCTCTCTCTCTGTTGATCTGGCCATGGATCCCAGGGTCTTGTCCATTCCTTGCATGAGCTCTACCATCAAGCTCCTCCCTGCTTCCACCTAGCTTTTGCATGATGCCGTGTTCTTGCCAAGGCTTAGTCCCCGGGAAAACAGCCATGTCTCAGCCCCCTGGCCTCCTGGACTCTTGGGCTGAGAAAGGAAGGCCAACGGGAGGTGGTTGTGCCCCTCCCACATCTTCCTCCCTCAGGCATCTGGGGGGCCTGCTCTGGGCCTGCGGTCCCCTGGCGTTAATTCTGTATCACACCTTGGCTAGTCTAAGATATGCCCAGATAGCCCATGGCTCCGTGTGGAGAAGTATTTCTGGGTGAGACACTGGTATTTGAGCCCCTGGGCTGGGTAGGGAGTCATCAGCATTACAGGGGCTGTCATCCAGGCCCCTGAGGCCCCCTATAGAAATGGGCAGAAAGAGGCACTCAGCCATTTGAGCAGTCCAAAGCTCATCTGCAAAGGAAACAGTCCATTTTCTGCTGGCTCTGGAGTCCAGGAAGTCCGGGGTCCAGGCCGTGGGCCTTCTTTCCTTTGTCCTCACCCGGTGGTGCATTTTTTAATTATTATTTGTATTTTATCTGTACAAATGTATCATCTGCATGTCTGTGAGTGCAATCATGTCATGCAACGCCCATGGAGATCAGAAGGGAGTGTTGGATCCCCTGAAACTGGAGTTACAGATGGTTGTTAGCCACCATGTGGGTGCTGGGAATTGAACCCAGGTCCTCTGCAGGAGCAGCCAGTACTCTTAAATGCTGAGCCATGTCTCCAGTCCCTGGTTTTCATTGTCAACCTGACACAACCCAATCACCTGGGAAAGAATCTCCATGAGGGATGTCTAGACCAGGTAGGGCTGTGGCCGTGTCTGTGTGGGATTGTCTTGACTACTTTAATTGAGTGGGAAAACCTGGCCTGAAAGTGCGTTTGAGTCTTGAATTACATAAAGTAGAGAAAGCAAGCTGAGCAGTAAGCAAGCGGGCATCACCTGCTCCGGAGGCAATGACGGCTCATCTCAGCCCTGCCTCCACGACCTTCCTGCTGCGATAGACTTGAACCGTGAGCCAAGACAGACCCTCACTTTCTTAAGCTGCTGTTTGTCAGGACATTTTGTCCCAGCAACAGAAATGAAAGTAAGACACCCCCAAAGCCCTTTCTAAGGGCTCCTTACCCCATTAATGAGGAGGAGTCCCCAAAGCATGATCACCTCCGAAAGGTCCTTGTCACCACAAGAGCCACCCTTACTGGCTCCTGCTGAGAAAGCCTTGAGTCACGCACAGTCAGAAGTGACAGACTGGGGATGTCCCCAGGGTTCTGTGTCCAGCTTCCTGGGCCACCAGCCTGAGCTGAGTGTTGGGTGACTGGGTGTGACTGAGAGGAAGGAGTGCCTGGTGCCAGAAAGGCCTGTGGATGGGACCCACATCTGAAGTCATGTTTGGGAAGTGAGTTGAGGGTATGAGTGAATTCAATGTGGAGACTCCCTTTGGTCTCCACATTCCAAATGACCCCAGGTTTCTTGGGAGAAGACTCAGATCTTTCATGTAGATGTTAAGGCCCCAGAATCTGGCCCATGTAATTCTTTATGACCCCCAATAGCTCTCCAGTCACGGGGCCTTTACATATATACTGTCGAGGTTGAGGGCTTCTTCCGGTTCACTCTTCAAACCTCAAGGAAGCCTGTCCTGGCCTCTCGTGACCCTAGCCCCCACCACATACCCTCCCAGCACAGCAAGCTTCTCTCTACAGACCCCATCACTACATTCATTTGTGCAATTCCAGATAAGCGTCTGCCTGCCCCTCTTGGATGGAGCACCACGCAGTGGTTTTGCTTAATTCTCTCAACTCAGTGGCTGGAGGTGCTGAAAACTCCTGAACATCTTCCCTGCAGTCAGCAGAAGCAGCACGAATCTCTCCAAGACAGCTTTCTCCCCATCCCTGGGATATGTCCCGGGTCCTCAGTTCTGTGCCAACTCAGGGTCTGTACCTAGGAGGGGAGGGAGGCCGAGATCTGGAGTGTAAAGGAATGGCTGAGTCGGCTGTACATGGAAGCTGAGCTGTGCAGACTGGAGTGGCTCCACCCACGCAGACATCTGGCTCCCAAAATATCCCTGCCTCCCAGCCCCGAGCACCCGCAGAGCTGGTGCTAATTCCGGTTTTCTATCTCACTGTGGTGGGACTGTTTCAAAAGCAGTGGTACAGGAAATGACCTGAGAGCAGATGTGGGGGGGAGCAAACTGATCTCCCGAGCTGTGGACACCGGGGGTCTTTCTTTCTGCAGCTACTCGGCTCACATGGGGAAGGTTTGTGGGCCTCACCGGCTGCTGCCCTACAGTTCTTAGAAGATAGGGCAATCTGCAGGGTTGTGGGTGTGGCAGGGCCATTTGGCAGATGCATTGCTCTGAGGTTGGAGGTGCAGGGAGGTGCGTCTCCTGTGAACAGCACCGGACAGGGAAGCCAGGCAGGCAGACTCATCATCCTTTCAGTGTGGGAGCCCTAGACTGACATGCTGAGCGGCACCCCATCGGGGAGCCAGCGCTTAGAACTGATGGCCTCGCCAGCAAATTGCAAAACACAAAAAACGACCAGATTTTTGGCAGAGGGAAGGAAGGCAGCCCGGGCTGGCTTCGCAAAGCCCTGCCCTTCCTAGTGGCTCATAGCCACGGTGGGGCCTGGGGTTGGGGGTGACGCAGGATCAGCAGCAACAGGAGAAGAAAGACCCGCAGGCCCTCGGGGGCACCTAAGGCTGGGTGACACCCCCTCAGGGCAGCAACTGTGATCTGCCTGACATGGGAGGACGCTCCCAGGTAGCCACGTGACCAGCATCAATCTCCCCAGGACTCCCGCTCTCTGATCATCTGACTCCATGGATATTTCTCTGAACAAAACTCCCTATATGTGGGGCCAGATAAATCCATTATGGCTGAGCATGAGAGCTGGCTTCTTTCCCTGATAACCTAGAAAACCTAGGAGGCCAGCAGGAGATGGGAGCCGCTCCCACTCGCCATACTGGACATCAGCACTTGCAACCCAACCCCCACGGGAGTGTAGCTTGAAGTGTAGCATTCCTAAGCTTATCCCTCCTGAGGCATGTCTGCCCTGTCCTCTGGAGGCAAATGGCACAAGCCATAAGGTTATCTTGGGGAGCTATGGTATTCCTGACATAAAAACTTAGTCGTTGCAGAGTGCATGTAGGCTTCTCCTCTGTCCCGCCCACCCCCTGGTCAAAGAGTACAACAAAACTATGTAAGTACTTAAAACCCCTGCAGTAAATGAGTTTTGGTCGCGATGCAACTCCCGGATCTTTCTTTGGATCAGTTTGGGGTTCACTTGCCATTCCAGGGACCGTCTTCTGCTCCCTCCCTCTTCCCTCCTTGTGCTCTTCCACCCCTCTCCTCCGAAGTCCTGCCATGGCTGGACACAACTGCCATACCTAGGGCTGCAAGGCTGCTGACCTGGGAGGTAGGAACCTCACAACATGGACGAAGCCAACACCTATACAATGCCAGGTCCTGGAGCCCGGAGCCTGGTGAGGTACTGTGTGGAATGAATGATGGATATTGGAAGAAACAAAGGAGAGGATGCAGCTCAGCTGACAGATGGAGATCTGCAATCCCAGGGGAGGCAGCATCCCTCTGCTTTGCAGGGTGTGTGGATGAAGAGGTGAGGCCCACTTACAAGGGACCTGGTGGAGGCTGTTCAGGCACTGTCGGGGGCAGAAGAGGTATCATGAGCACTTAGGATTCTTGGCTTGCTCCTCTACTTCTCTTCCTAGTCTTGAGGTTCTGGATTCTCCCCCAGGAAGCCTTGATTTGCTACTAGCCAGAAACTCAGAGCAAACTGGTCACCTTCAGGGGCTCAGTTGCCTCATATGGAAAATGGACCAATAATTCCTCCAGCCTCTTGGACCTGGAGAATGGATGGAGAAGAGGAAAGATTTGAGAAAGGACCAAAGCAAGTCTGCACTCAGATGTACACTCATCACACACACACACACACACACACACACACACACACATGCACGCACGCATGTGCACGGGCACGCACAGGCACCATCCTAGACAGACACACACAGGCTAACACACAGACATTCATAGACAAATACATGGACACATAAACACACAGACACACAGGAGTACACACAGACACATACAGAGGGACAAACAGAGACAGGCGCACACACATGCACACATACACAACAGGCTAACAATAGACATGGAGATACACATAAACACACAGACGCAGAGAGAGGCACATAAGCAGACACACAGGCACACAGATACACACAGGTACATGTAGACCTATACACACCACACAGGTACATACAGATAGACACAGGTACATGTAGACCTATACACACCACATAGGTACATACAGATACACACAGGTACATGTAGACCTATACACACCACACAGATACATACAGATACACACAGGTACATGTAGACCTATACACACCACACAGGTACATACAGATACACACACACAGGCAAATGCAAACACACAGACACACATACATGGACACACAGAGATAGACACAGATAGACAGACACATGGACATGCATTAAATTATTGTTCCCCGCACCCATAGCCAGTGCATGCACATGGCATGGTCCACTATCTGTCTGAGTCTGTGCCATTGCATGAGCCAGTGTATAATCCGAGAGTTACTGTTCATAGCTGAGATTAGCACAGAATAAAAGAATCTACATTTGCCAATGGTGTGAGTCCCAAGGAAAATCAAGATGCTCAGTGACTTATAGCTCATGAGCCCGTGCATTTATTGTTCTCCAGTTCTGACCTCATGCACAGACACAAACATGCTGGTCTGTTGCTGACAGCATGCTCACAATGCTGAACAGTCCCCTCTGCAAATGGGACTGATGATGACCTCAGGCTCAGAGAGGGATGTAATGTGCACTTGCCACTCTACCTGGAACACTCTTCGACTTTCACACTCTGCTGAATCACCTTGAACCTGGAGAGAAAATGTTCCAACTCCAGCCTGCCTCAGTTTCTCCAGCCTAGCAACTATAAAAAGCTCAGATCAGCTAGACCTGGTTTAATCTGTGGTTTGATGCCTCAGCTTTGTGACATAAGACATGACACATAAGGTCTTGGTGACTCAGGTTCTGTATGAAGACTAAGCCTCATAGATGCTGTGAAGCCCAGCAAGCAAGCATGCATCCCCTACTTTCCTGTTCCTCCTCCTCCATCTTCTCCTCTATCAGCCCTCTTCTTCCTCCTGGTTCTCTTCTCCCCCTCCTCCTCCCCCTCCTCCCCACCCTCCTTATCTGTCACTGCACATATTGAATTTTATGTAATTGGGATCATACAATTTATTCAGCTATTCAGGATTTTTTAAGCTCACCATATATCATCAGCATTTCCCCACACCATTGAAAATTCCTCAAAAGCATGATGTTAATGGCTCCGTAATTGCACCTCATTTAGATGCGCCATCATTTACCCACCATCCGCTGCTGTCAGATACCCAGGGATAACAGTGTTTCCTCACACACGAGCTGTCATCAAGAGCATTTCGGTGCAGTTTGTCCGTGTTGCTGTCCCTGCCTTCAGGACAGATTCCAGCAGGTAGAATCAGGACTTCCTGGGTCATGATGACAGTTGTCAGGCTCCAGATGTTTATCCCCGATTGTTTTCCTGAAGTTGTTCTGATTGTCAATAAGGGGTCATCAGAGCCTAGCCTGGGGTACCTGACTCCAGAGGAGAGATCACCCAACTAGATGCTTGGACATCTATGACACGAGGTAATCCAGTGGGGGTCAGAGAGGACAGGCAGAGTTGCCTGTCCTCATGGCTGTGTGCTACCCATGATGCCCCTTCTCCCACACTGGATCTCTATGTGCCCATCTGCCTCAACAGCTCACCAGAGGGTATCACTCTTCCTGACCCATCCAGATCCATCCCGACATACAGAGGTGTTCAATGAAGGTGCATTAAAGCTGGAACTGCCAAGTGCTACATACATACACACACACACACACACACACACATCTGAGTAGACATGTACCCACACACACATGCATACATAGGCATACATGCATATATAAACATGCACTCCCACACATGTATAGGCATATATGTACACAGACACATGCATGCCTAGATGCACATACAAAGACCACATTAGTTTTCCTCTCTCCCTGCCTGAGCCCTGTTACTTTCTCCTTTCCTTCTCTCCATATTCCACTTGAATGGAAAGGAGGTGAAGGCAGATCCTGGATCCTCCATGCCTCGGTTTCCCTCCATTGAAATTGGGATTGCAAGGCCTATCTCAAGGACTCACTGTGGTGATGAACTGGAGTATTAGAAGCGTGCCTGCACATGGAAGCTTCTAGAGTGAGCCTCAGACGTCACCCTGCATCAGGGCCACAGACACGAAGTCTCCAGGTACAGGCAGGTTTTACCCCCCAACCCCGAATGGCTTCCACTCCTATCCAGAGCATAGAGGAATGACACCTCTGTCCTCCAAAGTTACAGGAGTCCGCATGACTGGTTGTCCATGAGGGACTGTAAGCAGAAGAGACCTATAGTGCTCCCAGCTGAGGGTTTGGTTTCTAGAGCAAGTCCGGCCCTTCAGTGTTCTGTCCTTGTCCAGCATCACCAAGGAGGATTTGCTGTGAGAGTGTAGATGCAGCAGTAGCCCAGGTCACCAGGTCCCCCCACAGAAGAAAATTGTCCCAGAGAGCCGCCCAGCCCTGCAATATGAGTCCTGTGAAGACAGTGAGATTTTGAGAGTGTGTTTCAGCAGGGCCTTGCTTGCCCTGATCATACTCAAAGAGCCAGGTGGGACAGGAGTGTATGAGCAATTTCTTTCAGACTAGAGGCTGTCTGCCACATACAGAGTGGGAGGTACCATCCAGCTCTAATTCATGCAACAGGACTTCAAGACTCATATTGTCTGATATTTCAGAAGTTGGGAACAGCTTTAAAATCTGGAAGATTTTCTTTACTGTTACTTTTAAAGGTTTATTCACTTTCCTTTTGTGTCTATGAGTACTTTGTCTGCATGTGTATATGCACCATATATAGGCAGTTCCTCAGAAGGCCCTGAAGAGGGTATTAGATCCCCTGGAATTGGAGTTACAGACTGTTAGCCACCATGTAAGTGCTGGGAACTGATCCCAGGACATCTGTAAGAACAGCCAGTGCTTTTACCTGCTGAGCCAGATCTCCAGGCCCCTTTGTTTTTATTGCATCGACATTTTTGAAATGTTGAGCAGCCAAACAAATCTGGCTTATAGATCAGCTGTGCGAGAGGCTGCCTTGAAGTAACTCTGGTCTGTAAGTCCAAATCTGCCCCCCTTATCCTGGCATTTGAGGCCTATAATAGTGGGTTTCCAATGGGGCTAGCCTGAAGTCTCTGACCCTGGCCTTGAGCTGGCCATACTGGGCCCCTGGTGGGCTATGTACCTAGGCTTCTGTGCGGGCTGCTATGACCCAGGCCAGGGCCAGAGCATGGACTTTGGCATTGGCCTACAAGACAGTGACAGTGACCTTGGCTCACCTTACTGTCAAAGATGGCTCGGATGAGCTCTCTGAGCTTCAGTTTCCTCATCTGCAGCATGTAGGTGAACAGACCATCTTACAGGCTGCTCTGGAGATACCCAGGCACTGCTGTACAGGAGTGGCACAGAACATGGTGTGGCACTCAGTAAACAGAGCTCCTACCCTACCTATCCTGCATGGTTTGCATATGACTTGTCCCTGGATGGACTTTGTGTTGGAAATTGTTCCCAGTGCAGTGATGTTAAGGAGATAGAAACTTTATTTTTTTTTCAAAATTTTTTAAATTTTTTAAAATTTATTTTTATGTGTATGAATGTACTGTCTGCATGTAGGTTTGTGCACCCGTGTCGTGCAATGCTGTGGAGGTCAGAAGAGGACGTCAGATTCCCCTGGAACTGGAGTTCTCCTGGAATTGGAGTTTCAGATGGTTCTTAGCCTCCATGTGGGTGCTGGGGATCGAACCCGGGTCCTCTGCAAGAGCGGTCGGTGCTCTTAACCGCTAGGCCATCTCTTCAGCCCCAGGAGATAGAAGCTTTAAAAGGCAGGGCCTAATGGTCTAGTATGTTCACCAGATGAGCTGCCCTTGAAAGAGAAGGAAGCGTTCTTATGGGCCCTAGCTGTGCTGGCTGTGTTGGAGAACACTGGCCCCTCTGATCCTCTGGTCTCCCATCTTGCCGTGTCCTGGCTCCTCCTCACATGCTCCTGCTCTGATTGCATCCACTGCAGGGTGACAGGACTAGGCATTCCCCCTCCAGAACCGGTACAATGCTGCTTGGAATGTCTACTTCCAGTAGTGTGAGCCAAAAGCACATCTTTTCTTTATAGATGCCCAGCCTTGGGCATTTTGTCAACCCGAGCAGTGGAGAATGAACTAATGTGTTTCTGTGCAGAGGAAGTAGGGGCTTGGGCACTTCTGCCCCACTCCAGTCACCGCGTCCTAAGACTTTCTGCCCAAACCCCTTTTCTTCCCCTCCTCTTCATGAGGACTGGACCTCTGCTGCAGTCTAGCAGCTCTGTCCATTTCCCTGCCCCCTCTATTCACCCCTCACAGTGGATGCCATAATTAACATTTTTTTCTGTATAATCCTGTCTGGGTGTATGCTTATTGGCAGACTCTGACTGACACAGGCTAGTGACCAGAGAATGAAAAAGCCAAGAAAACAATGAGGTAGGTGTGGGACTAGATCGCCCAGCCAAGCAAGGAAGGAAGGAATTCGGTGGGAGTTCAGTGGGCCTCAGTTCTTCTTGGTATAACTGGTTGCTCAGTTGTCAAAGTTTGTTCTGTTTTGTTTTCATGTGACGAAGCTCTGCTATGTAGTCCTGGCCAGCCTGGATCTCACTATGAAGACTTGGCTGACCTTGAACTTGTGATCCTCCTGCCTCTGCTTCCCAACTGCTGAAATGATGAGCCTGTGCTGAACTTGTTAAAAGTTTTATCTGGAGTTACCCACCAAAAAAAAATGTTCCAGTAGAAGAATGTGCTATGGTAGATGTGATTAAAAGATACAGGGAAAAGCTACGGGATGGCAGAACACCAGAGAGCTTGCCCAGCATGCATGCCATGACATACATATGGAAGTCAGAGGCAGCCTGCAGGACTCAGTTCTCTCCTTCTCTCATGTAAGTCTAAAAGATGCAACTCAGTTATCATGCTTGGTGGCAAGCACCCCTATGCACTGAACCATCTCAGAGGCCCAAATCCTGTTTCTTAAACACATGAAGAGATGCTTAGTGATCAAAAGGTATGGGGTAGAGTGGGACAATGCCCAGGAAGACAGCAAACCTGGCTGGTTGGCTTCCTCTACCATCCACCAAGGCAATGCAAACATTTTTACTTTATTAGTAATCAGGCTTCCAAGTCAGGTATAGAGGTGCGTGCCTACAGTTTGGAGGCAGAGGTAGATGGACCATGAGTCTCAACCCAACCTGATCTACAGAGCAAGTTCAAAGCCAACCTGAGTTACTAAGTTGTGCACACACCTTTAAGAAGGGTGATGTGGGAGTGGGGGCTCCTAATAGAATCTGATGGCTAAGTGTAAGCACACCTTTAATCCTAGCACTTGGGAGGCAGAGGCAGGTGGACCTCTATGAGTTCAAGGCCAGCCGGGTCTATGGAGTGAATTCCAGGACAGCTGGGGCTACAAGAAGACCCTGTCTCGAAAAGACCAAAAAAAAAAAAAAAATCAGTGAGCCTACTGGTAGCTCATAATGAGGCCTTCCCTGCAGGGAACAATGTGCCCTTCTGAAGGAGCTGAGGAGTAGCCCCTGCTGAAAAGCAGACTGTGGATCTGATTAGTAATAGCCAGTGCCAGACGGGCTGACTATTGCTCCACAAAGCAAGGCTTGTTTCATGAGACCACAGCCTTGCTGGGAAACTTCCAGAACCCTGAAACATGAGCCAGGCATCTGAGGATGCCAACTCAGCCACACCCTCCCCAACCCTCTGGACTACTAAAGACAGCCTTTCCTACCCTAGGAAGGGCTAGATCATCCACCTGCTGTGCTGAAAGATGCTGTAGGAGGTTTTCCCATCAGTAGCATGAGTTACCTTGGGACCAGACCCACTTCCTCTTCTATCAGCCAGGCTGAAAAGTAGGGTTAAACCCCAGCATGGTCTACTGGGGAGCATGCCAAAACTGGTATGGCAGAGAGATACTATCTACCATTCCAGACCAGCAAGAATTAGCCAGCTCAGGCTGTAGAACCAGGCTTACTGACTTGTCAGTATGTGGAGCACACAGCAAGTATCAAGTTACCAATAAACCCTAGAAAAATGATCACCAGTCCTCAGTGGTGTGAAAATACCAGGATTGCCTTGGCAAGTGGTGTTGGAAGGACTAAAGAGGCTGAGTGTGATGGGCAGGCTAGAATGGACCAGGTCTCAGGGAGGACTAAAGACCAAGAGGACATCATTACCACTAGGAGTCAATGCTAAGAGGGACCCCAGCCATTAAGAAGGGCAGGGGTGGCTCTCCTCATCTGGAGATGGAAGAGACACTGAAGTAATAGGTACTCACTGGCAGCTCTTACTGCCAAAAGCAAGGAGTGACTAAGATAGCCAGGAAGGCCAGAGAGAATCAAGGGTCTGAACCTTTGGGAGAATGTGGAGAGAGATAGCCGATAGATGCTACTCGCTATTTATGGTCAATAAAGGAGCCAATCCTGAAAGGTTACATACTGTGTGATTAAATTATTTCCTCTTATTTCTTCCTTCCTTCATTCCTTTCTTCCTCCTCCTTCTCTCATTCCTCTTCCTTCTCTTCCTCCTGCTTTTCTTTCTCTCCTCCTCCCCCTTCTTATTCTCTTTCCTCCTTCTCTTCCTCCTCTTCCCCCTTCTTCCCTCTCAATTCTCCCTATGCCTAAGCTGATCTCAAACTTGTGATTCTCTTCCTCAAATCACAGGTACGCATCATCATGCCTAACTTACATAATATTCTTAACGTGACAAAATATTGGGCGTGAAGGGCACAGTAATGGTTTCCATGGGTCAGAAAGGAGGTAGGACTGGGGAGGAGGGCACGTGTGGCTCCAGGGCATGGCATTAAGGAGTCTGTGGTGCTGGGATGTTTCCGATCTTGTAATGGTTGCAAACATCCACATCCGTGATAACATGGCAGTTATACTTACAGATTCCAAACCTGTCAATATTTGGATGCTGTAGCATAGTCAAGTAAGCTGGGAAAGGTGTGTGAAGAGTATATGGACACCCTCTACTTTTAAGATTTCATGCATATCTATAATTATAAAATCAAAAGTTTAGTGAAAAATAAGAATGAAGAAGGTACTTGTAAAAGTCATGCCTGTATAACATAACAATCAGATATCAGAATCTGAGACCCAACCTGAGCCAACTGCCAGAGCTTGGACCCACGGAGCAGGTGGCCAGGATCCTTCCACACCATAGCAAATCTGCATCTTGACAATTCCCCATTAGTTCTTCAAATGGGGAAGCAAAGAGAAGCCATGCATGACACCTTTCTAAGTCTTAACTCAGGAATGCAGACAGATGCACCCTGGTCAGAGGGACTACTCAAAGGGGTTAGAATTCTGGGAAGGAAAAGTCCAATATTTCAATAAAAGGATAATTGTTCTGCCTATCTATTTAGTATAGCTTAAGGTAAGAATTTTCTTGGGGGTGTTCTTCCTTGTTAAGGGGTGACACCCTTTGCCAAGTTATTGGCAGACCCAATTAGATTAACTCTTATGTTTTAGGTAGCTTGGAATGAGGCCAGAGATTTCATGCTCTTGATCAGAAGGAACTGGTAGTGTCCATTAATGGGCCTTTACTGTTGCCGTGTCACAGTTTAACAGGAAAGGAGAAAGCAACGAGACCAGGAGAGGCAGAGCTGCGGAGCCATTTCAGCCTCATGTGAGGCTGGCAGGGAAGCCACTCTGGTCGCTCTCCAGCACGCTGCTGTGAGATTAGGCCTGGATCCCCAACCCTTGGGGCCTGTGTGACTACATCTATGTAGGTTTCCTGGTCCTCAGTTTGTTGAGTAGAATTATTGGGCTAAATAAAGTACCTTGATTTGGAGAGGGAGAATTCACAAGCTCAGTATTTATCATCAGGATTTTGGCCCACCATGGGTGGGTCAGGGTGAGCCTGGGGCTTTCCACGTTGGGAGACCCACTCATGAGGAAGTGAGACACTGCTGCCCAACCTCTCCTCCCTGGAGATTGGGCTGTTCCACCAGCTTATCCTCCTCCCCTCTTTCCTTCTCCCTCTGAACAAACAGCTTCACTTAAAAAGCCATCTGGGAGGATGGATGGCCCAGGCACATTTTTGTTGAATAGGTTCTTATGGAGAGGAGCACAGAAATTAAAGGCACAGCACTTGCAATTCTAGTTTTATTAGGTCTCCTGTCCCCCTTTCATTTTCCCTCTCCTTCCCACCAAGCTCTCCACCTCCCCTTCCCTCTCCCCTCCCTCTCTCATAACTGTGACCTCAAATAATTTTTTTTCTTAAAGTTCATTACTGGCAACAGAAAATGGACAGAGACTGTCTGTTTGTGCCTTGCAAAGGAGCCGATGGACAGATGACTGGCAGGCGATAGGGATCCTGAGAAGCCAGTGGCGAAGGTGCACCTGTTCTTCCCATGGGCCGCTCTGTTCTGGTAAAGGCTCTCTGAAGAGTAGAGTCCAGCCATGAGGCAATGTTCCAAGCCTGACCTTAGAAGTTAGCCTGGAGTGGTGGCGCACGCCTTTAATCCTAGCACTCGGGAGGCACAGGCAGGTGGATCTTTGTGAGTTCAAGGCCAGCCTGGTCTAAAGAGTGAGTTCCAGGACAGCTGGGGCTACAGGGAGACCCTGTCTCAAAAAGACCAACCCCTTGGGAATCTGGGCATGGTGGTGCACGCCTTTAATCCTAGCACTTGGGAGGCAGAGACAGGCGGATCTTTGTGAGTTCAAGTCCAGCCGGGTCTACAGAGTGAGTTCCAGGACAGCTGGGGCTACAGGGAGACCCTGTCTCAAAAAGACCATAAAAAAGAAGTTATGCACATAGCCAATGTAGTCGAACCCCTCTGACTGGGGGGAAGGGAGACACAAAGAGGGGTCCTGAGGGTTCACCCCATTGTGTGGGTTGGGGAGTAGGGGCCCAGGCTTGGTCAGGAGTGAGCAGGGAAAGTCACTCCATGGGGCTCTGGACTGACCTCCATCACTTTTCTACGCACAAAGGAGTGGCAGAGCCCTGGGGAGGAGAAGATGGCCCCCTGCCCCTCTATCTTCCCAACTCCACAGGGGCCTTCTGCTTCTAATCCTTCCTTGACGTGGTCCCAGCCCCCACAGGCTCTGGCTGGATGCCCCCACCCCGCCCCCGCAGGCTCTGGCTGGATCCCCCCCCCCGCCCCCACAGGCTCTGGCTGGATGCCCCCGCCCCCAGCCCCCACAGGCTCTGGCTGGAACGCCCCCCCCCAGGCCGTCTTTCCACTCTGACCCCCACAGAAGCATTGGGGACATTTCATACAACGAACCACATGGGGTCCTTCCAAGTTCAGCACTACCTGGGAAGCCCTGAGTCATCGAGTCCCACCGAGGAGGAGCCTAGGGGCCTTGCCGCTGCCTCCCCTGACGCAGACCACACCTCCCTCATCTTTTATTGGTCCTCTAATCACTCACTCTCATCCCATGGCCTTTGTACTAGCTGTTCTTGCCCACCACCTCATTCTTTGGGTCCCTTTGAATCTCCCATAGCTGTCAGTCCACGTCATTACCCCCAACACGTCTGAGTATGCAGTGTGCTGGTCCCCACTGCAGAACCAGTCGGTTACACACTTTCCTCTGTGACTTTTCCTTGAGAATCTATGCCGTCTCCTGACTCAGACCCAGGAGGGCATCACCCTACCTGAGTTTTTATTTTTCATCGTGCTCCCTCCACACCCCTGGCCACATAGACACTTGGGGCTCAGTTATAACCTGCAGCAGTGTGTAGAGTCTGAGAAGAGAGAGAGAGACAAAGCGAGCCCCTGGGCTCCTTAAGCAGAGCAGCATAACAGTGGTGTTGATTGTTTTTATTGTTTTATCTTTTAATAACTCTCACTGCATAATCAGCTGGTAATTACAGCTTCCCCTCTGGTTTGTGCTTCCCTGCATGTGCTAGAAGGGTGGGAACCATTTCATATTTAATCCACCTTTGAGCGGGAGTGCTCTCAGGGGAGCAAGCTCTGGTGGGCTGTGAGGTTTAATTCTCAGCAATGTTAATTAGAACAAGAAAACATCAGAGCTTGGAGCCAGGCTGCTAAGCCCCTCGTGACAGGAGCTGGAGGCCCCACCCTGCTGCCTTCTCCTAACACCATACGCACATCTTCCATTTTGCCAGGTAGCGGCCACACCCACCCCCGGGGCTGGGGCAGAAGGCTAGCCCTCTCTCACCTAGGATATATCTGCCCATCTGCCAGGGAGCCAGACAGCTAGAATCAGCCAAGGGGGACTCGGGCAACCTCACCTACATCTACTCATCCTCAGAGTGTTCTGGACTCTCCAGGTCATGAGAGAGCAGGAGGGTGGTAGGGAAAGAGGAGAGAGACATTTCACATCCTCTGTCGGGAGCGAATAGACCCTGACTAATCAGATCCTATCGTCTTCTCTGCTCCCAGCTACCTGGGTCTGTTCTTGATAGTCAAGCTGCAACAGATTCGCAGAGAGAAATCCTGTCCTTAGGCAGGCCCCTAGGGGCGTCCTCTCTCTAGCCCGGGTCCCACAGGGGAGCCCTGACTCCAACCAGGCCCCATAGGAGTCTTTGTCCACAGCCAGGCCTCAGCAAGGGCATCCGGTCCACAAGCCAGGTCACCCAGGGCTACTTAAAGCTCCTCTGTCTCTGGAAGGCACCTGTACTATAGGGCGGAGGAGGAGCCATGTTCACTCATGGACTGACGACCCTTGGTCCGTCCATGCCACACACAGGGTCCAATGTCTCTGCAGAATAAGCATTTTATAGTTACTCGAGGGAAGTTCAGGAAGCAAAGGTCCCTGGCATCTCCCACAGCATGACGTGTGTCTCCGTCCTTCCAGGAGAAGAGCAGGCTGTCCTGGGCAGAGTAGCAGCTGGGAGGAACCACAGGTCTTCCTTAGTAGACCCCTGGAGTGGAAGGTAGTGAGTGTGATGAGGGGTCTGAGGTGGAGGAATCAACAACAGTGCAAAGCAGGTCATTTGGGGAAGGGGTAACCTAGGAGCCACACGGAGGAATTTAAGTTACAGGAGGCCCTAGGGACCAGAAGTCTTGGGGAGACGGGTTGGGGCATGCATCTTAAAACCCTGTGACAGAGCTGGCCCCATTTCTTTAGAATTGGAACACTCCATCCTAAGACTCAGGAAGCTAAGGAAACTTCCAGGTCTCAGAAAACTCCTAAAACTTACAAGACTCACCACACTTCTCCCCAAGGTTGTAACAGCAGTAAACAATCGCTGGAGAAAGGAGACTCTCTCAGCACAGCTGCCTGTGACTTGCACAAGAAGCCACAGGAATGCCCCCATCCCTGTCGGTGGCTTTTTGGAGATGCAGATGCCTCTGTCCTTTCGGTACCTCCAGGGTGGTTGTCTTCCTCTACATGTTATGGGACAGCATGTCTCCTTGATGAACAGGCTCTGCCTCATAAATATGAGGACACCCCAGATGGCTAACAGACTAGAAGAAACACTGCAATTGCTAAAAGTGTCAATCTGAACAGAAAATAGGACCCCAGGGCTTTCTTATGCAGGAAGCAGTTTATTTATTAATGTGTCAGCACATATTCTGTGAGATCAGTTCTTAAAAGTAGAGCCTTGAATAAAGAAAGATCCAGCCTTCTATACCCTCTATTAGTTTCCCTTTACATTTCAGGATTTTTGTCTCTCGTATATGGTAACACACACTTCCTGATTGTATGCTCTGTGCTCCAAGGTCATGGACAGGCAGAGCTGCGTGCATAGCTGCGTGCATAGCCACACTGCATGCCTTTTTCTTTGCCCTGAGGGGTTCTTACCATAAGGAACAGGAACGCGCGCACACTGTGACAGCTGTTGCCACCCAAGAGGTTGAGCTGTCTGCCCAAAAAGGACTTGCTCACATAAGGGAGGAATACAATGGAGAAAAGACATGCAGATACTATCCCTGCATTAGCTCTGACTCGACAGGAGAAGTGGGGAAAGGGGAGACAAGATAAAGGTGTTGGCTAGCTGTTCCTTGCAGCTGGTAGACTGCAGAGGAACAGGTGTGAATCAGACCTATCAGGCCCATGCTAAAGAGCCCTCCCCCTGGACCAAAGAGTTACCCAGAACCCATACAAAGAACCAGGCAGGGATGAGGTGGAAAGCAAGGTAGCCATGACAGTAGACAGCCCTCAGGTCCAAGCTTTAATACAGAGAAAGGACAAATCCATGACTGAGTGTCCTGATGGTGTTCTGGGTGCTGGGGACCGTGATGATGAGGGATCCTCCACATCTAACTAAATTGGGAGAGGGTTTTATATATTTAAAAAAATTTTTTTTTAATTTATTCTTTATATGTATGAATGTACTGTCTGCATGCAGGTCTGTGCACCCGTGTTGTGCAATGGCGCGGAGGTCAGAAGAGGGCGTTGGATTCCCCTGGAACTGAAGTTAAAGACAGCTCTCAGCCGCCATGTGGGTGCTGGGGATTGAACCTGGGTCTTCTGCAAGAGCGGTCAGCACTCTTAACCGCTAGGCTATCTCTCCAGCCCGGGAGAGGGTTTTAAAGAAGAAAAAGGCTAGCAGTGGAATGTGGGGTGGAAGAGATCAGGCTTAATGTGCTGGAAGCAGAGAAAATGTGCAATATAAAAGCTCATCTCTTCTTGAGACAAAGACCACATAAGATGAGGCAAATAGTCCCTCATGGACCAGCTCATAGGAAACCCTTGGCTATCACCATCTGAGATTAGCCATGAAAGTCAGGGACCAGAGGACACACAGCAAGGACGGGTGTTACTGAGGCAACTCAGCATGAGTTAGGCAGGGTTTAATGTGCAGTTCACTGGACTCAATAAGACCATGTTCACAGGAGCCAGAGAGATGGCTCCATGGTTAAGAACACTGGCTGCTCTTGGAGAGGACCTGGATTCAATTCCCAGCACCCACATGGTGGTTAATAACTGTCCATAATTCCAATTTCAGGGATCCAATGCCCTCTCTAGCCTCCTCTGGCATGGCACAACACAAGTCTACTTACATACATGCAGGCAATGCACTCATAAACACAGAGTAATAAAAATAAAATGTTTTCTAAAAAAACACCATGTTCATAAGAGAGTTTTAGAAAGAGTTTGATTCAACAGGAACCTCGGAATTGGTATGGGACCTCAGTGACTTTGCTGAGCCCCATAGTGGAGTATGATCTCTATGAACTAGGAGAGGTCTTGATAGATCCAGATAATTTATACTGGCACATAGATCAGATTCGTAAGGTGCTAAGGAGCTCAAGAGGGGATGAGAAGAAACAGACAATGTTTCTGTCCTGTCAGGGTTTCTGGAAAGCAAATGTGGCAAAATTCGTGTTGAGCCAGGGATCCTAGGGAATAGTAACAGAAAGCCAAACACTGTGTTAGTGAGCTCTTTGATCAAACAGTTGACGGGAGCGATAGGATCTTTTCATGGTGTACTGGGCCTTGACGATGTTTCCGTTTTCAGTGTTCCTTTGGTTATCCGAGACTGATCAGTATTTGCTTGGAGCAGAAAGTAGTGGCCTTCAAAGACCCTACCCACCCTCTATCACAAGGTTTCTTTATATAATGTGAACCATTGAGTGTTTTACAGGTTTGTATGGTTAAGGACTTCAATGAAAGGACCCTGTGGGGATGAGAAAAGAGTCCTAATTTTGTTGAGTAAAAACCAGTATTGGGGTGGGCAGTCTTCTTGTGGTTTGTTGGCCGTGGAGGCCCTGGGGTCTCCACAAATCATGAAGCTCATTGTCATTGCTGTTGGTTGGATTCCAGAACCATATGGAAAGTCTCTGCTGCTGAAGACACTGTAGGATTTTTGTTGTAAGACATGGAGAAATCTGACTGGGCCTGAACAAAAGGTTCCTTGTTTCCAGCTGGCTTTTACAGTTTCTGAAGGTATGATGCAGTCTTCTGGGGGAATAATTGTCTCTAACAGTCCTTCTCAGTTACTGGGCCTGTGTGCCACCAACATTTCAGGTGAGATGTGCCTGATGGTGTGGTACTGGTATAACTGTTATGGATGCAACTAATGGACTTCTGGTTGGATTTGAGACCTGCTCCATAGGAGAGAACTCATGTCTAGTACTGTAAGTTGGAACAAAGACCTGTGGCTGGAGAGGTCATAGGCCCCGTTGGGGAGGTACTGTTATTATTTTGTGCCTTCTTTTAAGTGCTTTTAAATTTTAAGTGCACCCATGCATGCAATGCCCATAGAGGCCAGAAGAGGGCATGTGATCTCCTGGAATTGGAGCTATGGAATGTTAGTAGCTGTGTGGGTTCTGGGAATTAAACTCAGGTCCTCTGCAAGAGCAGCCAGTGCTCTTAACCACTGAGCCATTTCTCCAGTCCCAAATGGCTTCTTTTTCATTAACTGATTCATTGGGACAGGGTCTCATGAAGCTCAGGCTGGCCTCAAACTCACTACATAGCTGAGGATAGCCTTGAATATAGGGTCTTCTCTCCACCTCCCAAGTGCTAAGGTTACAGGTAAGTGCTAGGATCATGAGCACAACCAGCACATCCAGTTTTATGCTGTACTGGGGACTGAACCCAGGCCTTTATGCATGGTAGACCAGGACTCTACCAACAGAGCCACTTCCCTAGCCCTCAAATTGCCTTCTAAACATTTGTGTTCATGCTCCTTGGATATTACTGCTGTCAGCCATGGTCAGTCAAGGAAGGACTTTCTTATTTGATGAATCGTGTGCTATAGAGACTCATAAGTGGTCAAGCTGCTGAGCAAAAGTGGTTGTTGCTGTGGGACAATGGTCCAATGTTCTGCCGTGAATGGAGAAAAATAGATGTCTGTAAAACCTCCTCCAAGGCTCAGAGAACATCACAGAAGATGGATGGAGGCTGAAAGAATGTAAGCCAGAGGAAGAAGCAGAGCGTTGCCTCTTCCCTCTGAATGGAATCGCTCCCTTCTGGAGTGGCCTCACAACGTTCAGAAAGCTAAGGAAACTTACAAGGCTCAAGATTTACAGGACCCACACTGGAGAGTGCCTGGATCTGGCCTCCACATGGGGACAAATATCCCAGACACCACTCATCAAAGAATCTTCCTTTGTACCAGATGAAGACTATGACACAGATGAAGACTATACCACAACTGGTCACACGCTGTGGGACAGCGATCTGGACTCAGACATATCTCAAGCATGTGCAGGCTACCAATCTGCCTAGTACACCAGGCAGAGTAAAGATGCAGGGCATGATCTGTTTTAGGCTACCACGTGCTCAGAAGTCAGGAGTTGGCTTACTTCTCAGCATGCACCTTTTCTGAATATGCCCCATGAGTTAGGATGATGTGTGTTGGTCTGGAGGTCCAGGATTGGCCACTGGGAGGTGATATCACACAATGTAAGGGCTGCTCACTGCAGACCTATATAAGCTACCTGTTACATAGAATAAACAAATTTCATGGATTTGCACCACCTAACATGATCCATGGTCTGTTACTGTGGGCATGCGTGGTCGTGGGGCCATCAACCCATAGCTGGCTCTTCAGCTCATTTGGTCGTGGGAGCCAGCAGGTCCACAACCGCGTGTTTGGCCACGGGACCATCAGTCCCATGTGTGTGCCCTCTTCTGTCTGTCTAACCTCGGGGTCAGCAGCCCCACAACACACAGACATTGTGATTTCCTGAGCCTAAGCAGAACATCCACAAAGCAACCTCTACACCTAAGGCTCATGTGACATAGAACAAGGAGCCAAGAGGACACTAATGAATCTCTTAACTCTCATTAAGGAAGATTACCCATGCAACAGAGGGCCAGGAACTCAAAAAGTTATAAATGGCCAAAGCATGGAGATTAAGAGTCTGCAGAGTGGGCTCCATGGACGGGTCTTCTATATTTATATTAAGCTTCACTCTCGCAGGGCTCAGGGACCATTGCAGAAGAGGGTGCAGAACAATTGTAAGAGTCACGGAGGTGATGCAGGACCATATGGAAAGAGAATCCTACAAGCTCCTGGGACCCTGGGACATGCACCTTCAGAAATGGTGTCAGAGGCACCCATGAAAATTCAACCAGACAAAAATCCAGCATGGAACTGGGAATTGGGGAGCAGAACCGAATCTTAGCTGAAGAAATATTGGCAACTGATTACCGTTGGATGAGGAAGAGCCGGTCTTAAATGGGGGGGACTTTGAATAGACTGACTAGAGCTCGGTGGATGCACTTGCACTGAGGGACATCGGGGGACACTAACCTAGCACAATAGGCTTTAACACGAATGAAAGTGTGTATGAATTCTAGTGGGGGGGGCAACGGAGGGGGTGTAAAGGTGATTGATTAAGATTTTATGTATGAAACACAAAAATTCAATAAAAAAAAGATTTACAAGACTCCATTCTAAGGTTATAAATGCTATGAACAATCTGGGAAGAGGAGATGCTGAGCTGCAGGGCTGCCTGCAAGTTGTGCAGGAAACTCCAGGGCTGCGCCCCCTCACATCATCCATGCAGGAATGCCCCTGCCTCTGCATCACCCATGCCCATGCTCCTGTAAGTAGCTCCTGTCCACGCTTCTGTCCCTAACCTCAGCAGGCTCACCTGGTTTAGTCAACTGGACTTGGATGTAGCAGTTTCCTTTGGTCCTTGGCCCATGTCGGGTAAATAGATCTTGTTCATTTCTTCCAGGAAAATCACACAACATGGCTGCTTCTGCTCCTGCTGCGGGTGCTGCTGGGTTAGTCATGGTGTCCTGGATGATGGTAGGTACAACACGGTAGAGAGAGGCCCTGGTGTAGACAGGTAACTGGGAGAGATGGGAGACAGCTGTCACAGAGCTAGAAGGAAGGTGACAGGCCTTCCACCATCACATTTCCAGGTCAGGGGTGGAGCGGGGGTGTGTGTGTGGGGGGACCATGAGGCAACAACAGTGCCACCCAGAGGCCTCTGCTGTCACACCATTCATCTCCTTAAAGGCCAGTCTGGGGGCCAGGGAAGCTGGATGCACTGCTGTTTCGCACTGAGCTTGGCAGGCCCCTTGGTTCTGGAAGCTGGCCAGGGTCTCTCAAAGCAGCTTCTGACTCCCGCCCACCATGGTAAAAGAAAACGCCTTTGAGAAGCCAGCAAGAGGATTCAGTGGGTAAAGGCACTTGCTGCCAAGCCTGGTGACCTGAGTTTGATCCCCAGAACAAACATGATGGAAAGAGAACCAAATCCTCCAAGTCATCCTTTGGCCTCCATACTTGCTCTGTGGCACACACATGCATATACCTACATACCCATGTAAATACATGCATACAGACACACCACATACATGCACATACATACATGCACACAGACACATTACATCCACACATCACATGCATACACTTACATACCCATATACATATATGCACACACGCACATACATACATACACACAACATAAACACATGCATATATATATACACACTACACACATGCACACCATACACATACATAAACACATGCACACAACACACATACACACACACGTGCACACAACATACACACATACGTACATACACACATGCATGTCACACATACATGCACATGTGCATGCCTCATACATACATGCACGTGCACACCACACATATACATACACATGTGCACACCACACACATACATACACACATGCATGCCACACACATACATACACACAGTGCACACCACACATACATACACACGTGCACACCAAACACATACACACGTGCACACCACATATATACATACACACATGCACATCACACACATACACATGTGCACACCACACACATACATACATATGCACATGCATGCCACACACATGCATACACACATACACACCACACACATACATACACACATGCATGCCACATACATACATGCACATATACCTACATGCATACACCTACATACCCATATACACACATGCTTACAGACAAACATGCATGCCACACACATGCATGCCAGACACATACATGCACATGTGCACACCACATACATACATACACATGCACACCATATATATATACACACATGCACACCACACACATACATATACACACATGCATGCCACACGCATACATACATACATACATACATGTGCACACACCGCACACACATACACATACCACAACATACATGCATACACACATGCACGCCACACACATAAATACATGCACATGCACCTACATGCATGCATACAGACACACTACATCCACACATCACACACATACACCTACACACTCATATACATACATATACACATGTACATACACACATACATACACACAGCATAAACACATGCATTCTACACATATGCAGATATATGCACACTACACACATGCACACCATACACATACATACTCATGTGCACACCACATACACATGTACACCACACACATACATACACGCACAGCATATCTACACATATGCATATATAAGCACACTACACACATGCATATATACCACCACACACATATACACATATATGTACACGCATACACACAGGTATACACACAAACACATGCACACAGCACACACATACATACACACAGCATAAACACACGCATATATACACATATGTACACTACACACATACATACACATATACGTACACATGCACACACAGATATACACACAGACACACGCACATACACACATGCATACATACACACGTGGGTGCGTAATAAATAAATGACATGCTGTCTCTAAAATTCATTCTGAGCGGTGCACGCAGCACCATCCCCCTCCCCTCAGTTCCAAAGACAGAGGGACGTACCAATTCCCCAAACCACAGTTTGGAAAGTTCTAGTGAGTTTATTTGGGCTTTCCAACAGAGCAGCAGGGAAGGAGCTACTTACAAAAGAGCGGGTGATTTCCCCCCTCTTCTGAGGCTATGCTGGAAAAGCCACAACCAGGCTTAGATCCTGTGACATCCCCACAGCTACTCCAAATGGAGAGAGGGAAAGGGACCCACCTCATGCATCCTCTGGCCATACACCCTCAGTCCCTCTCCAACACACAACTCAGGGCAGCTGGTTGGATGAAAGGCACAATGGCTCTCTCCGCCCTCCCCTCCTGCTGAGTGGCAGCAGTTTGTGATGGTCTGAGCAACTGGGCACAAGTAAACTTGAGAAGTGTCTGATGTCCAAAGTCAGTCCATGCTACACATGTAGTTAAAGAAAAAGAGAAAGAAAATCCCTTTGAGGAGACGCGTTGGACTTGAAGTAAACAGATCAGCAATAGGATGTGGAGCTCATTAATTACATGTCTGAAATAGTTAGATGCTAGCCTGTAATTTATATTTATAGGGACCATTTAGAGTTATAAGACTATCTATTTATGCATCAAGTATAGAAAATGCCAATCAGTTTCCATAGGAGGTATTTACTGGAGTAGAAAAAGGGAAATTTGAAAACCTAATTGCCCTTGATTGTTTGCTTCAGCCCCAACAGGAAAGCATAGAATGTGGAGGATGCACCTCACCTCCCAAGGCACGCTCCTCCCCTATGGACCATAATTCTGTCCTCCTCTTCCCATTCATTTAAATAAAAGCCAGACATCACACCATAGAGGAGACACACACCTGACCACAGTGGCAGATGTGGTCAGGGCTGTGTCGTACCAGCAGGAAAGGACAAGAGGGTGGTGGAAGGCTGTGGCGCCAGCCAGCATTGGGTGGGAGTCTGCTGGCCTGGACCCGAGACCCTGCTCTAGAACTGGATGGTTTGTCAAATCTCTGAGCTAAGAGGTGATGAGGTGCTATCTCAAGTTGGATAACCTGGGAGGTTGTTGGACCCTCCCATGGATTTGGGGGTCACCTGGATCTCATCAGCCATGAATACTGAGCTAGAACTATTGGGCACTGAAGGGTGCAGTGTTCATGGTTCTGGGGACCCTGTGCCAGGCAATGTGGAGGGACGAAAAATGAGCTCAAGAAAGGCCCACCAGGCCGTCAGAGGCTGGCAGTCCTCCCTACGCTGGCTTCGACCCTTTTGCCCCTCACCTGCCTTCTTCTCCCCTCCTAGACACTGAGACACAACATGTTCTCCATCCTGTTCTCAGGGCTCCAGAGAATCTCCATCACCTTGCTCCCACAGTGATCCAGTCAGCAGCACCGCTTCTTCCAGGGGTGTCATCCCAGACCCAGGGGATCTCATGGAGAATGCGGATGTCACGCATCTCAGTCATCACCATCTGTCATTCTTCCCTGGTTGTAAGGTCTTCCCTGCAGATGACACACCACACCCACTTCCATTCCTGGGGGTTTGTAGCCTGGGACTGCTCCCAGTAGCCATGTTGTGATATGCAGGGGTCACTCGAGAACCCACAGGCCTGCTGAGTAGATTTGGTTCTTGACGCTTCCGGGCTCCTGTTATCTTCAAAGAGCTGAGAAAGGAAAGTCACCAAGACAGCAGGAACAGCAATTTCCAGCCATGGTTTCACTTTGGACTAAGAAAGTATTCTAACATCTGCCCAGAGGAGACAGCTGTGAACAGCCCAGCCCCTAAATGAAATGGGGAAGGGAGGGGTGAAGTCTGATGGCGTTTGGAAGCTCTGAGCTGGGCTTTTCAGGGGAATGACAGGCAGGTCCGGCTTCCGTGTTCTAAAATTTCTTTGGACTCGGCTAAAGCTTCGCAGTCCCCCACTTCCCTTACCATACAGCGGCTGCGGCCTCCTCCACCACCTTTGACACCTCACTCTCCACACTGCTCAGACAGCTAGATCCTGCTTAGTCGGTGCATATTGTCCAGGTCGGGAGAGAGGCACAGTTGTTCAGCTCAGGGGCCTTTCCTAACAAAAAGAAATTGGTTGGAAACCCAGCTGTGCAATTTACTAGCTGTGTGAGTGCCAGCCTGTGTAGGGCATGTGCCCTTGCAGCCTCTTGCTGTCTGAGCAGCATGGAGCATGGATCAATCTGATTCCTTCCTGGGGTCTCAATTGCAGAGACATTTCATTTCAAGAGAATGCCTTTCTCTTTTCCTAGAGCTCAAGAGTGGGACATTTGAACTCGGAGCCCAGCACCCTTGGGCTTCCTGGCCCCTGTTTCCACACCAAGGAAGGAAAAAGGCTCCCAGATGTTTGGGAAAGAGACAGGAAGGAGGAAGGGAGCAAGAAGAGACCCAGGGCCTTTGTCACTGAAGTTCTGAGCATGCCTTTCAGAACTGCTTTGTCCTATGTCTGTGAACTGTTGAATTCCCTATTTAGAAAAGCCAGTTTGAGTTGAGTCTCTGCATTTTCAACAATCACATGTTAACTTTACTGTATGTTGTCAAGACTAAATGAGATAATTTAAGTGAAAGGCTTTATTTAAACATCTCCGTAAACATTAGCTTTAACTCTGAGTGAGTCAGCTTTTTGTCACTGCAGCAAATACCCTAGAGAAACTACCTGGGGGACGGAGGATTGTTTTGCCTTAGGGATTCAGAGGGTTCAGTCTGGAATTGGCTGGTGCCGGTACTGTGGGCTGTGGTGCCTGGCAGAGCGTCCTGGCGGCAAGAGGCCACCCCAAAGTCTTTGGGGACCATTTCATGTCTAACTGTCAAGGCAATTGTCAGTTGTTTTCTGTCTCATCTGTCTCTGGCCCCTGAGCTCTTGTGATGCCTGCTACCTTGGTGGGCTTGTCTCCTTGCTGCAGGCACGGTACATGTGCTACTAAGCCACAGCCTCAGTAAACACTGCGCTGATATTCATCTATCCTGGACCCGCCCGCCCCTCTTCTGAGTTCGCTGTCCTTGGGATCTCCAGGCACAGTGGACTTTGCATCCTCACAGCAGAAAGTGGAGACATAGGTTGCTGAGACTCTTCCTCAAAGATAATGTTGACCTCATCTTTGATTTTCCCAGGGAGCCTCTGGGAAGGGCCACTTTACACTCATTTCGGGCACCTTCTTGGTTATGTTTATACATGTAATGCATTCTGTTGGAAGAGAACTGGCTGGGTGGGGCCTCTACCAGAGGCACCCCATCCCCACCCCTGATACTGCAGAGCCTTCTGGGCAGGAGCTTGAGATACCCCATGGTCTACCCCGCCCTCCCCCACAGTCTCCTGACCCCTCACATCCCCTCTGGCTCTCTTCCTTCCTTTTGCCCCCTCCTCCCCTCTTGGCTCTATCTTGAGAATTACCTGGCTGTGGAGCACAGCTGGAGATTTCTGGGCACTTGCTGGAAGCCTTGCTGGATATCCCATCAGCCCCTCCCAGGAGCTGTGAAAGGGCTGCTTGGAAGGGGCAGGATGAGTTCTAGGCTCCATCAAGGTCCAGGTGGGAAACAGAAGGAGAGGAGTGAAAACCACTCACCTCACAGTGTCCCAGCTGCCAAAGTTGTACCTGCCCCACACGCTGTGTTTCATGGGCCCTCGGGAGATGTCTGTGAGATGCTGGGTAGATATCATCACTGTAAGCAGGGGAGACCCAGAAGGGGTGACAGAGAAAATGAGGAGAGTTCTAGGATCATCAAAACAGATCACCTAGGATCTGTTCCCTGGGGGCTCTCACTTCCTTGGTCTGATAGGCGGGGAGGAGACAGAAGCCAGGCAGGACTTATGTGCAGTCAGGAGGCACCTTCCATTCCTGGTCACAGGGATTGCTTCATCCAGCACTGGTATGGGCTTGGGGTGGCTGCTGAGAACACTGCACCATGTGGAAGAAAACTGAGAGCCAGATATCGCTCGATGTTTGCCTAGCATGCAAGAGAACCTGGGTTCTAACTTCAGCAGCAAAGGGAGGAGGAGGAAGAGGAGGAAGAGGAGGAGGAGGAGGAGGAGGAAGAAGTGGAAGAGGAGGAAGGGGAGGAGGAAGAAGAAGTGGAAGAGGAGGAAGAGGAGGTATAGGAGTAGAGGAGGAGGTGAAAGAGGAGGTGGAGGAGAAGATGGAAGAGAAAGTGAAGGAGGAAGAGGAGGAGAAGGAGGAAAGAAAGAGGCACTGTCAATGAGCCCATTTCCGAGGAGTGCACTCAGGTCTGGGTGGCTGCAGAGTCTCTACATGAACGGTAAACACGGGTGACTATCCTCCTGCCCCATCCCCTCTCTCCTGAGCTGAGTGCCTAGGAGCCAGTCTCTCTGCCTGTGCCAACTGAACAGCCTCAGTGGGCACCAGTACCCCGACTTTCCCTCACACTTCCTATAGGCTCTAAGTGGGACCTCTACCTTTCCAATCGAACTTCCACTTCCTGGCCGCTTGCTTCCTACCAGTTGTCCATCGATTCCCTCAGTTGTGATGGGATGGGGTCACGGGGTGTGGCTGCTTCAGCTGAGTCCCCCACTCTGCTATTCTGCCCTTCCAAAGCACTGCAGCACACACTGCTACCCTCTTCCTGTCCTCAGGATGCTGCCCTGGGTAGAAGGCAGCTCTGCACACGCAGAAACCCTTCCTCTTCAAAGAACACTCCCCCCCCTCCCCTCACCACTCCCCTCCCCTCTTCCCTGTGAGCTCTCCAGTACCATAGCATTCAAGTGTAGAAGAGACGGAGTTCACCCCAGGGACAGTTCTCACACTCCAGAGGACCAGTCACATGCCACGTGTCACATGATTCTTGGGCAGTGCCGAGTGCAATGAGTCCCAGCTGTCCTAGACATGGCAGTGTGTGGATACAGCCTTGAATTTTCACCTCCTATTTCCCTGGGCTCCTCCGTTTGAGTTTCCTGGAGTCAGTTCCCCCAAACCTTCCAGAATCCGGGTCCTCATTCTAGGACGGCACTGGCCACTTTAAGACAGATGTTCTGAGCTGGGGGTGTGGCTCAGTTAGTGTGGTGCTTGCCTAGCATGCAGCACAAAGCCCTGGGTTTGATGCTTTGTAGCACATACATCGAGGACAGAGACTGTTACTCCAGCTTGTGGAAGGTGGTAACAGGAGGGTAAGTTCAGTGTCACCCATGGCTGCTTAATAAGTCTGAGTTTAAGTCCAGCCCAGGGATACATGAGACCCTGTCTCAAAACAAAACCAAGCTCAGGCCCAGATAGATGTCCTTCCCCTGCCTTTTTGTGGTAAGTGCTCTGCTATCTATTTGGGAGAGGGCTTCATTGTGGAGTTGTTGTAGACAAGGAGTATTAGTTAGTGTTCTGTTGCTGTGATAAAACACTGGGACCAAGGCAACTTATAGAAGGAAGAGTTTATTTGGACTAAGAGTCCATCACAGTGGGAAGGTATGGCAGACAGACAAGGGCAGGCATGGAGGCAGAGGCTAGAAACAACTCACATGGTCAGTCGAGAGAGAGAGAGAGAGAGAGAGAGAGAGAGAGAGAGAGAGAGAGAGAGAGATTGATTGATTGAGATTCTAGCTAAGACTCACAGTCCAGGAGAGCAGCCTGGGAGACAACCAGTACGATGCATCAATCCATCAATCCGTGGAGCCTGCACATGGGTTGGGCTTCCAGCCCAGGGAACTCCAGCAGGCTTATCTGCTGCTGCAGGTGGTGGAGGGGAATGCAGGGAAGGGACACAAGATTCTTGAAGCACACCCAGAATGTCCCACAGATGAGAACTCAGTATCAGGTCCCGCAGGACATCATTTTCCAAACAAGGAACCTGGAGTCACAAGTGTGGATTCAATAAAAGTGTGGAACTCTGAGCCTGAATCCAGACAGCCCCCATCCTGTGTGACCTTGCTGAACAGCAGGCCAGGGAACTATACTGAAAAGGTATAGTCCAGGACCGACAGCAGGCAGCGTCACCAGCAGGTCAGGAAGACGGAGCCCTGGCATCTAGTGCTGTCTCTTTATAAGATTCTTTTCTTCTTGTGGTCTCAGATAGTCTCCTTCCTTGTCAGTACAAGGAGCTGGTGATCTTTAAGACTTCTTTTACCTCCTGAAATAGACTACCCAGGGCCTCAGCTTCCTGTCTGTCAAATGTTCTGTTTCCCAAAATGCTGTGAAGATCACATGAGCCAGAGGCTCCCGGTGCAGTGGTGTGAAATATACCCTAGAACTGAATTATCATGGTTCACACCTCAGCAAAGTGATGCTCAGAGGAGAGTCGAGGTGAGGAAGCTTCAGGGCCCCCTTCTCAGCTTCAGGCAGGAGCCAAGGGAAGACTGACACTGCGTTACCAGGTGGCAGTTCTGACATCCAAGGGACTTTAGGCTGGGCGGATGTGTTTGGAGTCCTAGGTTCAGGAGAATCATAGATGTCAGCCACTTGGTCAACGGGTCTTGGAGGTTCCAGTTTGTGGACAAAGATCTGGCAGACAGGCCAGAAAAAGGCAGGCTTCTCTCTGTGACAAAAAATGTCCAAAGCCTGGAGCCTGGGTCCTGGGGCCAGAAACATCTAAAATCAAATGTTGGAATCCTAAGACAAATGACTGATGACCACAAACCCATTCTCTCTAAAGCCCAGCTTCCTATATCTACAAACCAGGACAAGAGTGTCACCCATCTCTCAGGGGTGGCGTTGGCAATGAACAGACTTGACACCCCACTTGGCCCAATGACAGCAACAGCAGCAGGAGTTGCATATCTAGGTTGGGATGTGTGCTTTATAAGGGAGGTGTGCTCTGTAAGGAAGATATGTGCTCCATAAGGGGTGTGTGCTTTTTTTTTTTTTGTCTTTTTGAGACAGGGAACTCTATAGACTAGGCTGGCTTTGAACTTACAGAGATCCACCTGCCTCTTGCCTCCCAAGTTCTAGGATTAAATGTGCGCACCAGTGGGCTGGCTCCTGAGGCGCAGGCAGGAAGACGTAAGTCACTCAGGCAGGTACTTTTTGGGGTGGACTGTCTCAGGGGTGGCTGGAAGAGGGTCTCAACTCTGAGCCCTCTTGTGGGGGGTTCCTGTCTCAGCGGGACCATGCTTTGCCTTTGCAGCATGACCAGAGGGTCGGGTTTGGGTTTGATCTGGTCCATCTGCGGCTTTGTGTGGGCCAGCTCCTGAGGCGTGGGCAGGAGGCCGTTTAAGTCAATCAGGCAGGTACCAGGGCACGGGCTAGGACAGACATACACCACCTGTCCCCTGCCAATGGGAGTTGGTGAGAATCCGAGTGGACTTTCTTTTGGAGAACCTTAAGAACAGAAGGAAGAGAGAGTGACTTAGGCTTCCAATATCCAATATAAAACAAAATTTGAAAGCCTGAAACCTAGACAAGTCAA
>VZQC01000636.1:0-26337 GCA_009823505.1 Rhizomys pruinosus
CTTCTGTGAGTTTCAAGGCCAACCTGTCTACAGAAGTGAGCTCCAGGTGTGGGGATATAGGGACACCCGGTTCTCGCAAAAGAAAACAAACAAACAAAAAATGAATGAACCCTAACAATATAACAAAATATAAAAAAGTAATTTTGGCCTAGCGGTTAAGAGCGCCGACGCTCTTGCAGAGGACCCGAGTTCGATCCCAAGCACCACACATGGCGGCCGAGAACCGTGCTGAAACTCCATTCGCAGGAGAACTCCAGCTCCAGGGGAACCGAGACCTCTCTCTGCCTCTGCGGCATTGCACACACCGGGGCACAGACTTGTCATGCAGACGTACAATTCATACAAGCAGTAAATAAAAAAAGTAATTAAAATGATAATTAAAAAAATATTCAAAGTGGTATGGGCTGGGATGTAGCTCGGTGGTAGAGTACATGGCATGTACAAGGCCATGTACTCCATGAGTTCAATCTCTAGTGCTTACCAAAAAATTCAAATAACATTATCCGGTTTGCAACAAGATTTAAAGTGCCATATAGGTTTTATAATAAAATGACTTGTCAACATCATCTATTTTTTGCACAAATTTACCTCCTTGTTGTTAAATAATAGCTATTTCTTAACCATCAAAATTTGAATCAGTTTTAAGAATTTCAACAATGATAACTCTTATAAAAAACAACCAAGCAAAGGGCACAGTACTGCAGCAAACATTAAAAACAACCATCCAAATTTAAAAACAAAATTATGCACTTTTTCCCAGCTGAATCCGTTCAAAATATGCATTGAGTGTCCAATTATGTCCAGTTCACACTACACTAATAGTCAATGGGATAAAAACGGAAGCCCAGTTCTCACAATCACTGCCCAAAAGAGAATATGCTTACTGGACTCTCAAGGGATACAGAATTGGTTCCTGCATCTTCAATAAGCAGAAACCTGAATTCATACATTTCACCTTGAGAAAAAGAAAAGACAGAAGCTATGTTCCCAGGGCTGGAGAGATGGCTCAGTGGTTAAGACAAATGGCTGCTCTTGCATAGGCCCGGAGTTTGATTCCCAGCATGCACATGGTGGCTAAAAACCACCTACAACTCCAGAGGAATCTAATGCCTTCTCCTGATCTCTGCAGGCACTGCATGACATTGGTGTGCTTACATGCATCCAGGCAATACATTTATATACAACATTAAAATAAGCTATGGGGGCTTGGAGAGAATGGCCTAGGCGGTTAAGCGCCGACGCTCTTACAGAGGAACCCGGGTTCGATCCCCAGCAGCACCCACATGGCGGTGAGAACCGTCCTGAAACTCCAATTCCAGAGAACTCCAACTCCAGGGGGATCGCGAGGCCCGCTTCTGAACCTCGCGCGGCATTGCACGACACGGGTGCACAGAACCTTGCATGCAGACAGTACATTCCATTACCATACAGAGAAATAATAAAATTTAAGAAAAAAAATTAAAAAAAATAAAGCTATGTTCCTTATTGCATATTAATCCTTTCTTGTCTCAAATCTAAGATGTTATATCACACATGCATTCATTTGCCATATACATACACATATATATTATAGGCTAGGATCTGCATATGGAAATGAAGTTTTTTTATTTTCTGAGTTTCAGTGGTCTCACTGAATTTTAAGCATTCTAGGTCTATCCAGTTTAGTGTTAATTTTGTGACTTCATTTTTATTTAGAGCTGAACAATATTTAATTTATATATGTACCAGATTTTCATTATTTACTCATCTGTTGATGGACAACTAGGTTGATTCTATTTTCCTTGCTATAGCGAATAAAGCAGCAACAAACATGGAAGTGCAAATATCTCCATGGTAAGGAGGAGACACTGGATTTTATGGTAGCTCTAGTTTTAATTTTTTGAGGAATCTCCAAACTGTTTTCATAACAGCTGAACTATTTTGTTTTCTAAAAATATAGTGCCTCTGCCGTTTATGTTTTTTATGTGTATCGAATGTACTGTCTGATGTTGGTCTGTGCACCGGTGTCATGCATGCCGCGGAGGTCAAAAGAGTGTCGGATCTCCCCTGGAACTGGTGTTAAAGAGGTTCCTCCAGCTGCCATGTTGGGCTGGGATTGAACCTAGGGTCTCCTCAAAGATGCAGTCGGTGCTCTTAACTGCTAGGGCCATCTCTGCCAGCCCCAGCTTCTCTTTCTTACATACATACAAATATCCTATAATTTTACTTCTAATTTATTTATTTTAAAGTATGTTTCCTTCCACCCCACCCCCCCTTTTTTTTTTTGGGTCTTTTTGAGACAGGGTCTTCCTGTAGCCCGCACTGTCCTGGAACTCACTATGTCGACCAGGCTGGGCTGTGAAACTCACAGAAGATCTGCCTTCCTCTCCTCCCAATTGCTGGGATTAAAGGTGTGTGCCACCACACCCGGCTAAAGTATGTTTCTTATGGAGAGCAAATGATTGGACCATTTTATTGCTGTTCTAGGCAGGTCTCATGTACTTCAGACTGACAGAGAACTTGGAACTCACAATTCTTTCTCTGTCACTCAGGTGCTTGGGTTGCAGGCATAAACCATTATGTCTGGTTTCTGCCTTCTTTTTCAGAAAAGATATATTTGGAGCTGGAGAGATAGCCTAGCGGTTAAGAGCACCGACTGCTCTTGCAGAGGACCAGGGTTCGGTCTCCAGCCATCCAAATGGAGGCTGAGAACCGTTTCTGTTACTCAATTTCAAGGAGAACTCCAGTTCCCAGGGGGATCGACACCCTCTTCTGACCTCCGCGGCATTGCACAACAACGGGTGCACAAACCTGGGCATGCAGACAGTACATTTTTTTTTTTTTATTTTTTAAATTAAAAATTAGGGCTGGAGAGATGCCTGAGAGGTCAAGAGCACTGAGCTCTTTGCGAGGACTCCGGGCTCGATCCCCAGCCCACATGGCGGCTGAGAACCGTCCTGTAACTCCAATTCCAGGAGAACTCCAGTTCCAGGGGAATCTGGGAGACCTACTTCTGACCTCCGCGGCTTGCACAACACGGGTTGCACCAGACCTGCATGGCAGACAGTACATTCATACACATACAAAAATAACATAAAAAATTTTAAAAAATTAAGAAATAATAAATTAAAAAAAGAAAAGATACATTTATTGAGGGCTGGGATATAACTCAGCAGAACTGTACTTTCCTAGTATGCAGAAGATCCTGGTCGAACATAGCCCCCAAAGCCACATTTATTGAACACTGGACTTTTTCTCCCCTAAGCTGGCCCTGAACTCTTGGACTTAAACAATTCTTTTGTCTCAATCTTCCTAAGTATTGGTGAACGGCACTATGACTGGAATATGCCTGTCTTTTAAGTGGAATAGACGACTTAGCATTTATCCTTACATTCTATTAATCACAAATTCCATGGGTTCTATCTAAAAACACACCCCCAGCACACCACATACCTCCTCATCTCCAAGCAGCCATTTCCTTCTTTTTCAATGATACTGTCCTACTTCTCTCCTGGAGTACTTTCCCAACTAATATCTGTGCTGTCGTTCTCGAAACTAGTTCTAGTTACAACAGATGAGGAATGCTTTTGAAAATCACAGTTCTTGGGCTGGAGAGAGGGCCTAGCGGTTAAGAGCACGACTGCTCTTGCAGAGGACCCGGGTTCGTCCCCAGACCCACATGGCGGCCCGAGCGCGTCTGAAACTCCACTTCCAGGACAACCCCAGTTCCACGGGAATCCAACTCTTCTGACTCCGCGGTGTTGCACGAACAACGGGTGCACAGACTTGCAATGCAGACAGTACATTCATAAACACATACAGAAATAAATAAAATTAATTAAAAAAATTTTAAGAAAAATCATAACAGTTGCTTTCAATGACTTTCTATTGCAATTAGAAGCAGGGCGTGGTGGCGGCATGCCTTTAATCCAGCATAGGGAGGCAGAGGCAGGTGGAATCTCTGTGAGTTAAAGGCCCCCCTGGTCTACAGAAGCGAGCTCCAGGCCAGCTGGGACTAAAGGGAGACCTGTCCTCAAAAAAAATACCAAACAACAAAGAACAAAACAAAAAAACAACCGACTTAAGTCCAAATTCATGATTATGTCCCAAAGGGCTCTTCGTGATCTGGCTCGCATGCCTTTCTTTCTAATCTCATATTGGACAGTTGCCTCTTCATTTTTTGAACTATTATTTATTGAGCACCTGCAATGTGTCAGAAATGGGAAGGTAGCACCAGACCCTACCCATAGTGTCCTGATTTCCTTTGGTCCCATGTATACTCCAAATTCTCTTTGGTCTCAGAGCAGGACATCTGCCATCCCTTGTGTACAGCATGTAGGTGCTCTTTTCTTTTTGAGACAAAGTCATGCTATGTAGACCAGGCTGGCCATGAACCTATGTTGGTCACACTGGCTTTGACTTGCTCATGTGGGATTACAGGTTTGTGTCACTATGTCCAGCCTGTTGGCTTCTTGAGGCCTGGAACGGAATCCTTCCTTCCTTTACAGTACAATGTCAGAAATATGGAGGTGCCCAAGACATACTAAAAAATAAATAGTCATTAAACTATGGCATGGTGTAACAGGGCACGTATAAAGCCAGTACAAATTAAAATAAGTTTGCTGGCCCGGCGTGGTGGCACACACCTTTAATCCCAGGACTTGGTAGGTAGAAGCAGGTGGATCTCCATGAGTTCAAGGCGAGCCTGGTCTACATAGTGAGTTATAGGACAGCTAGGGCTACAGGGAGACCCTGTCTCAAAAATTAAAAAAAAAAGTTTGCTGACCCAATTCTTCTTCATATAGGAGCAGCTGAGCTACAAGTAGTGACAGTTCCTAGAAACACATTCACTGGGAGACCACAGTTAAAGAATGAGAAACTTAGTCTTTAGAAGGAAGAGTCTGATGGACAAACAACGTAGATAGGAAAAAGCACACATCGCTCCATCTCAGAAAAACTTGCATTCTGTTGGTGAGAGGAGATATTGGGGTAGGGAGGAGAAAATCAGAACAGAATTAAACAGACAAGGAGTAGAGATGAAGAAGACAGTTTTAGAATGAATCCAGAAGAGTTTTCTACCAAAGTGAATACATTTTAACAATTTCAAACATTTAAAAACTCAACAATTCCCATGTGAATAGGCTCCAGTTAATTTTCTTTACCCTACCTTCACATGCGTCAGCTGGTTGTCAACCGCGATAAGATGATTAAGATTTTCTAGCACGTCTAAGTCTTTTATGTCATTGATATTGTTGTTGCTGATATTCAAAATAGAGAGGGATTTCTGTAAGAAAAATAAGTAAATTAGCATTACTAAATAGTTTAAATACCATATATAGGACACAGAAGTCTTGGTCTTTATAAAGACTGAAATTTTTCATTCAGGTGGTTGCTTTTAGGTAGGAAAAAAGCCACAGAGGCTCTGCTTCAATGCTCTTATTTCTCAGATGAAACTTTTAGAGCTCTAGTATATGGTATAATTTACTCTTTTGTCTACAGTTCCCTCTATGAGTCCTACTTTCCTCCTCCAGGATACAGCATAAATTTACAAAGTAAAGAAGCCAAGAACTAAAGGTGAAAAGATAATGCCCAGTATAATGTGAAAAGAAAATACTTATTGACATTTAAGCACATCACTATTTTGTGTTAACTATCACACAGGAAAGAAATAACATAACCAGACATGAAAGAATATCTGCCATCCCTTGTGTAAGGCATGTTCACTCTTTAGCTGCTCTCTTCTTTTTGAGACAAAGTCATGCTATATAGACCAGGCTGGCCATGAACCTATGTTAGTCACACTGGCTTTGACTTTCTTTCTTATGTGGGTTCACAGGTGTTTGTCACTATGCCCAGCTTGAAGGTTTCTTGAGACCTGGAACTCAGTCCTTCCTTCCTTCTACAGTACAAGGTCATAGAAATATGGAGGTGCCCAAGACATAATTGAAAAAATGAATAATTTAATGAGTATGGCATGGTTTTTATCTTTTGCTGTTCAGTTTTCTCTTGACAACTCATATATTGAGATGCCACTTGAAATAAAAATTCCAATGTTAGCTATTGATGAGAACATAAATGTACTATATGACAACACCAAATCAGTTATCTTAAAATCTGAGATTTAGGCAGGGCTGGAGAGATGGCTCAGCAATAAGAGCACTAAAGCTCTAACCGAGGACCCAGATTTGATTCCCACTACCCACATGGCAGCTATAGTAAGTCTAATAACTGTCCGTTCCAGGGGATCAAATACCCTCCTGACCTCCACGGGCACTGTACAATATGGGTGCACCTACCCACATGTAAGCAATATACTCATACACATATAATTAAAAATAATAATATATATTGGCCAAGTGTTGTGGTGCACACCCTTAATTCTAGCACTCAGGAGGCAGAGGCAGGTAGATCTCTGTGACATTGAGGCCAACCTGGTCTCCATAGAGAGTTCCAGGCCAGCTGAGGCTACAGGGAGACCCTGTCTTTAAAAAGACCAAATAAATAAATAAATATTTTTAAAATCTGAGACTTATGATTCTTATCAAGTCTACCCAGCAAGGCAATCACACATAGCTAACCTTTGGAAAAAAAATATTCTAAATGTTATTTGAAAAAGTTATGGTTGGTATATATTATCTGTATAAAATAATGCATCTCATCATGGCATTTCCAGACATGTTACAAGTGTACTTGGATCACAGTCACCCACCAATCATCTTCTTTTGTCTTTCTTTCCCCCATATATGTTAAGATGAGATTAAACTGAATGCTTTAATATTAAGAATTTCAGAATCTGCTTGAATGTTGGGAGCTACGGAGTGCTGCGCCTCAAAGATGGGGCCGGTTTCCGCCTCCCACCCCCACGGGGGTGAGCACTCCATGCAGCAAACATGTCCTTATTTGGTTTGGCCTTGCTGAAGCCATCTGTTTCCGCATAGAGATATCCTATCCTTGAGACCCACGTGGTGGAGGTCGATTGGTTGTGACATGCCTTTAGGTGGTGAACCGGGAAGGGAAAGGGAGGAGAGCGGATGTAGGGTAACCCGAATAAACTGCTTGAGGAAGATCGCTCTCGTGTCGTGTCTTCTTTCGCTGGACGAACGGGGACGCGACAAGTGGTGGCCCAGTATGGGGAACCTCGCTTCTGATCAGAACCTTGGGCAGTCGGGGCGGCGCCGGAAAGTCCCCAGGTAAGGAGGGATGATAAAGGTCGCGATGAGCGACAAGTCAAAGACCGCGGTAAAGCGGCAAGGATAAATTCGCTGTTTGGCGAATCAAAAGTGAAATCTCGTGGATTTGTGAACCAAGATCAGTAGATGGAAGTATATTTACTTCTTGCTGGGAGTCTGGTTGTTAATTTTCTTTTTGGGGTGATTGTTTTCTTAGTATTCTGCAGGGCGTGTCCAAAAGGAGTTAACATGGTGAACTCACTGACCCACCCAATTTTTTATGCCCTCAAAGGCTTGCTTAAGGCAAAGGGGCTAAAACTTAAAAAGGAAACATTGATAAATTTTTTGACAGAATGTGATCTTATTGCCCCTGGTTCTTAGTGTCAGGGAGTTTTACAGTAACAAGCTGGGATAAATTGGGGAGAGATCTTGATTTTGCGTGGGAGCAAAGCACGCTTAAAGCTGGTATCTGCCCGATATGGAGGCTGGTGAGTGCCTGTTTGGGGGATCAAAAATGCTGTCCAGCATTGGAAAGATGGCAGGCAGCCTTGGAACAGTTACGGAAGAAAGATCAAAAAGGGATAGTCAAATGGTAGAGAAGGAATTGACCCATCTTGAAAGTTCAAATTCAGATCAGAGTGAACTTGAGGACGAAGAGCAGGATATGTCGGCTGATTAGTTGGAGAGTTTGGTAGAAGGCATGGAGCAAGTGAAGGTTAGCATACAGCCAGCAGGCCTGGGACCTCCGCTACAGCCGATGGCCCCAGGACCCCCTCCGCCTTTTGCGGTATCTGGCACTTCATTTCATCCGGAGTGCTGGAGGGAGGTAGTCACTCAAAATCCAGCCCTATGTTTTCCAGTCTTCCAAAAACCAACAGGACAATAACGGTTATCATGAGCCACTCGATTATCCGCCTGTCTCTGCCTCCCAAGTGCTAGAATTAAAGGCATGAGCCACCATGCCCGGCACTAAAGACATTTCTTAGCCACCATATGGGTGCTGGGAATTGAACCCGGGTCCTCTGCAAGAACAGTCAGTGCTCTTAACCGCTGAGCCATCTCTCAAGCCCCCTAATTATCATTTTTAAAAGACTGTATGGTTATAGGGACTGGAGAGACGGCTCAAGGTTAAAAGGACTGACTGCTTTTGCAGAGACCTGGGTGCAGTTCCCAGTATCCAATGGCAGCTAACAACTGTCAGTAACTCTAGTTCTAGGAGATCAGACGCCCTCTTCTGACCTCCATTGGCATTGCATGATATACATACACTTAAATATATGCAGGCAATACACTCATACACATGAAATAAAATAAAAATAATAAATAAAAATATTTTTTTTAAATATTGTATAGTTGGATGCTGGGTACGGTAGCCTATGCCTTTAATTCTAGTACTTGGGAGACAGAAGCTGATGGACCTCTGTGAGATGGAGGCTAGCCTGGTCTACATTATAAGTTCCAGGCCAAATTGGGGTACAGGGGGACTCTGTCTTTAAAAAAAAGAATTTAGACCCCCCCACCCAGGCAGGGCACATGGCACAGGCGCATCGAGGGTGGACCCCAAACCCAGCAATTCCAGCGCCCACTCCTGACAGACCCAGCAGAACAACCTGGCTTAGGCAGACCTGAGCAGGTAAGTTGAACCAGGTGGAACTCAGAGACTACCCAGCAGGGCACCCAGGAGAGCAGCCCAGCCCCTGCCAGCCACTACAGAAGCTTACAGCCAGGCCAGGGGAATTGGTAGACTCACATCATGTAGCATGAAGTTCAAGTCCACCTGACCTGAGTGTTACCTGCCCAGACCTCTAGAGAAGCACTAGACCAGAAGGGCGAGAGCTAGCTGATCCTTCCAGTACAAAACCCAAAGTAAAAACCCGAAGCCTAGACCAGCCAGCTCTTCATAACTAACAAGTGGATAACGAAGGCACCAGAAGAAAACACGCAAAGTCAGCCTTCAATGCAATGAAGAAACACTCAAGCTTCACAACAGAATACAAATAACAGAACAAATCCACATGCCAAAAGCACAACGAAAAAACAATAACACCTGAAAACCAAATAATAAATCCGGACCAAATTCTACCAGTCCTACCTATAGAAGACTCCTACAATGAGAACTCCCTGGAGGTAACGCAGGACACAGATCTTAAAAGAACTATCGCAGGGTGTGGTGGTGCTCGCCTTTAATCCAGCATGTGGGAGGCAGAGGCAGGTGGATCTCTGTGAGTTCAAGGCCAGCCTGGTCTACAGAGTGAGTTCCAGACCAGCTGGGGCTACAGGGAGACCTTGTCTCTAAAAAAAAAGAGAGAACTTCATAGACATACTCAAAGAACTCAAAAGAAATCAAGGAATATAAAGAACACTCAAAAAACAACAAAAAAAAAAAACACTCAGACAAATGAATCAAAGAACTACAGGGAGAGAATGAAAAACACCAGAAGGGAGTGGAAATACTGAAGAAATCTCAGTCTGTAATGAAAAAGGAAATTGAACATTCATCCAGTCAACAGGAAAAAATGGGAAGAAGCCTCACAACAGAATGGATGAAGGCAGGAAAAAGAATATCAAACGGAAGGCGTGGGCATGTGAAAGATGCCTTTAATCCTCTGCTCTTGAGGAAAAGAGGCAAAGCAGAGCTCTCTAAGTTAAGCAGCCCAAAGGCCAGCCTGTCTACATGAAGTGAGCTCCAGGCCAGCTCGGATTAAAGGGAGACCCGTTCCAAAAAGACAAAAAAAAAAAAAAAAAAAAAAAGTGGAAGAAAAGAGAACAGAATGCAAGGAAATAAAAAAAAATGTAAAAATTAAAAAAAAGACAAGAAAGTGGAATAATCAGGGAACATGGGGAAACACCATGAAGAGACACAACCTCCAGATCATAAGCATAGAGGAAGGAGAAGAATCCCAAGACAAGATAAGTGTTGGACCAGATCTTCAAAAGGAATTACAGAGAGAACAGAAGAAAATTTCCCCAAATGAAAAAAGAATTAACCATACAGATACAAGAGCACATTAGAACACCAAATAGACAAAGATCAGAAAAGAAATTCTTCCCCATTGCCATATCAATGTAAAACACTAGATTCTCAAAACAAAAGAATACTGAAGAGCCACAAGAGAAAAAGAACAAGTTACATATAAAGAAAAAAAGGAAACCCATCAGAATCTATAGGCTGACTTTTCAGTGCCAAACAAAAGCCAGAAGAGAGCCTTGGACCAAAGAATTTCCCAGTACCTAAAGAACTAAGATGCCACCCCAGGTTACTCTACCCAGCAAAAATGTCAATTGTAGTTGAAGGAGAAAGAACAGATCTTTCATGACATAGACAAGATGAAGAATACATGATCATGGAAAATCAACCCTTCAGAAAAATATGCAAAGCAATTCAGAGACAGAGAGAAGGAGCGCTATCCCCAAGCAGCAAGAGAGAGGAACTAATGAAGGTCTAAACACAGAAATACAAACAGGCCAAAAATGCAAACAGAAAATAAGTTGAAGGGAAGTGATATACATTTGTCAGTAATAACTTAAATATTAATGGTCTGAACTCCCAATCATGAGACACCAACAGGGAGAATGGAGTAAGAAATTGAAATCCAGGACTGGAGAGATGAGCCACGGTTAAGAGCACCAACCGCTTCTTACAGAGGACCCGGGTTCGATCCCCAGCACCCACATGGCGCTGAGAACTGTCTGAAACTCCAATTTCAGGAGACTCCAGTTCCAGGGGAATCTGACCACCCCTCTTCTGACCTCCGCAGCGTTGACGACACAGGTGCACAAACTTGCTGCAGGCAGTACATTCATACACATTACAGAAATAAATAAAAATTAAAATTAAAAAAAAAAAGAAATGAATCCATCTTTTTGTTGTCTACAAGAAACACATCTCACCTCCAAGGACAGGTACCATCTTAAGGTAAAAGGATGGAAAAAAAATATTCCAAGAAAATGGTACCAAAAAGCAAGCAAGAGTTGCTATTCTAATATGAGACAAAATAGACTTCGAAATAAAACTAATCAGAAGAGATGAAGAGTGTCACTACATACTTAAAAAAGGATAAATCAATGATGAAGATTTCGCAATCATAAATATATATGCATCAAACTCTGGTGCACTGAACTTCATAAGCACAATTCTGCAGGACTTCAAGGCACAGATTAATCCCAGCACACTAACAGTGGGAGGCTTCAATACCCCATTGAACCCATTGGACAGGTCAACTGGACAAAGAATAAATAGACATCTGAACTGAACAATATAATATATCAAATGGACCTAACAGACACCTACCAAATATTCCACCCAAACACCAAAGAATATACTTTCTACTTGGCATCTCATGGAATATTCTATAAAATTGATCCTATATTGGGACACAGAGAAAACCTCAACAAATACAAAATATTGAAATAATTCCATGCATTTTATCAGACCACAGTAAAATAAAGCTTAGTATCAACACCAGAAAGAGCCCTACTAGCTACAAGACTTCATGGAGACTAACCAATACACTCCTGAATAATGAATGGGTCAAAGGAGAAATAAAGAAAAGCATTCCTGGCATTGAACGAAAGGGATGATACAACAAAACCTATGGGACACTTTAAAAGCAGTCCTAAGAGGGAAATTTATAGCCCTAAGTGCCTACACTAGGAAAACAGAAAGAGCACAAATAAGTGACCTAACACTGCAACTAAAAACTCCTGAGAGACAACAAATGAATCCTAAACCTGACAGACAGGAAGAAATAACAAAAATCAGAGCAGAAATCAATAAAATAGAAACAAACAAACAAACAAACAAAAACAATACAAAGAATCAATAAATCCAAGTGCTGGTTCTTTGAAAGAACTCTAGCTCAGTTGACCAAAAGAAAGAATTCTATAAGGCATTTAAAGAGGACTTACGGGGCTAGAGAGATGGCCTAGCGGTTAAGAATACCAACTGCTCTTGCGGAGGACCTGTGTTCAATTACCAGCACCCACATGGTGGCTGAGAAACGTCTTTAACTCCAGTTCCAGGGGAATCCAACACCCTCTTCTGACCTCTGCAGCATTGCATGACACAGGTGCACAAACCCACATGGGCGAAGACAATAAATTTATACACATAAAAAATAAATTAAAAAAATAAATAAAGAGGACTTACAACCATTACTACTCAAATTATTCAAAAGGATATAAACAGAGGGAAATCTCCCAGATTCCTTCTATGAAGCCAGCATCACTCTAATACTAAAACTAGACAGAGATACAACCAGAAAAGAAAATTATGGACCCATTTCATTAATGAACATAGATGCAAAAATTCTCAACGAAATACTTGGAAACCACATAACAGGCACACATCAAAAAGATCATTCATCATGACCAAGTCCGATTCATACCAGAGATGCAGGGATGGTTTCAACATATGTAAATCAATAAATGTCATAAAGCACATAAACGGACTGAACCACACAATCATCTCAACTGATGCAGAAAAGGCCTTCAACAAAATTCAACATGACTCCATGTTTAAAGTCCTAGAGGGAATTGGACTGGAGGGAACATACCTCAACATAATTAAAGCCATATACAACAAACCCACAGCCAACTCATTCTAAATGTGGAAAAATCAGAGACATTTCTCTTAAAGTCAGGGACCTGGCAAGGCTGCCCCCTAACCCACACCTTTTCAATATAATGCTTGAAATGCTCGCTAGACCAATAAGACAAGAAAAGGAAATCAAAGGAGTACTAATTGGAAAAGAGGATGTCAAGCTATCCCTTTTTGCAGATGACATGATAGTTTACCTAAGGGACACACACACAAAAAAACTCCACCAGAAATATCCTAGAAACAATTAACAGTTTCAGTAAATTATCAGGATACAAAATTAACCTAGAAAAATTGGTAGCCTTTTGCCAATAACAAGCAATTGGAGAAGGAATACAAGGAGACCTTACCATTCACAATAGCCTCAAAAAAAAAAAATAATAACAAAATATCTAGGAACAAACATGACCAAAGACACTAAAAATCTCTACAATGAAGATTATAAATCCCTGATGGAGATTGAAGGAGTTACCAGAAGATGGAAGGACCTCCCATGCTCATGGATTGGAAGAATTAATATAGTAAAAATGACCATCCTGCCCAAAGTAATATACAGATTAAATGAAATCCCAATTAAAATTTCCATGAGCTTCTTCACAGACCTAGATTAAAAAAAAATCCTAAAATTCATTTGGAAAAACAAAAGACCCTGGATAGCCAAAGCTATCCTAAGCAAAGAAAGCAATGCAGAGTGAATTGAATACCAGACCTCAAACTATATTACGGGCTACAGTCATAAAAAACAGTGTGGTAATGGCACAAAAACAGACCCGTAGATCAATGAAACAAAATTGAAGATCCAAACTTGAGCACATGCAGTTCCATCCACTTCATATCTGATAAAGGGCTCAAAAAGACCCACTGGAGGAAAGATAGCACCTTCAGCAAAAGATGTTGGCAAAACTGAATCACCACTTGTAGAAGAATAAAATTAATCCCTACCTCTCCTCCTATACAAAAGTCAACTCCAAACGGATCAAAGACTTCAATGTGAAATAAAAAACTCTGAAAATAATAGCAGAAAACATTAGTTAGTGTAACCTACAAGACACAGGTGTAGGAAAAAAAAAAAAGGAAAAGTCTTTCTAAATAAGACAGCAGTGATATAGGAAACAAGGTCAACGATTGACAAGAGGGGTCTCATTAAACTCAAAAGCTCTGTACAGCGAAAGAAACAATCAGGAAAGTGAAGAGGAAATCCACAAAGTGGGGGGAACCTTCACAAGTGAAACATCTGATAGAGCATTAACATCCAGAGTATATAAACTACTCACAAAACAAAGGAGCAAGAAAACAAATGACCCAATCAAAAGATGGAGTAAAGACTTGAACAGAGACTTCACAAATGAAGAAGTAAAGATGGCTGAGGAACATCTTAAAGGAAATGGAAATTAAAACCACTTTTAAGATTTCATCTTACTCCAGTAAGACTGGCTATGATTGAGAAAATAAAGGATACCAAATGTTGGTGAGGATGTGGGGAAAGGGGAACACTCATCCACTGCTGGTGGGGATGTAAACCCTATGGAAGACTTAAAAGACTCAAAATGAGCCTACCATTTGACCCAGTCACAACATTCCTGGGTATATACCCACAAGACTTATCCTATCACAGAGATACATGCACATCTATGTTTATTGCAGCTCTCTTCACAATAGCGAAGAGCTGGAATCAACCCAAGTGTCCCTCAATTGACGAGTGGATAAAGAAAATGTGGTACATCTGACAATGGAATTCTATGTAGTGGTAAGGAAAGATGATGACATGAACTTTGTAGGTAAATGGATTCAAATAGAAGTCATTATGTAAGAAAAGTAACACAGTCCAAGTAAAACAAATGATGTATAGCGTCCCTTGTTTGTGGTTCCTAGCACTAAATCCCTATTTGTATGGCAAACTGCCTCTTTTTTGGGGGAGGGGGAGAATAGAATACTTGATGTTACTCATCAACATGCTATGTAATGTAGGAATGTAAATAATATTTTTTTCTTTACCTGCATACAACTCTACTGTCAAAATGTGAATCCCTAACTCGGGAGGCAGAGGCAGGTGGATGTCTGTGAGTTCAACGCCAGCCTGGTCTACATAGTGAGTTCCAGGACAGCTGGGGCTACAGGGAGACTCTGTCTCAACAAAACAAAACAAAACCAAAAAATGTGAATCCTTAAACTTGTTTTGGAATTAACCTATAGTTTATTTTCACACGTAATTTTGGTATATGTTTGGCATGTATATATGCATATTTTTGAAGCAATACAAATGAAAAAAAACAACAAAAAGGCTGTGTCAAAGAACCGACTGAAACAGTAAACTTCTGCCCAAAACAGTAAACTTCTACATCGAAGAAATAAAAAAAAAAAAAGGACTGAGAAAAAGATGTGAAACATGTATGGCAGAATGCATGGACTTTGGTGGGGAGAGGGGCAGGGAAGGGGTATAAATTTGATTAAGAAATGTTGTATGAAAGGCACAAAACTTAAAAAATAAAATAAAATAAAACCTTTTAAAATGTCTGACTCTAAAGAATCCTGGCTAATATGACTTACTGTATATTACTGTACTACTTACTATGTACCCTCCCTCGCCCCATTAGAATGAGAATTTCTGCAAGCAAGGAACTTTGATGCATTGACTTCAGGATTATGCAGAGCCAGAATAGTGCCTGGTATATAGGAGGCACCTGAGACGTGTGCAGAATGAATGAATAAAGTATTCAGCTATCTGGGGAAGCAATACAACCACCCAGTCAGACCCAATGGGTGGGATATGCCAAGAGCTGCTTTTCCTTCCCATACAGGAAAGACAACAGCGAATGAAGGTGAAACCCACATTCTTTTACTTCCATCGCGGGGTCACAATTTAAAATGTCTGGACCTGGAGCATGGGGAGATGGGCAAAGCATGAAGACCACAGTTTGGATCCCCAGAACTCACATAAATTCCAGATGGCCATGGAGGTCCACCTGTAATCCCACCACCTGGGAGGCAGAGATGATCCCCAGAACAAGCTTAACTCTTTAGATTAGTCAAATTGGCAGGTTCTGGGTTCAAGTGAAAGACTTTGCCTCAGTGTGCAAAGTAGAAAGTGATCAAAAAGACACCCAACCACTGGTCTCCACGTGGATTGCACAAACAGACATGTAAACATGAATCCACAAATGCACATATGGTATATGCACATTTATAGGCAAAAATGCCTAGGCCCAGCTGACTGAGAATCTCAATATGGATAATGCCCAGGATAATATTTGAATGTGTTTTTGTGATTCATATCCTCCTCCAAAGGCTTAGTCGAGGGGCATGTTGTACCTCACATCAGAATATTAACTTCTTTCAATGTATTCTAAGGCCAAGATCTCTATTTTATGGCTTCAAATTTTCCATTCTTTTCCCCCAAACCTACTGGCATAAGCCCTGTGCCTTGGGGAAGAAATCTCTCATATCATGTATAAGGTCACTGACATCCATCCGAGAGGTTGACAGCAATAGACAGCTTTGTGCCCTGGGGGGAAGAAGTGGACATCATTAGACAAACCGAGCAGCACCACTGTAATCACCTGAGCACTTTGGAAGCAGCTGCTTTTATATGGCTACCAGTAAGTTCCTCAAATGAATCCACAAAAAACACATGAAATACCTAAATGTGCTCTTACATAGGAAAGAATAATGTTAAAATGATTGCTTTTGCTGATATTTTACACTACTTCAAAAAAAAAATTCAAAATCTAAGATCATTATTCAAATGTATATTATAAGCTGGTTAGTCACTCCCATTTTATTAAATAATTTCAGCATTATAATAGATTACCTGGTACTATTAAAAGTCCTGTTACTTGGCCTGGCATGATGGCGCACGCCTTTAATCCTAGCACTTCGGAGGAAGAGGCAGGCGGATCTTTGTGAGTTCAAGGCCAGACTGGTCTACAGAGTGAGTTCCAGGACAGTTGGGCTACAGGGAGACCCTGTCTCGAAAAGGCCAAAAAAAAAAAGTCCTGTTACTCAGCTGGGCATGGTGGCGCACGCCTTTAATCCTAGCACTTGGGAGGCAGAGGCAGGTGGATCTTTGTGAGGTCAAGGCTAGCCTGGTCTACAGAGCAAGTTCCAGGACAGCTGGGCTACAGGGAGACCCTGTCTCAAAAAGACCAAAAAAAAAAGAAATTTTAAAATTTAAATAAAAAAAAAAGAACACATGGGGCAAGAAAATGGAATACAGGTATTCGCAGGGAACTGAATCCTTGAGCTCTGTGGAAGTAAAAGAAAAGAAAGTATTGGGTTACTAGGAAATACGGGCATTCACAACCCAGGGCCATGCCCTCCTTCCTAAGGATCCAAGAAACTGAGTGGGTACGTGAGAAGCCCAACACAGGGTATGGACATGTGGGTAGTGGCCAAGTGGCTTCCGTCCTTCCTGCTACCTCGGACATGATCTTTCTTCTCTTCACACTCCAGACATACTGCTGCCAGGGATTCCCTTATTCCATATCCCTCTAAGCCTCCCCTCATCTGGGCAGAAACTGATCTGCAGCAGAAACTTATAGACAAGAATACACACAGAGTGGGCGGGAGGCAGATGAGGATGCACAAGAGAATAAATCTTGTCATTCTTTTCCTATGTGTGCAGTCCCTTTAGTGAAGAACTTCAAAGCAGCTTCACACTTTTTACTTCCTGTCCTCTCTCTCGTTCATCTCCACCTGTCCATTTACGGAAAATACCTACAAAGCAGTGTAGCATTTTCGGGACGATGGAGAAGACAGCAGTGAGTAAGAAACACATGATCCCTGGCCTTGAGGAACTCAGCACTGGAAGGAAGGAAAACATTTACCTTGCAATCGCCCCCATGTATAAATCGCACAGATGCCACATCGAGAAGTAGGTGGTTCTGGAAGCTTGTAATGGGAAGATTCTCTCTAATTAATAAGAATATTCTAGATTTGCTTCAGGAAGGAATATCTGAATAGCTAAGCTCTCATAGAAGACTTACAGGCAAAGGAAATAGCACATGCTAACCCCTCAAGGCAGATACAAGCATTCCAAACACGGGGGGTGGGGGGGCAGGAAGCTGGGAGTGAAGGCAGAACATAACACAAACCGAAGCGGTTGTGCAGGTGGGCCGCATGGGCTATGATAATTTTGTGTTTATCCTAGGAGCCGTGGGAGACACTAAAGGGGTGAAGTAATTAGAGATTCACATTTTGGTTTTTTTTTAATATTTATTAGTTTTATTTTATGTGTATTAGTGTATTGAATGTGTGTAAGTGCAGCCAAATCATACAGTGCCCACAGAGGACAGAAGAGGCATTGGATCCCCTGGAACTGGAGTTACAGATGGTTGTTATCTGCTTTGTGGATAGTGGGAATTGAACCTGGGTCTTCTGCAAGAGCGGCCTGTCCTCTTAACCTCTGAGCCATCTCTGCAGCCCTGAGATTAGCATTTCGAACAGTTCCGTAAGGCTAGGGTGTGGAGAACAGATTGGCTACACAGGAAATGGGGGACAGTAGAAACCTTAAGAGTTGGGGTGGAAATGGAGTAAACAGACTAGAGAATGGTTTGGAGAATAAAGTAGACAGGACATAACTGGTTCTGATTCGGATACAGGAACTGTAGAGAAGAGGTCAGTGAGAAGCAGGGAACTCAAGAGTCAGGTTTGGGAGACAAGCGGCAGGTCATGAGTTTGGGCCACAGAGAGTTAGGGTGTCTTTGAAATATCTCAGTGAAGATATCAAGGAGACAGATGGATACATGAGGCTAGAATTCAGAGGATGGATGAATGTGAGTCTTCAGCATATTGGTTGCCACTGAGAATGCCATCATGGATGCATTTTCTTTCTGTTAAAGATTTGAGTGTTATTCTAGTTTTCTTTCAATCACTGCAATAAAACACTTGGACCAATACCAATTTGTGGAGGGAGGGTTTTATTTAGCTTACAGATCACAGTTCATCACTGAGGGAGCTTAAGGTAGGAACTCAGGGCAGGAACCTGGACAGGAGCTTCTGAAGCACAGGTCATGAAGGAACAGTGCTTACTGGCTTGCTCCTCTAGCCCATGATGAGACTGCTTTCTTATACAATACAGAACAACCTGCCCAGGGGTGGGACCATCCACAGTGGGCTGGGCCCTCCCACGTCACTCCACAACCGAGAATATACCACACAGACTTAGCCACAAACCAGTCCAATGGAGGCAGTTCTCTAATGGAGGCTCCATCAACCTAGCTGTGTCAAGTTGACACTAAAGTTGTATAAATGTGAAGCACAGTTGGTTAGAGGTTGGTTTCTAATTGTGAATGTGTGCTCTTCTGTGGGCCATGGAGTGAAAACAATCAATTTTTGAAGGAACAAATGTAGAGTATGTTAAGGGAAGCAAGTGAATTGGTTCCTGATGGTCTAACACTTGCTGCTGCACTCAATGGGACTGATTGAACTTTGGAAAACACTGCTACATTATGGGGAGGTTTTAATGTACTATTATTACTGCACAAATTTCTTCAGGCTTTTTTTCAATGGATTGTTTTCATGGGCAAACTCAGACAACAGTGCACCAGTTATAACATTGATTTTTATTTTATTTTATTATCTTTTAAATTTTTTTTAATTTCTGTATGTGTATGAATGCACTGTCAGCATGCAAGTCTGTGCACCTGTGTCGTGCAATGCCACGGAGGTCAGAAGAGGGTCTCGGATTCCCCTGGAACTGGAGTTCTCCTGGAAATGGAGTTTCAGACGGCTCTCAGCCGCCATGTGGGTGCTGGGGATCGAACCTGGGTCCTCTATAAGAGCGGTCGGCGCTCTTAACCACTAGGCCATCTCTATTATCTTTATTTTATGTATATGAACGTACTGTCTGCATGTGTGTAAGTGCACCCGTGTTGTGCAATGCCTGTGGAATCAGAAGGCAGCATCAAATCCCCTGGAACTGGAGTTAGGGAAGGCTGTTAGCCACCATGTGGGTGCTGGGAACCAAACCTGGGTCCTCTGAAGAGCAAACCATAGCCGGGCGTGGTGGCACACACCTTTAATCCCAGCACTCGGGACATAGAAGCAGATGGATCTCTGTGAGTTCAAGGCCAGCCTGGTCTACAGAGCAAGCGACAAGACAGCTGGTACTAAAAGGGAGACCCTGCCTCAAAAATACCAAAAAAAAGGAGAAAAAAAAAACTAAAAAAAAAAAAAAGAGCAAACCATGCTCTTAACCACTGTACCATCTCTCCAGCCCAACATTATTTTTTGAGATGTGTTCTCAGTTCTCAAAAATAACTTTTAGAAAATAATCTGACACTCATGAGGCAGAGGCAGGAGAATCTCTGTGAGTTTGTGGCCAGCCTGGTCTACAGAGTGAGTTCCAGGCCAGCTGGGGCTACAGGAAGACCTTGTCTCAAAAGGTCCAAAAAAAATAATAATAATCTGTTCATATACTGGGATATCTGTGGTCAGGGGTTCATGGTTACTTAAAGGTCCATAGATTCACGGAGACTCCATAGAGCCTGCCGGAAAGCAGAATCGGGAAGGGTTAGAGAGTAGACCATAGGTTAAGATGACCCAAAGAACTGAGACTTGCAAAGTCTGTGGCTAGCAGTGTTTGACTCAGTAATAATCAGTGCCTTTTCATTTGTGCCCAATGGTTGAGAAATGAAGTGCTCTAGACTCTTACATCTCCAAGTGGGGTCTGAGAACTCCCAGCAGCAGCAGGAGTGAAATATCTCAGCTTCTTCTTCCCCAGACTTAGTGAATTAGAACCTGCATTTAAACAAGGTGCCTTGGTGATTTTTTAAAAAATATCTTTTGATTATATTTTATTATTAATTTTGTATGTGTATACAGTGTGTATATGATGGTCAAAGACACCTGGGGGGAGTCAGTCATCCCTAACCATGCAGTACCCAGAGATGAAGCTCAAGTAGTCAGCTTGAGGGCAAGTGCCTTACCCACGAGTTATCTTACAGGGTCTCCCTGTAGCCCCAGCTGTCCTGGAACTCATTCTGTAGACCAGGCTGGCCTTGAACTCACAAAGATCCACCTGCCTCTGCCTCTGCCTCCCAAGTGCTAGGATCAAAGGAGTGTGCCACCATGCCCGGCTACCTTTTTTGATTCTTAAGTACATAAAAAGTTGGAGAAGCCACTGGTTAAGAAATCTGGTGATGGTAGGTAAAAGAGAGGCTAACAGCCAGAGGAGAAGGAAAACTGAAAATGGAGATTCAAGAGAGAAAATCCCAAGAAGACATATTCAGGATGCAGATAGCTGGTGATCATGGGAAAAGAAGTGGTCCTGTTCTTTTATTGAGAAAAATGAGAGATGGAAGAAGTATGAGACCACAGGCAGATGACCAAGAAAACACTGTGGAAAGATAACCCACTTCTCAATAGAGACCGTGCCCAGGTCAGCCACTGAAGAGAGGAAAGAAAAGTTTTAGGCCAAATAATATATATTGAGAAACCCCATTTAAGTGTGTGTGTGTGTGTGTGTGTGTGTGTGTGTGTGTGTGTGTGCGTGTGTTGGGGCTGGAGAGATAGCCTAGCGGTTAAGAGCACCAACTGTTCTTACAGAGGACCCAGGTTTGATTCCCAGCACCCACATGGCGGCTAAGAACCATCTGTAAATCCAATTCCAGGAGAACTCCAGTTCCAGGGGAATCTGAGACCCTCTTCTGACCTCTGTGGCCTTGCACGACAAAGGGTGCACAAATCTACATGCAGACAGTACATACATACACATACAAAAATAAAAAAAAAATACTGAGCCATCTATTCAGTCCCAAGAAACCCCATTCTTTAACTCATAGAGCTCTAGTTTAAGCGACTTAAACTTTGGGGGGCATTTTCCCTGTAACCTCTTTAAACAGGTATGTGTCAATATATAAAAATACTAAGTACCATAATGATTTACAGTTCAGCTGCTTTTCTGTGAGCGTTGTGGGTAGAGGTTGTGTTAGGAGCTTCACTAGACCAACATTATACAGGTTGTTAATGCTATTGAAAATCAAATGTACGTGCAAAAACGTATAAAAACTTGAAAGAACAAAAATCTTAATCTTTGCCTACAGTTTTGATGTCTCAAAAGTTTGCTAAATCAATAAAACGAGCAGAGTTCATCTTGCAGTCAGATTCATCAGTGGTGTACTTCATTAGTGGTGTACTTCATTGGTTTTCTGATGACCATTTATCATGAGGTGTAGAATCTTCAAAATGAATAGGGGGAATAAGAAAACTTGACATGCTTGCCTCTTATATAAACTAAACATTTGATTTATTGCACACAAATGAACAAACCACTATAGCCCATCATGTTTTCTCAGTTTCTAATTTATTCAACCTCTGCTCAGTATTGATCCTGACAAGCAGCATGGGCCAAAGATAAATTTATTCACTCTGCAGTTTAGTCAGGAACAAGCCAAAAATTATAGATTTTCTCAGGCAGATGATGACAGGCAGTCAGGAGGATGACAAATGGCTGTCTTTAGATTTAGTAAGGACAGTTGGACCAGACGTTTCCGATAAAGATTGGAGGGCTCTGGTCAAATACAGGTTCATCACGGTCATCATTAAGCAGAGCGTGCTGCCTGCTGCGAACGCCTGCATAGGAGCTGCGGTGCCAGCCTTCAGGGGAAATGGAATTGGTTCCTCAGAATTTTGCGGCAGCCCTCTAAGTGATAGGCTGACATGATCATTTATCAAACAGAGACTGTCCAGAAAAGTGCCTGCTTTCTTTAGAAACTTATTGAAGGGCAGAAAAGTGAAAGCATTTTATTAAAGACAGGAAGGCAATGAACAACCAGAGCGTATCCAAAGGGGAATCGTATTTCAGAACAGGATTAGTTTAGTCTTAAATAAACACACACTGGAGGCAGTATGTCGAGGGTCATTTATCAAGTGAGGAATAATTAACAAAACGCCAACATTTTTTATCTATACAGTTTAAAGCTCGTATTGTTATGGGCATCATATTCAACACTATGAAAAAAACAGCACAAAGTCCTCATGGGTTTTAGAGTAAGAGAAAAATACACTATACCTCTCATATAAAACAATTATGGTTGTGTTGAATATTGAACAATGCTGCAGAAAGAACAAAATCTTCTAGGCTCCAGGACTGAGGGCTGAAGTTATAATTTGGAAAAGAACTTTATTATATGAAGAGAACTGTTTGTTAATGGTCAGAAGTTTCTTCTTTCGAATTTGCTCTGTTAACCAAAATCAAGAGAAGAGGACTCAGCAGACAAAGAGACAGAAAACTAACACATTTATGACTTGCCTGTTTTGGTCTTGGCACTTTATATGCATTGACAATTAATCCTAACTGTTGCCACTTTATAAATGAAGACACCCACACAGTAAGCAAAGCTCTGGGGACTTGGGATTGCCTTAGAAAAAAAAAAATTCCGGGCTGGAGAGATGGCCTAGCGGTTAAAAGCGCCGACCACTCTTGCAGAGGAACCGGGTTCGATCCCCAGCACCCACATGGCGGCCGAGAACCGTCTGAAACTCCAATTCCAGGAGAACTCCAGTTCCAGGGGAATCCAACGCCCTCTTCTGACCTCCGCGGCATTGCACGACACGGGTGCACAAACTTGCATTCAGACAGTACATTCATACACATACAGAAATAAATAAAATTAATTAAAAAATTTAAAAAAGAAAAAAAAATTCCATAGCTGGATGTGGTGGCACACGCCCTTAATCCCAACACTCAGGAAGCAGAGGCAGGTGGATCTCTGTGAGTTCAAGGCCAGCCTGGTCTACATAGTGAGTTTCAGGCCAGCTGGGGCTGCAGTAAGACCCTGTCTCCAAAAGGAAAAAAAAATTCCTAGGTTTTCATAAGATATTTATTTTGCACCCCCAGAGTCAAAACAGGCTAAATTCCAAAGGAATCTCCAAAGGAAATTAAATCACTATTTTGAAGAGATGTCTGCATTCTTATGTTAATTCCACCATTGTTTTTTCTGGGTATGAATGTAATGCCTGCATGTGTAATAGACCCCCATTTTTCACAGTAATCAACATATTGATAAAAACAGCCCAGTTATATTATTTGGAATAATCATTACCTTAATCCCATTTTAAAACTAAATCTTTGGGGCATATATAAGAAATAATCGAAGTATATTTCCTTTCCACTAAACAGTAGTTAAAATAACATTCTTTTTTTTTGGGGGGTGGAGCGGTTTGAGACAAGGTCTCCCTGTAGCCCCAGCTAGCCTGGAACTCTTGTAGACCAGGCTGGCCTTGAACTCACAGAGATCCTCCACCGGCCTCTGCCTCCTAAGTGCTGGGATAAAAGGCATGCGCCACCACGCCCGGCAAAATAACATTCATTTTTAAGGAGGAAAGGGGGAAAACAAGAGAGGGAATGAAACACAGACAAAACATTGGGGGTTCACTGGGTGGGAAAAGAATTGCAAATAAGGAGGAGCTGAGGACACAGTTTCTGAAGAGTCCTTAATCCATTGTCCTCAACCCTGTAGACCATGGATTAACCCAATCAGTCCTTGAAATAGCAACAGGTCATTTTTCTGGTAAGCTATAAAAGCATGCAAATGGTTATAACAAAATGTAAAACAAAACTGTACCCAGACTAAGCTCATAATTCAAAAAGAAGTTCTGATGTTTAAAAAAGTCTAGAAAGATAGCAATGTGTTCAAAGCAGCATTTGGGTGGTAAATATGCAAGTGATTTTTTAAAAAAATTTCAGTTTCAGCCGGGCTTGGTGGCGCACACCTTTAGTCCTAGCACTTGGGAGGCAGAGGCAGGCGGATCTTTGTGAGTTCAAGGCCAGCCTAGTCTACANTGTGGGGAAAGGGGAACACTCATCCACTGCTGGTGGGGATGTAAACCCTATGGAAGACTTAAAAGACTCAAAATGAGCCTACCATTTGACCAAGTCACAACATTCCTGGGTATATACCCACAAGACTTATCCTATCACAGAGATACATGCACATCTATGTTTATTGCAGCTCTCTTCACAATAGCGAAGAGCTGGAATCAACCCAAGTGTCCCTCAATTGACAAGTGGATAAAGAAAATGTGGTACATCTGACAATGGAATTCTATGTAGTGGTAAGGAAAGATGATGACATGAACTTTGAAGGTAAATGGATTCAAATAGAAGTCATTATGTAAGAAAAGTAACACAGTCCAAGTAAAACAAATGATGTATAGCGTCCCTTGTTTGTGGTTCCTAGCACAAAATCCCTATTTGTATGGCAAACTGCCTCTTTTTTGGGGGAGGGGGAGAATAGAATACTTAATGTTACTCATCAACATGCTATGTAATGTAGGAAAGTAAATAATATTTTTTTCTTTACCTGCATACAACTCTACTGTCAAAATGTGAATCCCTAACTCGGGAGGCAGAGGCAGGTGGATATCTGTGAGTTCAACGCCAGCCTGGTCTACATAGTGAGTTCCAGGAAAGCTGGGGCTACAGGGAGACTCTGTCTCAACAAAACAAAACAAAACCAAAAAATGTGAATCCTTAAACTTGTTTTGGAATTAACCTATAGTTTATTTTCACACGTAATTTTGGTATATGTTTGGCATGTATATATGCATATTTTTGAAGCAATACAAATGAAAAAAAACAACAAAAAGGCTGTGTCAAAGAACCGACTGAAACAGTAAACTTCTGCCCAAAACAGTAAACTTCTACATCGAAGAAATAAAAAAAAAAAAAAAGGACTGAGAAAAAGATGTGAAACATGTATGGCAGAATGCATGGACTTTGGTGGGGAGAGGGGCAGGGAAGGGGTATAAATTTGATTAAGAAATGTTGTATGAAAGGCACAAAACTTAAAAAATAAAATAAAATAAAACCTTTTAAAATGTCTGACTCTAAAGAATCCTGGCTAATATGACTTACTGTATATTACTGTACTACTTACTATATACCCTCCCTCGCCCCATTAGAATGAGAATTTCTGCGAGCAAGGAACTTTGATGCATTGACTTCAGGATTATGCAGAGCCAGAATAGTGCCTGGTATATAGGAGGCACCTGAGACGTGTGCAGAATGAATGAATAAAGTATTCAGCTATCTGGGAAGCAATACAACCACCCAGTCAGACCCAATGGGTGGGATATGCCAAGAGCTGCTTTTCCTGCCCACACAGGAAAGACAACAGCGGATGAAGGTGAAACCCACATTCTTTTACTTCCATCGCGGGGTCACAATTTAAAATGTCTGGACCTGGAGCATGGGGAGATGGGCAAAGCATGAAGACCACAGTTTGGATCCCCAGAACTCACATAAATTCCAGATGGCCATGGAGGTCCACCTGTAATCCCACCACCTGGGAGGCAGAGATGATCCCCAGAACAAGCTTAACTTTTTAGATTAGTCAAATTGGCAGGTTCTGGGTTCAAGTGAAAGACTTTGCCTCAGTGTGCAAAGTAGAAAGTGATCAAAAAGACACCCAACCACTGGTCTCCACGTGGATGTGCACAAACAGACATGTAAACATGAATCCACAAATGCACATATGGTATATGCACATTTATAGGCAAAAATGCCTAGGCCCAGCTGACTGAGAATCTCAATATGGATAATGCCCAGGATAATATTTGAATGTGTTTTTGTGATTCATATCCTCCTCC
>VZQC01000636.1:27073-37878 GCA_009823505.1 Rhizomys pruinosus
AGGCAGGTGGATCTTTGTGAGGTCAAGGCTAGCCTGGTCTACAGAGCAAGTTCCAGGACAGCTGGGCTACAGGGAGACCCTGTCTCAAAAAGACCAAAAAAAAAAAAGAAATTTTAAAATTTAAATAAAAAAAAAGAACACATGGGGCAAGAAAATGGAATACAGGTATTCGCAGGGAACTGAATCCTTGAGCTCTGTGGAAGTAAAAGAAAAGAAAGTATTGGGTTACTAGGAAATACGGGCATTCACAACCCAGGGCCATGCCCTCCTTCCTAAGGATCCAAGAAACTGAGTGGGTACGTGAGAAGCCCAACACAGGGTATGGACATGTGGGTAGTGGCCAAGTGGCTTCCGTCCTTCCTGCTACCTCGGACATGATCTTTCTTCTCTTCACACTCCAGACATACTGCTGCCAGGGATTCCCTTATTCCATATCCCTCTAAGCCTCCCCTCATCTGGGCAGAAACTGATCTGCAGCAGAAACTTATAGACAAGAATACACACAGAGTGGGCGGGAGGCAGATGAGGATGCACAAGAGAATAAATCTTGTCATTCTTTTCCTATGTGTGCAGTCCCTTTAGTGAAGAACTTCAAAGCAGCTTCACACTTTTTACTTCCTGTCCTCTCTCTCGTTCATCTCCACCTGTCCATTTACGGAAAATACCTACAAAGCAGTGTAGCATTTTCGGGACGATGGAGAAGACAGCAGTGAGTAAGAAACACATGATCCCTGGCCTTGAGGAACTCAGCACTGGAAGGAAGGAAAACATTTACCTTGCAATCGCCCCCATGTATAAATCGCACAGATGCCACATCGAGAAGTAGGTGGTTCTGGAAGCTTGTAATGGGAAGATTCTCTCTAATTAATAAGAATATTCTAGATTTGCTTCAGGAAGGAATATCTGAATAGCTAAGCTCTCATAGAAGACTTACAGGCAAAGGAAATAGCACATGCTAACCCCTCAAGGCAGATACAAGCATTCCAAACACGGGGGGTGGGGGGGCAGGAAGCTGGGAGTGAAGGCAGAACATAACACAAACCGAAGCGGTTGTGCAGGTGGGCCGCATGGGCTATGATAATTTTGTGTTTATCCTAGGAGCCGTGGGAGACACTAAAGGGGTGAAGTAATTAGAGATTCACATTTTGGTTTTTTTTTAATATTTATTAGTTTTATTTTATGTGTATTAGTGTATTGAATGTGTGTAAGTGCAGCCAAATCATACAGTGCCCACAGAGGACAGAAGAGGCATTGGATCCCCTGGAACTGGAGTTACAGATGGTTGTTATCTGCTTTGTGGATAGTGGGAATTGAACCTGGGTCTTCTGCAAGAGCGGCCTGTCCTCTTAACCTCTGAGCCATCTCTGCAGCCCTGAGATTAGCATTTCGAACAGTTCCGTAAGGCTAGGGTGTGGAGAACAGATTGGCTACACAGGAAATGGGGGACAGTAGAAACCTTAAGAGTTGGGGTGGAAATGGAGTAAACAGACTAGAGAATGGTTTGGAGAATAAAGTAGACAGGACATAACTGGTTCTGATTCGGATACAGGAACTGTAGAGAAGAGGTCAGTGAGAAGCAGGGAACTCAAGAGTCAGGTTTGGGAGACAAGCGGCAGGTCATGAGTTTGGGCCACAGAGAGTTAGGGTGTCTTTGAAATATCTCAGTGAAGATATCAAGGAGACAGATGGATACATGAGGCTAGAATTCAGAGGATGGATGAATGTGAGTCTTCAGCATATTGGTTGCCACTGAGAATGCCATCATGGATGCATTTTCTTTCTGTTAAAGATTTGAGTGTTATTCTAGTTTTCTTTCAATCACTGCAATAAAACACTTGGACCAATACCAATTTGTGGAGGGAGGGTTTTATTTAGCTTACAGATCACAGTTCATCACTGAGGGAGCTTAAGGTAGGAACTCAGGGCAGGAACCTGGACAGGAGCTTCTGAAGCACAGGTCATGAAGGAACAGTGCTTACTGGCTTGCTCCTCTAGCCCATGATGAGACTGCTTTCTTATACAATACAGAACAACCTGCCCAGGGGTGGGACCATCCACAGTGGGCTGGGCCCTCCCACGTCACTCCACAACCGAGAATATACCACACAGACTTAGCCACAAACCAGTCCAATGGAGGCAGTTCTCTAATGGAGGCTCCATCAACCTAGCTGTGTCAAGTTGACACTAAAGTTGTATAAATGTGAAGCACAGTTGGTTAGAGGTTGGTTTCTAATTGTGAATGTGTGCTCTTCTGTGGGCCATGGAGTGAAAACAATCAATTTTTGAAGGAACAAATGTAGAGTATGTTAAGGGAAGCAAGTGAATTGGTTCCTGATGGTCTAACACTTGCTGCTGCACTCAATGGGACTGATTGAACTTTGGAAAACACTGCTACATTATGGGGAGGTTTTAATGTACTATTATTACTGCACAAATTTCTTCAGGCTTTTTTTCAATGGATTGTTTTCATGGGCAAACTCAGACAACAGTGCACCAGTTATAACATTGATTTTTATTTTATTTTATTATCTTTTAAATTTTTTTTAATTTCTGTATGTGTATGAATGCACTGTCAGCATGCAAGTCTGTGCACCTGTGTCATGCAATGCCACGGAGGTCAGAAGAGGGTCTCGGATTCCCCTGGAACTGGAGTTCTCCTGGAAATGGAGTTTCAGACGGCTCTCAGCCACCATGTGGGTACTGGGGATCGAACCTGGGTCCTCTATAAGAGCGGTCGGCGCTCTTAACCGCTAGGCCATCTCTATTATCTTTATTTTATGTATATGAACGTACTGTCTGCATGTGTGTAAGTGCACCTGTGTTGTGCAATGCCTGTGGAATCAGAAGGCAGCATCAAATCCCCTGGAACTGGAGTTAGGGAAGGCTGTTAGCCACCATGTGGGTGCTGGGAACCAAACCTGGGTCCTCTGAAGAGCAAACCATAGCCGGGCATGGTGGCACACACCTTTAATCCCAGCACTCGGGACATAGAAGCAGATGGATCTCTGTGAGTTCAAGGCCAGCCTGGTCTACAGAGCAAGCGACAAGACAGCTGGTACTAAAAGGGAGACCCTGCCTCAAAAATACCAAAAAAAAGGAGAAAAAAAAAACTAAAAAAAAAAAAAAGAGCAAACCATGCTCTTAACCACTGTACCATCTCTCCAGCCCAACATTATTTTTTGAGATGTGTTCTCAGTTCTCAAAAATAACTTTTAGAAAATAATCTGACACTCATGAGGCAGAGGCAGGAGAATCTCTGTGAGTTTGTGGCCAGCCTGGTCTACAGAGTGAGTTCCAGGCCAGCTGGGGCTACAGGAAGACCTTGTCTCAAAAGGTCCAAAAAAAATAATAATAATCTGTTCATATACTGGGATATCTGTGGTCAGGGGTTCATGGTTACTTAAAGGTCCATAGATTCACGGAGACTCCATAGAGCCTGCCGGAAAGCAGAATCGGGAAGGGTTAGAGAGTAGACCATAGGTTAAGATGACCCAAAGAACTGAGACTTGCAAAGTCTGTGGCTAGCAGTGTTTGACTCAGTAATAATCAGTGCCTTTTCATTTGTGCCCAATGGTTGAGAAATGAAGTGCTCTAGACTCTTACATCTCCAAGTGGGGTCTGAGAACTCCCAGCAGCAGCAGGAGTGAAATATCTCAGCTTCTTCTTCCCCAGACTTAGTGAATTAGAACCTGCATTTAAACAAGGTGCCTTGGTGATTTTTTAAAAAATATCTTTTGATTATATTTTATTATTAATTTTGTATGTGTATACAGTGTGTATATGATGGTCAAAGACACCTGGGGGGAGTCAGTCATCCCTAACCATGCAGTACCCAGAGATGAAGCTCAAGTAGTCAGCTTGAGGGCAAGTGCCTTACCCACGAGTTATCTTACAGGGTCTCCCTGTAGCCCCAGCTGTCCTGGAACTCATTCTGTAGACCAGGCTGGCCTTGAACTCACAAAGATCCACCTGCCTCTGCCTCTGCCTCCCAAGTGCTAGGATCAAAGGTGTGTGCCACCATGCCCGGCTACCTTTTTTGATTCTTAAGTACATAAAAAGTTGGAGAAGCCACTGGTTAAGAAATCTGGTGATGGTAGGTAAAAGAGAGGCTAACAGCCAGAGGAGAAGGAAAACTGAAAATGGAGATTCAAGAGAGAAAATCCCAAGAAGACATATTCAGGATGCAGATAGCTGGTGATCATGGGAAAAGAAGTGGTCCTGTTCTTTTATTGAGAAAAATGAGAGATGGAAGAAGTATGAGACCACAGGCAGATGACCAAGAAAACACTGTGGAAAGATAACCCACTTCTCAATAGAGACCGTGCCCAGGTCAGCCACTGAAGAGAGGAAAGAAAAGTTTTAGGCCAAATAATATATATTGAGAAACCCCATTTAAGTGTGTGTGTGTGTGTGTGTGTGTGTGTGTGTGTGTGTGTGTGCGTGTGTTGGGGCTGGAGAGATAGCCTAGCGGTTAAGAGCACCAACTGTTCTTACAGAGGACCCAGGTTTGATTCCCAGCACCCACATGGCGGCTAAGAACCATCTGTAAATCCAATTCCAGGAGAACTCCAGTTCCAGGGGAATCTGAGACCCTCTTCTGACCTCTGTGGCCTTGCACGACAAAGGGTGCACAAATCTACATGCAGACAGTACATACATACACATACAAAAATAAAAAAAAAATACTGAGCCATCTATTCAGTCCCAAGAAACCCCATTCTTTAACTCATAGAGCTCTAGTTTAAGCGACATTTAGTAACTTTGGGGGGCATTTTCCCTGTAACCTCTTTAAACAGGTATGTGTCAATATATAAAAATACTAAGTACCATAATGATTTACAGTTCAGCTGCTTTTCTGTGAGCGTTGTGGGTAGAGGTTGTGTTAGGAGCTTCACTAGACCAACATTATACAGGTTGTTAATGCTATTGAAAATCAAATGTACGTGCAAAAACGTATAAAAACTTGAAAGAACAAAAATCTTAATCTTTGCCTACAGTTTTGATGTCTCAAAAGTTTGCTAAATCAATAAAACGAGCAGAGTTCATCTTGCAGTCAGATTCATCAGTGGTGTACTTCATTAGTGGTGTACTTCATTGGTTTTCTGATGACCATTTATCATGAGGTGTAGAATCTTCAAAATGAATAGGGGGAATAAGAAAACTTGACATGCTTGCCTCTTATATAAACTAAACATTTGATTTATTGCACACAAATGAACAAACCACTATAGCCAATCATGTTTTCTCAGTTTCTAATTTATTCAACCTCTGCTCAGTATTGATCCTGACAAGCAGCATGGGCCAAAGATAAATTTATTCACTCTGCAGTTTAGTCAGGAACAAGCCAAAAATTATAGATTTTCTCAGGCAGATGATGACAGGCAGTCAGGAGGATGACAAATGGCTGTCTTTAGATTTAGTAAGGACAGTTGGACCAGACGTTTCCGATAAAGATTGGAGGGCTCTGGTCAAATACAGGTTCATCACGGTCATCATTAAGCAGAGCGTGCTGCCTGCTGGCTGCGAACGCCTGCATAGGAGCTGCGGTGCCAGCCTTCAGGGGAAATGGAATTGGTTCCTCAGAATTTTGCGGCAGCCCTCTAAGTGATAGGCTGACATGATCATTTATCAAACAGAGACTGTCCAGAAAAGTGCCTGCTTTCTTTAGAAACTTATTGAAGGGCAGAAAAGTGAAAGCATTTTATTAAAGACAGGAAGGCAATGAACAACCAGAGCGTATCCAAAGGGGAATCGTATTTCAGAACAGGATTAGTTTAGTCTTAAATAAACACACACTGGAGGCAGTATGTCGAGGGTCATTTATCAAGTGAGGAATAATTAACAAAACGCCAACATTTTTTATCTATACAGTTTAAAGCTCGTATTGTTATGGGCATCATATTCAACACTATGAAAAAAACAGCACAAAGTCCTCATGGGTTTTAGAGTAAGAGAAAAATACACTATACCTCTCATATAAAAAAATTATGGTTGTGTTGAATATTGAACAATGCTGCAGAAAGAACAAAATCTTCTAGGCTCCAGGACTGAGGGCTGAAGTTATAATTTGGAAAAGAACTTTATTATATGAAGAGAACTGTTTGTTAATGGTCAGAAGTTTCTTCTTTCGAATTTGCTCTGTTAACCAAAATCAAGAGAAGAGGACTCAGCAGACAAAGAGACAGAAAACTAACACATTTATGACTTGCCTGTTTTGGTCTTGGCACTTTATATGCATTGACAATTAATCCTAACTGTTGCCACTTTATAAATGAAGACACCCACACAGTAAGCAAAGCTCTGGGGACTTGGGATTGCCTTAGAAAAAAAAAAATTCCGGGCTGGAGAGATGGCCTAGCGGTTAAAAGCGCCGACCACTCTTGCAGAGGAACCGGGTTCGATCCCCAGCACCCACATGGCGGCCGAGAACCGTCTGAAACTCCAATTCCAGGAGAACTCCAGTTCCAGGGGAATCCAACGCCCTCTTCTGACCTCCGCGGCATTGCACGACACGGGTGCACAAACTTGCATTCAGACAGTACATTCATACACATACAGAAATAAATAAAATTAATTAAAAAATTTAAAAAAGAAAAAAAAATTCCATAGCTGGATGTGGTGGCACACGCCCTTAATCCCAACACTCAGGAAGCAGAGGCAGGTGGATCTCTGTGAGTTCAAGGCCAGCCTGGTCTACATAGTGAGTTTCAGGCCAGCTGGGGCTGCAGTAAGACCCTGTCTCCAAAAGGAAAAAAAAATTCCTAGGTTTTCATAAGATATTTATTTTGCACCCCCAGAGTCAAAACAGGCTAAATTCCAAAGGAATCTCCAAAGGAAATTAAATCACTGTTTTGAAGAGATGTCTGCATTCTTATGTTTATTCCACCATTGTTTTTTCTGGGTATGAATGTATTGCCTGCATGTGTAATAGGCCCCCATTTTTCACAGTAATCAACATATTGATAAAAACAGCCCAGTTATATTATTTGGAATAATCATTACCTTAATCCCATTTTAAAACTAAATCTTTGGGGCATATATAAGAAATAATCGAAGTATATTTCCTTTCCACTAAACAGTAGTTAAAATAACATTCTTTTTTTTTTTTGGTGGGTGGAGCGGTTTGAGACAAGGTCTCCCTGTAGCCCCAGCTAGCCTGGAACTCTTGTAGACCAGGCTGGCCTTGAACTCACAGAGATCCTCCACCGGCCTCTGCCTCCTAAGTGCTGGGATAAAAGGCATGCGCCACCACGCCCGGCAAAATAACATTCATTTTTAAGGAGGAAAGGGGGAAAACAAGAGAGGGAATGAAACACAGACAAAACATTGGGGGTTCACTGGGTGGGAAAAGAATTGCAAATAAGGAGGAGCTGAGGACACAGTTTCTGAAGAGTCCTTAATCCATTGTCCTCAACCCTGTAGACCATGGATTAACCCAATCAGTCCTTGAAATAGCAACAGGTCATTTTTCTGGTAAGCTATAAAAGCATGCAAATGGTTATAACAAAATGTAAAACAAAACTGTACCCAGACTAAGCTCATAATTCAAAAAGAAGTTCTGATGTTTAAAAAAGTCTAGAAAGATAGCAATGTGTTCAAAGCAGCATTTGGGTGGTAAATATGCAAGTGATTTTTTAAAAAAATTTCAGTTTCAGCCGGGCTTGGTGGCGCACACCTTTAGTCCTAGCACTTGGGAGGCAGAGGCAGGCGGATCTTTGTGAGTTCAAGGCCAGCCTAGTCTACAGAGTGAGTTCCAGGACAGCTGGGGCTACAGGGAGACCCTGTCTCGAAAAAATTAAAAAAAAAAATTTCCAGTTTGAAAGGATTTTCTCCATATTCTTCCTAAAATACATATATGTGTATATAATATACGTAGTTTTCTAAGTGTTTATATTATATATATAATACATATATATGTATATCTTTCAATGTTTCAATGAAACCTTTCATGAATTGCACTGAAATTGTAGGGCATCTTCAGAAGAAAAGAAGGGTTTTTCTTAGCTATAGACTGAGTCAATTTGAGGGCTACATGACCAAAAACAATTCTGTGAGCCCCAACATTTTCCCTCTTTAGCCACAGTACTATACTAGTCTGGACCATTTTCCTCAAAGCTAGGTATTATGCATATTTGATTTAAGAAGCTAGAATGCCATAAAAACGGTAATTGCATCTCAAAAAAGCTTGATGATAGTTCTGATAACTATGAAATTCCTGTCTCATGTTTTCTTTCCCGATTATAGGATTTGGAGTGTTTACTGAACAAACTGATGAAGCTAGGGAAAATGGATCTAAATGGAAATCCTGTTTGTCTCAAACCAAAATACAGGGACAGACTGATCTTGGCGTCCAAGTCATTAGGTAGGTATTTTTCATTAATGTAATTTTCTTAGGGTAAATCACCTGCTTGACTTTTTAATTTATCAGCAAGCTTTCAGAAATATAAATATATGACATCAAAGCTCACAGCTGGTTAATCATAATACTAATGATTCTCTGCAGTATGGGGAAGAAGGCACATCGAAAGTGTAAAACATTATTTCAAAGTATGTATGCAGGAGCTATACACAGCCACAAAGCTAGGAAATAAGGAATATTTATGTCATGTTTTTGTTTTTTTTTAAGTTCCAAGGATGGCTCTGCTACCCCAACCCCATCCTCTCATTTCTCTGGCACCACATGAACTATATTAGTCCCCTTTCCTCAGCCATCAGCATCAATATAATTAATGCTTAATGGTTAAGAACCTTCCAGTACGACCTGGAGTGTAACTCAGTGGTAGAGTGTATGCCTAGCATTCACAAGGTCCTGAGTTTGATATTGAGCTCTAGGAAAAACAAAATAAGGAAAACATTTCTCACTATGTAATTCTGTAGATAAAATCACAAAAGGTGTTGATAAGTCTATTAACTTCTAAAAACAAAAAAAGGATTCAAAGTTTCTTTTGCACAACTCTTCTTTGTATAACATGCTTTATGATTACAAAATTAATACTTAAAAAAACTCAGAGCGCTGGGAATGTAGCTTAGTGGTAGAGACCCACCCAGCATTCACAAGGCTCTGATTTTTATCTATCCCTAGCACTACCAGGAATAGAAATACAGAGAAGAAAAAGAATCACTCATAATCCCACCGTAATGTATTATAAATACTTTAGTATGTGTCTTTCCAGTTTTTTTCTATGCACATATACACATACAGGTTTGCTTTGATGTTTTTTTATTCTCTTCTTTTACCAACTATAAGACTCAAAAACAACAATAATAATATTCATGTGGCTGGAGGGATGGCCTAGCAGTTAAGAGTGCCAACCGCTCTTGCAGAGGACCCGGGTTCGATCCCCAGTACCCACATGGCGGCTAAGAACCATCTGTAACTCCAATTCCAGGGGAACTCCAGTTCCAGGGAAATCCAAGACCCTCTTCTGACCTCCACAGCATTGCACGCCACGAGTGCACAGACCTACATGCAGACAATACATTCATACACATAGAAAATAAATAAAATTAAAAAAATAATATTCATAATAAAGTTAAAATAAAGGACTATGAGGAGCCTTTTTTTTAATTATTTTATGTGTGTGAGTGTACTGTCTGCATGTTGGTAGGTGCACCCATGTCATAGAATGCTGTGGAGGTCAGAAGAGCGTGTCAGATTCCCCTGGAACTGGAGTTAAAGATGGTTCTTAGCTGTCATGTGGGTGCTGGGAATCGAACCTGGGTCCTCTGCAAGAGCAGTTGGTGCTCTCAACTGCTGAGCCATTATCTCCAGCCCTGAGGAGCCGTTTTATATTTGGCAGTTGACACGATGGCAAACGCATATTTGGTTTACATACCATGAACAGAATAAAATTTCATGTTGAGAACAAATCATTAAAATCTCACAAAATCTATGTCAATCCCTTGCCTTCCCTGCCCCCCAAACCACTGCTGTATAATACAAATAGCCTCTTATATGGTCATGTGCTAACCACAACATGGAATCAGGTTGCCTAGGACGGTCTCCTAACTACTCCTAGCTCTGTTTGGAGCCTTAATATGAACAAGAGGGAATTGTGGTAAAAGATTGGGATTTTTTATTCCTTATAGTACACAACATACAAGAATGTACTAGCAAATTGTATAAATATTAACAAAAGTAAACATGGAAAGACATTAATAACTACATGTAGTTGAGAAAAGGGGTATAAAAGAATGATCTTTTAATGTATTCTAAGTCCAAAAAGTATGATGACAAAACATCTTGCAAATTTCCTTAACTATTGTTAAAGGAAATTCACCATTCAGTTAAACAAGGTTTAGAAAGTGTAAAGGCAATTAGAATTCTCGAGACTATGACTCTATTTTACAAAGCAGTCCTCTGTGTGGTGGCTCCCATAGTGTTGGTGGTTCAAACCAGACACAGTTAGAAAAATACATTACACTGCAGAAAGTTCTTTGGAGAAAGTACATTTACATAACTTATACTATTTAATAATTGTTCTATTAGTAATTATTAATATTTTGCCCAAGCTAAACCTAACTGTATGTATGTATGTACAGCAGTAAACATGAGGCCGCAGATCCATCACCGTGGCTAAGCAGCAGAGCACTCTGTTCTCAGTTTTTTCATTTTATTTTATTTTATTTTATTTTATTTATTTATTTATTTATTTTTATTTATTTATTTATTTTTTTTTTTTGTCTTTTCGAGACAGGGTCTCCCTGTAGCCCCAGCTGTCCTGGAACTCACTCTGTAGACCAGGCTGGCCTTGAACTCACAAAGATCCTCTTGCCTCTGCCTCCCAAGTGCTAGGATTAAAGGC
>VZQC01000636.1:39566-53861 GCA_009823505.1 Rhizomys pruinosus
GTGACAAGGTAGACATTTGACATCAACTTCCACTCTCATGCACACATGAGCATACATGAATACATACAGATGCAAATACCACACGTAAGAAAGATTTAAAAAATAAGTAAGTATAAATAAGAATGGTTTGAAGTTTTTTTTGTTGTTGTTTTTGGTATTTTGAGACAGGGTCTTCCTGTAGCCTCAGCCAGCCTGGAATTCACTGGCTTTCCTTGATTTGACAGAGATCTACCTGCCTCTGCCTTCTGAGTGCAGTGCTGGGCGGTGTCATCACTGTGCCTGGCAGGATGGGTTTGTTTATTTGTTTGTTCGTTTTTGCCTTTGTTTTGTTTTCTTTTTAAATATTTTGTTTTTATTTTATGTGTATGAGTGTATTGCCTACATGCATGTGAATAAATACTGTGTTAAATAGAATATCTTGGGGCTGGAAAGATGGCCTAACAGTTAAGAGAGCCAACTGCTCTTGCAGAGGACCCGAGTTCAATCCCCAGCACCCACATGGCGGCTGAGAACCGTCTGAAACTCCAGTTCCAGGGGAATCCAACACCCTCTTCTGACCTCTGAGGCTTTGCACGACACAAGTGCACAAACCTACATGCAGACAGTACATTCATACACACAAAAAAATAAATAAAAATTAAAAAACCATTTAAAAATAAATAATTAATTTAAAAATAGGACATCTTTTATTTATTCTTTGACAATTTCAGTAAGCAGTGCATCTTGATCCTAGGTACCCCGAGTTCCTCTCCCCTCTCTCTCTAGGAGTCCCCAACTCCTCCCTCCCTGACTTACTCTCGTGCAGGTAATCTCAGCCGCAGTGCCGGAGCAGTGTCCGCTACAGAAGACAGCACTCATGCACCTTTCCTCATCCTCCAGCGCTCACATTCTTTGTACCCCTCTTCCTCAGCATTCCCTGGGCCTTGGAGGACAGGGTGTGTGTTGGGGGAAGGATACAGATGTTCCATTTAGGGCTGAGTATTCAATAGACACTCTCAGCACTTTGACCGATTATGAATCTCTGCGTTAACTGCTATCCACTGCAGAGAGAAGCTTCTCTGGCCAAGTTTAAAGGCAGAACTAAGCTATGGGTAGAAGCATCAATATTTAGAAAGCAGCTTAACAGCATGTTGTTCAGCAAAACAACAATAGTTCCTCCAGGGAGGAAACTCCTAAGGCCCTTTCCACCAGGTTTACAGTATCAGACCTGAATTCCTTTTTGTTCTTTAAATCCAATCCAAAAAGCAATCTAAAAAGGTTGGCCCCCATTATGTAGTGGCCATGTCTTGCCTGGCAGCCTGTACCGCAGTATGCTGGGCTGGCCGCAGGGGCACCGTTCTTGTCTCTTCTCCCCCAGTGGCCCGCACAGCACCTTCCAGCACTATGAAAGCTAGTCACCAGGAAACTCTCAAGTCAGTCCGTGTGTTCTAAAATCAGTGTGTTGAGTCTTCGGTACTAGAATCTTATCATCTAGTTCTGGGGGGCAACTAAGCAATGGTAACAGCCTGTGTTGTTAGGGCAGGCTCTGGGCTTTGGTGACCAATAACTCACAGGAAGGCCTGGGGCAGAAATGTTCATTTAATGACCATAATGATATTTGTTATTCCCCAAAGAAGACTGGGGGAATCACTGTCCACCCATGTAGGGTATCTCTTTTCAAATTCCTTCTATATTTTAAAATTATCATCATTATTATTATTACTAGTACTATGACTACTATTGTTGTCTTTTTGAGACAGGGTCTCCCTCTACAACCACCTGTCCTGGAACTCAGACCAAGGTGGCCTTGATCTCACAAAGATCTGCCTGCCTCTGCCTCCCAGGTGCTGGGATTAAAAGTGTGCACCGCCATGCCTGGCTGTAAATTATTTTTTAACTAGTTCACAGAATAGTAGGTTTCCACAGGGATTTATCATACATCCTTAGTTTTGGTTAACCCACCCACTCCTCTTCTCCCTCTGCTTAAACCTTTAATTCCCATATTCCCCACTGCTATCTCCATATCATACATGCCCTACTATCCCTTTCCCCTTAAGAACGCATCCCCTTCTTCCTCTCATGGGCTGTTTCTAGCCTCCTGGGCTCTACAGATAACTCCAAATTAAAAGCTAAAAATTCAGAGCTAGGATCCACATATGAGTGAGAACATGCAGTGTTTTATTGACCCTGGATTACCTTAGTACATTATTTTATAGTTCCATCTATTTTCTTGAAAAATTCATAATTTCATTTTTCTTTACAGCTGAATAAAATTACATTCATTAATAGTTAATCAGCTGATAGACAGATAAGCTAGTAATAGTTAATCAGCTGATAGATAAGCTAGTAATACNTAATAGTTAATCAGCGGATAGACAAGCTAGTAATAGTTAATCAGCGGATAGACAGACGAGCTAGTAATAGTTAATCAGCGGATAGACAGACGAGCTAGTAATAGTTAATCAGCGGATAGACAGACGAGCTAGTAATAGTTAATCAGCGGATAGACAGACGAGCTAGTAATAGTTAATCAGCGGATAGACAGACGAGCTAGTAATAGTTAATCAGCGGATAGACAGACGAGCTAGTAATAGTTAATCAGCGGATAGACAGACGAGCTAGTAATAGTTAATCAGCGGATAGACAGACGAGCTAGTAATAGTTAATCAGCGGATAGACAGACGAGCTAGTAATAGTTAATCAGCGGATAGACAGACGAGCTAGTAATAGTTAATCAGCGGATAGACAGACGAGCTAGTAATAGTTAATCAGCGGATAGACAGACGAGCTAGTAATAGTTAATCAGCGGATAGACAGACGAGCTAGTAATAGTTAATCAGCGGATAGACAGACGAGCTAGTAATAGTTAATCAGCGGATAGACAGACGAGCTAGTAATAGTTAATCAGCGGATAGACAGACGAGCTAGTAATAGTTAATCAGCGGATAGACAGACGAGCTAGTAATAGTTAATCAGCGGATAGACAGACGAGCTAGTAATAGTTAATCAGCGGATAGACAGACGAGCTAGTAATAGTTAATCAGCGGATAGACAGACGAGCTAGTAATAGTTAATCAGCGGATAGACAGACGAGCTAGTAATAGTTAATCAGCGGATAGACAGACGAGCTAGTAATAGTTAATCAGCGGATAGACAGACGAGCTAGTAATAGTTAATCAGCGGATAGACAGACGAGCTAGTAATAGTTAATCAGCGGATAGACAGACGAGCTAGTAATAGTTAATCAGCGGATAGACAGACGAGCTAGTAATAGTTAATCAGCGGATAGACAGACGAGCTAGTAATAGTTAATCAGCGGATAGACAGACGAGCTAGTAATAGTTAATCAGCGGATAGACAGACGAGCTAGTAATAGTTAATCAGCGGATAGACAGACGAGCTAGTAATAGTTAATCAGCGGATAGACAGACGAGCTAGTAATAGTTAATCAGCGGATAGACAGACGAGCTAGTAATAGTTAATCAGCGGATAGACAGACGAGCTAGTAATAGTTAATCAGCGGATAGACAGACGAGCTAGTAATAGTTAATCAGCGGATAGACAGACGAGCTAGTAATAGTTAATCAGCGGATAGACAGACGAGCTAGTAATAGTTAATCAGCGGATAGACAGACGAGCTAGTAATAGTTAATCAGCGGATAGACAGACGAGCTAGTAATAGTTAATCAGCGGATAGACAGACGAGCTAGTAATAGTTAATCAGCGGATAGACAGACGAGCTAGTAATAGTTAATCAGCGGATAGACAGACGAGCTAGTAATAGTTAATCAGCGGATAGACAGACGAGCTAGTAATAGTTAATCAGCGGATAGACAGACGAGCTAGTAATAGTTAATCAGCGGATAGACAGACGAGCTAGTAATAGTTAATCAGCGGATAGACAGACGAGCTAGTAATAGTTAATCAGCGGATAGACAGACGAGCTAGTAATAGTTAATCAGCGGATAGACAGACGAGCTAGTAATAGTTAATCAGCGGATAGACAGACGAGCTAGTAATAGTTAATCAGCGGATAGACAGACGAGCTAGTAATAGTTAATCAGCGGATAGACAGACGAGCTAGTAATAGTTAATCAGCGGATAGACAGACGAGCTAGTAATAGTTAATCAGCGGATAGACAGACGAGCTAGTAATAGTTAATCAGCGGATAGACAGACGAGCTAGTAATAGTTAATCAGCGGATAGACAGACGAGCTAGTAATAGTTAATCAGCGGATAGACAGACGAGCTAGTAATAGTTAATCAGCGGATAGACAGACGAGCTAGTAATAGTTAATCAGCGGATAGACAGACGAGCTAGTAATAGTTAATCAGCGGATAGACAGACGAGCTAGTAATAGTTAATCAGCGGATAGACAGACGAGCTAGTAATAGTTAATCAGCGGATAGACAGACGAGCTAGTAATAGTTAATCAGCGGATAGACAGACGAGCTAGTAATAGTTAATCAGCGGATAGACAGACGAGCTAGTAATAGTTAATCAGCGGATAGACAGACGAGCTAGTAATAGTTAATCAGCGGATAGACAGACGAGCTAGTAATAGTTAATCAGCGGATAGACAGACGAGCTAGTAATAGTTAATCAGCGGATAGACAGACGAGCTAGTAATAGTTAATCAGCGGATAGACAGACGAGCTAGTAATAGTTAATCAGCGGATAGACAGACGAGCTAGTAATAGTTAATCAGCGGATAGACAGACGAGCTAGTAATAGTTAATCAGCGGATAGACAGACGAGCTAGTAATAGTTAATCAGCGGATAGACAGACGAGCTAGTAATAGTTAATCAGCGGATAGACAGACGAGCTAGTAATAGTTAATCAGCGGATAGACAGACGAGCTAGTAATAGTTAATCAGCGGATAGACAGACGAGCTAGTAATAGTTAATCAGCGGATAGACAGACGAGCTAGTAATAGTTAATCAGCGGATAGACAGACGAGCTAGTAATAGTTAATCAGCGGATAGACAGACGAGCTAGTAATAGTTAATCAGCGGATAGACAGACGAGCTAGTAATAGTTAATCAGCGGATAGACAGACGAGCTAGTAATAGTTAATCAGCGGATAGACAGACGAGCTAGTAATAGTTAATCAGCGGATAGACAGACGAGCTAGTAATAGTTAATCAGCGGATAGACAGACGAGCTAGTAATAGTTAATCAGCGGATAGACAGACGAGCTAGTAATAGTTAATCAGCGGATAGACAGACGAGCTAGTAATAGTTAATCAGCGGATAGACAGACGAGCTAGTAATAGTTAATCAGCGGATAGACAGACGAGCTAGTAATAGTTAATCAGCGGATAGACAGACGAGCTAGTAATAGTTAATCAGCGGATAGACAGACGAGCTAGTAATAGTTAATCAGCGGATAGACAGACGAGCTAGTAATAGTTAATCAGCGGATAGACAGACGAGCTAGTAATAGTTAATCAGCGGATAGACAGACGAGCTAGTAATAGTTAATCAGTGGATAGACATACGAGCTAGTAATAGTTAATCAGCGGATAGAAAGACGAGCTAGTAATAGTTAATCAGCTGACAGACAGACAAGCTAGTAATAGTTAATCAGCGGATAGACAGACAAGCTAGTATATTCAGACCTTAGCTACTATGAGGAGAGCAGCAATTAAATGAGCAAATGAGAATAGCTTTGAGGTCTTTGTTTGTTTGTTGAGACAAGGTCTTCCTCTATAGCTCAGGCTGGTCTAGAATTGACTATGTAGCCACCTATACTGTCCTTGAACTCATGGCAATCCTCCTGTCTCAGCGTCCTGAGTGATGGGCCACCAGGCCTGGCTCAAAATGAGGTATGTTAAAACTAAATTTATTTCAGCTTAATGTAACTTGTTTGTGTATCCTAAGCCAGAATTATATTATTTTCCTACATATAAAACTGTATTTTTAACATACTTATTTTTCTTTAGAATTTCTTGATGGAAAAGAAATTAAAGACCTGGAACGACAATTCCTAATGAATTGGAAAGCATCTAAAGATGCCAAGAAAGTCAACAAGAAAAAGATAAGTGAAAGTGAGGATGTAAGCAACTCTTACATAAGTGAGTGCCCATTACAGCTGGTCACTTCTAGCAGAGGGGGTGGTCTAGAAAAAAAAATGCTAGAAATCCGGGGGGGGGGTAGAATTTTTGTTGATTTTTAGACTTTAAAAAATTATTTAGCTGTCAATCAAGCAAATACAATGAATTGTTAGGAATTTTGCTTGTAACAAAAATAGTAACCTTTAGGAACAAAACCTGTGCTTGGTTCACACGGCTATAACCGTGTCAGTCACATAAGCACAGTCATGAGAGTGGGGAAATGTATATTTTTATTCCAGCAAAAGTGTGCAACATCAATTACACAAGTGATAAAACTTAGCACATAAATGGCGAACCCTAAGTCATTGGTATGTTTAGCATCAGTGCAAAAATCAAGAATTTTTTTCATTGGGATAAAAAGTAAAATTGTGGCTGGGCGTGGTGGCGCATGCCTTTAATCCTAGCTCTTGGGAGGCAGAGGCAGAGGCAGGCGGATCTTCGTGAGTTCAAGACCAGCCTGGTCTACAGAGTGAGTTCCAGGACAGCTGGGACTACAGGGAGACCCTGTCTTTCAAAGACCAAAAAAAAAAGTTTCTTTTCTGCAGGTGATTAATAAAGATATCCCCTATTGGTCAATATGTAAATAATAAGACGCTATATAGTGCTCAGCCCTAAACGGAACATCTATATCACACCCCCTCACCCAGGGCTTGGGGATCATTGCTGAAGGGATAGAAAGACTATAAAACCAGAGGTGGTGGATGGCTACAAGGAAACAGTATTTCTCCTCTTGAAAAAGTTTTTTTTTGTTGTTGTTGTTTTTTTGGGAAGAGGATCTCCCTGTAGCCCCTGCTGTCCTGACATTCTCTATGTAGATCAGGCTGGCCTTGAACTCACAGAGATCCCCATGCTTCTCCCTCACAAGTACTGGGATTACAGGCATGGACCACCATGTGGGGCTGCTTGAATAAGTTTTTATATCCTGTCCTATTCTGTGTGACTTTTCATCACATGGTTTTTCTACATGATTTACTTTGTCCACTACAATTTGTACACACATGCCTGTATGTTTAGTCTGAAGAGGTGTTTGGGGGGAGTTAAATTTTTGCCTCTCTTTTTTCTTCCCTATCCTCTAGTGCACAAGAGCAGAACCATCCATGATGTATATATTCTTTTAGCTTAGTCTCCACAATGAAAAAGTCTTAAACACACTAAGAGAATCTATGTAGCAAAGTCCAGAAAATTTTCTGTTGAAATCTTGGGGTTACTAATTGATAAAGCATAAGCTAGAAACAAATAAAAGTGTTCAAAATATCTAACAGAAGATGTATTTTGTTACACAAATGAATCTAACAATATAGCTGCAAAGTCGTCTCTAAAATAACAGTTTAAATCTTCAGTAGAACATATAGTATAAATCAGGAATTTAATGTTGAATGATTGATATGTTCAAGGTATTTGATATTATATTAAGACATGAAAAATTTTTTAATTGAGATAAATCTAATCAATCACATAAATCATAAATATAATTTATAATATTTAAGATGTAGAAATAAAAGTTATGAGGTTTTGAGATCACTCTCATTTCTAATTGAAAAACAAGTAAAACTGGATTATTTAAAGATTTAAAAGGGTAGGGGCTGGAGAGATGGCCTAGAGATTAAGAATGCTGACTGTTCTTGTAGAGGACCAAGGTTTGATCCCCAGCACCTACATGGTGACCGAGAACCATCCGTAACTCCAATTCCAGGAGAACTCCAGTTCCAGAGGAATCCGATGCCCTCTTCTGACCTCCGTGGCATTGCACGACAAGGGTGCACAAACCTGCATACAGACAGTACATTCATGCACATAAATAAATTAAATTAAATTAAATTTAAAATTAAAAAAAGATTTAAAAGTGTAGACTAGAAAATATTGAAATATGTTGTAATGAAGGACCCCTGCCCCAAGGTTTTATGCACCCTTAAAATCTGTCTTTAGGAACCATGGTACCGCCATCCTATAAGGGCTACAAGTTATGTATGCTATAAGGCCTCCCCGATTCCTCATACCTTGTGCTTAACTGAGTCATGCCCACCTGTGTGTCAAGATAAGGTTTCCCTCCCCGCTTCCTCATACCTTGTGCTTAACTGAGTCATGCCCGCCTGTGTGTCGCTGACCTGCATGCCGAGATGATTTTTTACTATTACACAACCCTTCCTCCATTTCCCCATACCTTGGGGTCCCTGCTTTTAAAAGTTCCCTATTCCAGTCCCTGGAGGTTATTCTCCTCTGCCCCTGCATGGGGTTACGAGTCCGACCCCAGTGCACTGGTTTTNAGACAAGCTAGTAATAGTTAATCAGCTGATAGATAAGCTAGTAATAGTTCATCAGCTGATAGACAGACGAGCTAGTAATAGTTCATCAGCTGATAGACAGATGAGCTAGTAATAGTTCATCAGCTGATAGACAGACGAGCTAGTAATAGTTCATCAGCTGATAGACGAGCTAGTAATAGTTCATCAGCTGATAGACAGACGAGCTAGTAATAGTTAATCAGCTGATAGACAGACGAGCTAGTAATAGTTCATCAGCTGATAGACAGACGAGCTAGTAATAGTTAATCAGCTGATAGACAGACGAGCTAGTAATAGTTAATCAGCTGATAGACAGACGAGCTAGTAATAGTTAATCAGCTGATAGACAGACAAGCTAGTAATAGTTAATCAGCTGATAGACAAGCTAGTAATAGTTAATCAGCTGATAGACAAGCTAGTAATAGTTAATCAGCTGATAGACAGACGAGCTAGTAATAGTTAATCAGCGGATAGACAGACGAGCTAGTAATAGTTAATCAGCGGATAGACAGACGAGCTAGTAATAGTTAATCAGCTGATAGACAGACGAGCTAGTAATAGTTAATCAGCTGACAGACAGACGAGCTAGTAATAGTTCATCACCTGAAGACAGACGAGCTAGTAATAGTTAATCAGCTGATAGACAGACGAGCTAGTAATAGTTAATCAGCTGATAGACAGATGAGCTAGTAATAGTTAATCAGCTTATAGACGAGCTAGTAATATTTAATCAGCGGATAGACAGACAAGCTAGTAATAGTTAATAAGCTGATAGACAAGCTAGTAATAGTTAATCAGCGGATAGACAGACGAGCTAGTAATAATTAATCAGCAGATAGACAGACGAGCTAGTAATAGTTAATCAGCGGATAGACAGACGAGCTAGTAATAGTTAATCAGCTGATAGACAGACGAGCTAGTAATAGTTAATCAGCGGATAGACAGACGAGCTAGTAATAGTTAATCAGCGGATAGACAGACGAGCTAGTAATAGTTAATCAGCGGATAGACAGACGAGCTAGTAATAGTTAATCAGCGGATAGACAGACGAGCTAGTAATAGTTAATCAGCGGATAGACAGATGAGCTAGTAATAGTTAATCAGCTGATAGACAGACGAGCTAGGAATAGTTAATCAGCTGATAGACAGACGAGCTAGGAATAGTTAATCAGCTGATAGACGAGCTAGGAATAGTTAATCAGCTGATAGACAGACGAGCTAGGAATAGTTAATCAGCTTATAGACGAGCTAGTAATATTTAATCAGCGGATAGACAGACGAGCTAGTAATAGTTCATCAGCGGATAGACAGACGAGCTAGTAATAGTTAATCAGCGGATAGACAGACGAGCTAGTAATAGTTAATCAGCGGATAGACAGACAAGCTAGTAATAGTTAATCAGCTGATAGACAGACGAGCTAGTAATAGTTAATCAGCTGACAGACAGACAAGCTAGTAATAGTTAATCAGCTGATAGACAAGCTAGTAATAGTTAATCAGCTGATAGACAGACGAGCTAGTAATAGTTAATCAGCTGATAGACGAGCTAGTAATAGTTAATCAGCTGATAGACGAGCTAGGAATAGTTAATCAGCTTATAGACGAGCTAGTAATATTTAATCAGCGGATAGACAGACGAGCTAGTAGTAGTTAATCAGCGGATAGACAGACTAGCTAGTAATAGTTAATCAGCGGATAGACAGACGAGCTAGTAATAGTTAATCAGCGGACAGACAGAAGAGCTAGTAATAGTTAATCAGCGGACAGACAGACGAGCTAGTAATAGTTAATCAGCGGATAGACAGACGAGCTAGGAATAGTTAATCAGCTGATAGACAGACCAGCTAGTAATAGTTAATCAGCTGATAGACAGACGAGCTAGTAATAGTTAATCAGCTGATAGACAGACGAGCTAGGAATAGTTAATCAGCTGATAGACAGACGAGCTAGTAATAGTTAATCAGCTGATAGACAGACGAGCTAGTAATAGTTAATCAGCTTATAGACGAGCTAGTAATATTTAATCAGCGGATAGACAGACGAGCCAGTAATAGTTAATCAGCTGACAGACAGACAAGCCAGTAATAGTTAATCAGCTGATAGACAAGCTAGTAATAGTTAATCAGCTGATAGACAAGCTAGTAATAGTTAATCAGCGGATAGACAGACGAGCTAGTAATAGTTAATCAGCTGATAGACAGACAAGCTAGTAATAGTTAATCAGCTGATAGACAGACGAGCTAGTAATAGTTAATCAGCTGATAGACAGACGAGCTAGTAATAGTTCATCAGCTGATAGACAGACGAGCTAGGAATAGTTAATCAGCTGATAGACAGACGAGCTAGGAATAGTTAATCAGCTGATAGACAGACGAGCTAGGAATAGTTAATCAGCTGCTAGACAGACGAGCTAGTAATAGTTAATCAGCTTATAGACGAGCTAGTAATATTTAATCAGCGGATAGACAGACAAGCTAGTAATAATCAGCTGATAGACAGACAAGCTAGTAATAATCAGCTGATAGACAGACGAGCTAGTAATAGTTAATCAGCTGATAGACAGACAAGCTAGTAATAGTTAATCAGCTGATAGACAGACGAGCTAGTAATAGTTAATCAGCTGACAGACAGACAAGCTAGTAATAGTTAATCAGCTGACAGACAGACGAGCTAGTAATAGTTAATCAGCGGATAGACAGACGAGCTAGTAATAGTTAATCAGCGGATAGACAGACTAGCTAGTAATAGTTAATCAGCTTATAGACGAGCTAGTAATATTTAATCAGCGGATAGACAGACAAGCTAGTAATAGTTAATCAGCTGATAGACAAGCTAGTAATAGTTAATCAGCTGATAGACAGACGAGCTAGTAATAGTTAATCAGCTGATAGACAGACGAGCTAGTAATAGTTAATCAGCTGATAGACAGACGAGCTAGGAATAGTTAATCAGCTTATAGACGAGCTAGTAATATTTAATCAGCGGATAGACAGACAAGCTAGTAATAATCAGCTGATAGACAGACAAGCTAGTAATAATCAGCTGATAGACAGACGAGCTAGTAATAGTTAATCAGCTGATAGACAGACGAGCTAGTAATAGTTAATCAGCTGATAGACAGACGAGCTAGTAATAGTTAATCAGCTGATAGACAGACGAGCTAGTAATAGTTAATCAGCTGACAGACAGACAAGCTAGTAATAGTTAATCAGCTGATAGACAGACAAGCTAGTAATAGTTAATCAATCAGCTGATAGACAGACAAGCTAGTAATAGTTAATCAATCAGCTGATAGACAGACAAGCTAGTAATAGTTAATCAGCTGATAGACAGACAAGCTAGTAATAGTTAATCAGCTGACAGACAGACAAGCTAGTAATAGTCAGCTGATAGACAAGCTAGTAATAGTTAATCAGCGGATAGACAGACGAGCTAGTAATAGTTAATCAGCTGATAGACAGACAAGCTAGTAATAGTTAATCAGCTGATAGACAAGCTAGTAATAGTTAATCAGCTGATAGACAGACAAGCTAGTAATAGTTAATCAGCGGATAGACAGACGAGCTAGTAATAGTTAATCAGCTGACAGACAGACGAGCTAGTAATAGTTAATCAGCTGACAGACAGACGAGCTAGTAATAGTTAATCAGTGGATAGACATACGAGCTAGTAATAGTTAATCAGCGGATAGAAAGACGAGCTAGTAATAGTTAATCAGCTGACAGACAGACAAGCCAGTAATAGTTAGTCAGCTGATAGACAAGCTAGTAATAGTTAATCAGCTGATAGACAGACAAGCTAGTATATTCAGACCTTAGCTACTATGAGGAGAGCAGCAATTAAATGAGCAAATGAGAATAGCTTTGAGGTCTTTGTTTGTTGTTGAGACAAGGTCTTCCTTCATAGCTCAGGCTGGTCTAGAATTGACTATGTAGCCACCTATTCATTGTCCTTGAACTTTTGGCAATCCTCCTGTCTCAGCGTCCTGAGTGATGCGCCACCAGGCCTGGCTCAAAATGAGGTATGTTAAAACTAAATTTATTTCAGCTTAATGTAACTTGTTTGTGTATCCTAAGCCAGAATTATATTATTTTCCTACATATAAAACTGTATTTTCATAACATACTTATTTTTCTTTTAGAGATTTCTTGATGGCGAAAAGAAATTAAAGACCTGGAACGACAATTCCTAATGAATTGGAAAGCATCTAAAGATGCCAAGAAAGTCAACAAGAAAAAGATAAGTGAAAGTGAGGAATGTAAAGCAACTCTTTACATAAGTGAGTGCCCATTACAGCTGGTCACTTCTAGCAGAGGGGGTGGTCTAGAAAAAAAAATGCTAGAAATCCGGGGGGGGGGTAGAATTTTTGTTGATTTTTAGACTTTAAAAAATTATTTAGCTGTCAATCAAGCAAATACAATGAATTGTTAGGAATTTTGCTTGTAACAAAAATAGTAACCTTTAGGAACAAAACCTGTGCTTGGTTCACACGGCTATAACCGTGTCAGTCACATAAGCACAGTCATGAGAGTGGGGAAATGTATATTTTTATTCCAGCAAAAGTGTGCAACATCAATTACACAAGTGATAAAACTTAGCACATAAATGGCGAACCCTAAGTCATTGGTATGTTTAGCATCAGTGCAAAAATCAAGAATTTTTTTCATTTGGATAAAAAGTAAAAGTTGGGCGGGCGTGGTGGCGCATGCCTTTAATTCCTAGCACTTGGAAGGAGGCATGAGTCAGAGGAGGGGATCTCTTGTGAGTTCAAAGACAAAAAAAAAGCCTGGTCACAGAGTGAGTTCCAGGACAGCTGGACTACAAAGGGAGACCCTGTCTCAAAAAGGACAAAAAAAAAAAAAAAAAAAAAAAAAAAGTAAAATTGTGCCAGGCATGGTGGTTTATACCTATAATTCCACACTGAGGACGAGTGAGACAGGAGGATGACCATGAGTTCAAGACCAGCCTGAATGACAGAGTGAGTTCCAAGATAGCCTTGGCAGGGGAATTAGACAGTGTCAGAAAACTCAAAGCAATTAATAATTATTCAAATGAAATGTAAGTCAATCATATCTGATCTGCACTGGATAGTCTGTCCTCTTTGTATGCATATATACTGAAACTTAAATATTTGGGGTATAATATACCTGTGGTTTTGTTAGAAAGTCCACACTAGAGTCTTTTGCCCAGACAATGCAAGGAAATAAGGGTAATGTAACAGTTATCTTTGCCATATTTGCATAACGCCGTAATGAGCTTCCTCTTCCCATGTCAGTCTTTGAATGCTAGTGTTTCGCTCTACACCTAACTTTTCTTGGCACCTCTGATGCAAGAAATGGAAGCATTTCAAAGAAGCTATTTGGCCACAGCAAAGGGAAATGGGCACTGGAACAGGTGTACATACCTTTATGCACAGGCTAGGAGTTCTGTCACTCTTAAGAGAAGGCTGAGATGAGGAGGAGTAGGATAGGAAGGCTTAGAGCTCTGTCGATCTTGCCTTATAGTGTACATTGTGAACTACTGAAAATCATTTAGGAGACGGGACTTTCTTATGACAGAATAGCAATGACTGATACTGCATTGGCAATTTGAATTTCTCACAGTCTGAAATCCTCCTTATGGCTGGCTGTGAAGGGCAGGACTAGACACGGTCAGAATTCCACGACTGTTGCTCAGCATGATGGTGTGGACACTTGTATTCCTAGCTATTCAGGCAGGTGGAGGAGGAAGACTGCAAGTTTGAGGCCAGACTGGGAAACTGACCGTGTCTCAAAATGAAGAAAGTCTGCATATGTTAGCTCAGTGGTAGAGCAATGTGTAGTATTGTAGGTTCAATCCCTAATAACACACACACACACACACACACACACACACACACACACACAGACTCCTGTATTTTTTTTTTTTTTTTTTT
>VZQC01000636.1:54847-133087 GCA_009823505.1 Rhizomys pruinosus
CCATAGAGTATGGAATGATGTAAGGCAAACATGTAGAGTGGAACAGAATAAAGTCCACAAGTGAATCCACAAGCATACAGTCAAATGAATGTGATTAAAGTCCCAAAAATACACAATGAGAAAAGGATAGTCACTTCAACAGCTTTGGGAACATTACATAGCCACATTCAAATGAAAAGAAATTGGACCCTTACCAAAAAAACAAAAAAAACAAAAAAACCTTAAAACGGTTAAAGGTGTAACAACACAAAACTTTAATCCTAGAAGAAAACATAGTGGAAAAAGCTCCAGGGACTCCATCTTGGCAATGACTTCATGGCTTTAACACTAAAAGCATGGGCAGAAAAAAGAGAACAGTTTCTTTCTTTTTTTTTTTTTTTTAATATGTATGAATGTACTGTCTGCATGTAGGTTGGTGCACCCATGGCGTGCAATGCTGCGGAGGTCAGAAGAGGGCGTCGGATTCCCCTGGAACCGGAGTCAAAGATGGTTCTTAGCTGCCATGTGAGCGCTGGGGATTGAACCCAGGTCCTCTGCAAGAGCAGTCAGTGCTCTTAACCACTGAGCCATCTCTCCAGCTCCAGAGAACAGTTTCTGTACAACAAAGGAAATAAGAGTGTGAAGCCTACAGAGTATATGAAAATGCTTCCAAACCATATATTTGATGGGAGTTAATCTCCGAAATATATAAGAAACTCCTTCGACTCAACAGCAAAGAAATCCTAATGATCTGATTTTAAAATAAGCTAAGGAGCACTGGGCAAGGAGGCACACACTTTTAATGCCAGCAGAAGCAGGTGGATGTCTGTGAGTTTGAGGTCAGCCTGTTCTACAGGAAGCTGCAGGCCAGGTAGGGCTAAAGGAAGATTCTGTCTCAAAAAAAAAGTAAGAACTTGAGTAGACATTTCTCCAGAGACATAAAAATGGCTAGCATATAAAGCAGTTATTATATGAAGTGCTGAATCATGAATCATCAAGAAATGCCAATAAGAAACAACAGTGAGCTTTCACTTCACACTGGCTAGCATGGCTTTTTTAAAAAAATCTAGCCATTGTGGTGTATGCCTGTAATCACAGAAGTTCGGAGGTGGGGGCGAGAGAATCAGGAGTTCAAGACCAGCCTCAACTGCATGGTTTGCAGCCAGCAGGAAACTTTAGCGGAAACAAAACAACAGATGTCAGTAATGATGAGGAGTGCATGAGTTAGCTTTTTTTTTTTTTTTTTTTTTTTTTTTTTTTTTTTTTTTTTTTTTTTTTTAAGGTTTTTTTTGACAGGGTCTCCCTGTAGCCCCAGCTGTCCTGGAACTTGTTCGGCGTTCTGAAATTGAGACCAGGCTGGCCTTGAACTCACAAAGATCCGCCTGCCTCTGCCTCCCGAGTGCTAGGATTAAAGGCGTGCACCACCACGGCCGGCCAGTTAGCTTTCTTATTGCTGTGATCACAATACCTGACAGAAGCAATAAGACTTTCCTTTGGCTGCTGACATCAGAGGGATGAGCTCAGGGCTGCTTGGTCCAGAGGCGAGTGCTTCCGGTCAGCAGAACATCTGCTAGAAGTGGTTCTCCACTTCCTGGTGGACAGGAGGGAGAGCAAACGGAATAAAAGAAGGAACCAGGGCAAGATAAAGCCGCAAGGCCATGCTGCCAGTGGCCTGCCTCCTCCAGGGCCTAGCTTCCTGTTGTTCACCACCTCCCAGTAATGTCAGGAAATTAAGACATTCATTGGGCAGAAATGTCATGATCTGACTACTTCTGTAAACAACATCACAGAGAGACCCAGACATGTCTTTCACTAATCACCATTTAACATTTAAAAACAATTTATGTGTGTGTGTAAGTGCCTGTGGAGGCCAAAGAGGGCATAGGAACCCTTAGAGGTGGAATTACAGGTGCCTGTGAGCTATCCAAATGGGTGCTGCGATTGAATTCCAGTCCTCAGAGTAGAGCAGCAAGTGCTGTTAACCTATGAATCATCTCTCCAGCCCCATCTGCAGCCAGTTCTTTATCCATTCAAGTTGACAAAATTAGGTATCACAAAGCAAACTGTGCAACCTAATCTTTTAAATGCCTTAATATATTTAAATGTATTTATATTTATATTTATGTAGCATTCTAATTTCAGAGCGCCGAACTGGATATTATAGTAAAATTACATGGGTTCTAATTTTGACTTCAAGGATCTTTCAATAAAAAAATTACCCTACATATAACCATATAAGTGAAAACTGGATATATAATCAAGTACTTTATTAAGATCCCAAATGAAAGCACATCTTTTATTATTAGCACATGGAAATGAATCTATTAACAAAGATATGTTAAGGCACCTCAGCATGAGATCCTGGGTTTAATCCCTAGCACTAGAAAAAACCCTGGATACCCATACGGCTATTCAAGGCAGTGGAAGGGCACTGCTGGAAAACAGGTAAATAATGTGGAATGTTGATTGCCCAGATAAAGATATTAACATGTCCCAATTAATATACATGACTAATCCACACCATAAAGGTTATTTTGAAAAAATAATTAACTCAGGCAAGTAAAATTTAAATCAATTAATGTTATATTAATGATAAATAAATCAATTAATGTTATAATAATGTTAGAATGCCAAATTTCTCTATAAGAATTAACCATAAACTTTCCTGTACCGGTTTTTAATGTATAAAAGTGTCATATTTATCTTGGTTGTTAATTTATTATTGATTTTACTGTGGCTCTACTTATCTTTGTTTAATTCCTTTCATAACATAGTTTAAGATAATACATGTTGTTTTGACAATTTAGTTATTAGTTTCAAAGCAGGATGCTTTTAATTCTTTGTATGCTGCAGGTAACTTTGAAAAAATGCATCACATAGTTCCTGTTTATTACCCACAGGTGGGTAAGCCAAAAGTAGTATTTTTCTCTGATGTACAGAGATATCTTGCAAATGAAAATGCATCTTCAAAAAGTTCCCAAGAAGACAAAACTAAAATTACTGAAGACATGGGGTAGGTTCTCTTTCAAATATTTATATGATTTGCCCCCCTTTTTTTTGTTTTGGTATTTCTTGAGACAGGGTCTCCCTTTAGTCCCAGTTGACCTAGAACTTGCTCTGCAGACCAGGCTGGTCTTGAACTCACAGAAATCTGCCTGCCTCTGCCTTCAGAGTGCTGGGATTAAAGGCGTGCACCACCATGATTTGCCTTTTTTAAGACACTAGAACCACCTCCTGTCAATACAGATAAGAGAGGTCTCCTTAGCTCTGTAGTCTCAACCCTTCGGTGAAGGGTTTAAAGCTGCAGGTGGGGTCTCGCTCTGGGAGACTTGGGAGTTAAACTAGATACCCTCGCTGAGGTAGAGGTGGAGGTGGAAGTGGAGGTGGAGGTGGAGGTGGAGGTGGAGGTGGAGGAGGTGGAGGTGGAGGTGGAGGAGGTGGAGGTGGAGGTGGAGGAGGTGGAGGTGGAGGTGGAGGAGGTGGAGGTGGAGGTGGAGGAGGTGGAGGTGGTGGAGGTGGAGGTAGGGCAGGTGGAGGTAGGGCAGGTGGAGGTAGGGCAGGTGGCTCAGGAAAGTCCTGAAGGTAAAGTCCTGTGGGTAAAGATGTCTGAATGATCAGGAAGCTGTGGCCCCAGTTGATGATGGGCCTTAGGGAAAGGGAAAGGAAGAAAGAAGAGAGTGTGACCACAGTTGGGACATACCCTCTAGAAAGGAGGAGCCCAGAGGAAGAGGTGGACAACTTTCACTCTTCTCCAAGCCAAAGTTCTGACCCTGCTCTCTATGAAGGAGACATCAGGAGTTATTCTGTTTCAGAGGAGTTTATGATTTAAAACAAAACAACAACAACAACAAAAAACCCACCTAGTTTACTGGTTACAATTCTAAGCCTTGAATCAATTCCTAATTGAGTTCTATATAAAACCGTTCTAAACTTCCTAAATGAGGAAACAATTGCTTTGGTTTCAAAACCAATGACAATTGTTTTCATTGAAAGTTATACAATTCCACAAAATAACCCCCTTTATCCTAAGCAGACCCTTCCCTCCTCAAGAGCAACACAATAAAAAATGTAAATGAGAAGTGGGTGTGAGAAGGCATGACAATCCCAGCAGCTGAAGGTGGTCAGGGTTGTCCTCTGCAACACAAGTTCAAGGCCAGCTTGGCCAAGAGACTCTGTCTCAAAACAAACAAAAATTCAAGTAAGGCAATCCTAATTTCAAGTACCTTGCAACACTACGTGGGGAGCCAAAGCTGACACAATTAGGTGTTTGGTTGCAAATGTTATGAGCATTATAGACTGGTCCCTAATCTTTTCTGTAAGTTTTCTTTTCTTTTTTTGGTCTTTTCAGAGACCGCAAGCTCATAGAGATCCACCTGCCTCAGCCTCCCCAAGTGCTGGGATTAAAGGTGTGAGCCACCTTTTGATTTGTATTAAAATTTATTGTGAATTTCCTTTTTATTTATTTATTCTTTTTTTTTTGTAATATTGAGAATGAACTTACAGTCTCGTGTATGTAAGTCAAGCACTCTACCACTGAGCTACAGCCCCAGCCCTTTTCTGCGTTCATAATCAATCCAATGAATGTTCTATTGATCCTTCCAATCATACAGTATTGTTCATCACAATATAATGAAGGGTAACACATATTTCATTGAGAAAGTAATTAGAGCCAGTGGATGTACTCTGGAATAGAATTCATCTTCCCAGAACTGCCTGCCGAAGGTCACATGGGTCTGCCACGAGACACTTTCAGGTCTAGTGATTTAACATCTCTAGTGAAGTAGAAGAAGCCCAGTGAATGACACTGCTGCCCAACCCCCTACCGCCACCCCAGAGCAGCTCGAGATTTAGGGTCTGTGAGTCCGGAAATTGCATGATCTGGGGAGAAGGAAGGTCTAGTTTGGTCTTGCCTCTTCTCCATTCACAATACCATGGGAGCTGCATAAGAATTGACTTTACTGCAGTGTGCTTTGTTATTACCTTCAAAACCAGAGCCAGTTTTTCCATAGTGTCCTGACAGTTTCTTAAAGATATGCACTCTGGTATCAATTCCACAGCAGTGTTCTTGAGAGTTTGCTTCTTTGGCAAACACTTTGAAAAGTACTGTTGTTATGTATCATAAGGTGGATATAACACACACAATAAAACAATGAAAATCCACACAGCCTCAGAAAACAAAGTTAGTGAATTCTATACATTGCCACACATGCTAATTAGATCAGTCGTGAGCTGTGGCACACAGCAGACATTCTGTATCCCTGTGGAAAGCCCAGGAGCACACTGATGAAACAGCCAATAAATCACTCTCCTCGTTGCCTTCATAGGGCCACACAACTAAATGCCTTTTTAAAGAATAAATTAGCCCTATGCTGAAAAGATAGGATGGCCTAAACAACTGGCAGAATAAGAGGTGTTGCCATAGTACATCCTGCCCCCCACTTCTGCATACTTGGGTATGCTCAATTTTGAGTTTAAAGTTTCATCCTGTGAAAAATATTAAGTGAATGTTTTCTTTTTAAATGTTTATTGTTTCCTTAGGCAACATTTTCTCTCTAAGCATTGCAGACATTGCTGAAATTTATACTGTATTTAACACTGAAGGCAAAAGGCCTGCAGAGAGGTGGAAAAGAGAATGCATGTTTTGGTTGGCTCAGAAGTCTGATTAGATGGGAATATTAGTTATAGCTCTCTTTAATAAAAGGTGACCAAGCACATTATGGAACTTCCTCAAGTTCTTGATAAAGAATTTTAAGGTGTGCCTGTTGCAAGCATTTTAGTAATTTGTTGGGGGCGGGTCTTTTTGATTACATCAACTATTTTCCATTTTATGTTTTTATATAGTGAATCATGTCTGTATTCTCCATTTAAAATTGAGATAGTCTGCAGATACAAGGGATGAGGCTTATATAGAGTGTGCCACTTTTGTCTGTGATTGGTATCTATGAATGCAGCCATGCAAACTTTGTAATTTAATGTGAAAACTAAGGGACAGGGATATTAATAAAGGTAATGTATTGAAAACAAAATATTTAATAAAATATGACTCTTGGGGCTGGACTGTAGCTCAGTGGTAGAGAGTACCTGCCTGGCATGCTGGGTTCAATCTCTATGTCAAACAAACAACGAACAAACAAAAACCCTGAATACAAACAAAAAGAACAGATTTTAAATTTCTAGAAAACTGATTAAAGAAAACCCTTCCCCTAATTATTTTAAGGGTGGGAGTCAACTGGCATCCCAAATGAAGTTGTACTGCATTTAACATTCAAGGCAAGATGCCTACAAAGAGGTAGAAGAGAGAGTGCATGTTCCAAAAGCAAAAAGTACACAAAAAGTTTGCACACTCCTTGAGGGCTCTACACACAGCGTGCTTTGCCTGTATCCAAAGTAGAGCAAGAGAGGCAACATCTGTCCAAGACAGGAAAGGTTTTCCCCGTCTTTTATAAATGCATGCAGTCTACACGTGTATATTTACACAAGCCTCCCTTCCCTACAGGGAGAAAAAAGTCAGACTCACTGACGTTGTTTGTGACCCTCAAACTGAGCTTGATACTATCAATGTACACTTTAATTAAAGATTAGGTCTAAACTATTTCTTATTTAAAGGCTGATTCTGAACAAATGCCTTCACTGTTCAATTAAATTAATTTATGGTATTAAACAAGTAAAAACAGTACACATTATTGCTTCTTTCTGTATTTGTCTCAGTAAGCACTTCTGACAGATGTTTCCTCTCTTTTCAAATCTGCTAGGAGGTGCTTGGACCTTAGTAATTTAAAAATAGATGTTAAATACATTTATGTTGCACATGAGATCCACTGAGAATACTGGACAGCACCATACCATGGAGAAAGCACATTGTTACTTGATTGCATAACTATCATTCAAGCTCGGGCAATGCTGATACCAATAGATCTAAATCTTTTAATTTTAAAATCATTTTCTAGCTGGGTTAAAATAGTTTTGGTTTCAGATACCTTTAAGGAACTTGGACCCCTGGGATCCAAATTCACAGGAAATGTTCACTCTGTTATTTAGCTATTTCTGAAATACCTAGTGTTTTATGCTAAACTATAAGAACCCTGAGGTTTCTTTGAATTGAAAGTGGACTCTAATAGTTAAAATAACTTGCTTTCACCACTGTCAAGGTTATGTTTAAACAGTTGTAATAACACATCTATGTGTTTCAAAAAGAACTTTACGAACTCAGATAATATTTTTAGTCACAAAACTCTAGGATGTTCTTATATACACTCACTTGCAAAGTTCAAAATGTTAATGTGGCTTTGCTTAAACCTTACCTCGGTATGTTTAATTTTACATGCAAAATAATGTGCATATCACTGATGTAGATAAAAGTTTTAACATTTTTATTTGTAGTTCTCAAAGAACTCTTTTGAAATTAAGATACCACCCCCAAAAGCAATAATGAAAAGCAACAGACTAAGCTAGTTTTGGGAATTCTGGTTTCAATTCTGTTGGTGGCTTACTCTGTGAACAAGAGTTATATAAGACCTAATTGAAAATAATTATTAGCTACTTTTTAATGCCAATATTTTGAAATCTAAATCTTCATTATCCAATTTTTTAAAAAGGAGGGCTGGGGGAATAGCGCAGCCATTAAAGGCTGAGGCTAAAAACCGCAAAAAAAAAAAATTCTTAGCCCCATTTACTACAGATGGGAAAATGAGGCTTGGAGAAGCATTCCCAGGAAGTCATATCACCGATTCCAGTAGCCAAGCTCTGACTCCCCACAAAGGCATCTCAAAATGTGTTCCCAGTTGCAGTAAGGGAAGAAGTGAGTTAGTGATGGAGGTGAACTGACACCACATCCCATCCAGAATAGCGTGGCAGGTTCAAATGAACTTAGAAATCCGACCACCTGGCAACAAGATACCTAGGCTGTAAAATGGTTTGATATAAATATGGAATCTTTGTCTTAAAAAATAATGTATTGGAGGGGCTAGGGTGATAACTCAGTAGGGTGCGTGTCTCATAAGCACAGGGACCTGAATTCAGATCTCTGCGCTCACATAAAGCTCAGCACAGCAGCATTCACCTATAGCCACAAACTAGTGGGTGGTGATAGAGGGATCCCTGAAGCCCATTGGCAGCCAATTTAGGCAAGTTGATGAGCTCTAGTTCAGCGAAGGACCTTGTCTCAAAGAAACAAAAATGCTAGTGACTGAGGAAGATAGCCAATATTGACCTCTGTCTACCACATACACCTGCACACGTATGTATGCACCCTAAACGAACACATTATATCACATTTTATAACACACACGCACAAATGGATAAGAAGAGAAAATTAAACAAAAATCTTACTACAGTGACTAGGATATGGAGCAACTGGAACTCTCATGCACTATTAACGGGGCTTTTAATAAAGCCATTTAGCACAGTAGTTTGATGTGTCATTAACAGTAAATAATACATGGGCTATGTTTAGAAGTCCAATGCCTAGCAATTTTCCCAAGTGAAAAGAAACTGTATACTTATGAAAAACTAGCCGGGCATGGTGGCGCACGCCTTTAATCCTAGCACTCGGGAGGCAGAGGCAGGCGGATCTTTGTGAGTTCAAGGCTAGACTGGTCTACAGAGTGAGTTCCAGGACAGCTGGGACTACAGGGAGACCCTGTGTCGAAAAGACAAAAAAAAAAAAAGAAAGAAAAACTATACCTGGATGTTTATAATGGTCTATTTGTAATCATCAAGAATTTAAGACAACCAATTATATATCAACTGGGAGATGGATAAAATATAACCTATCTGAACGTGGTGGCGCACGCCTTTAATCCCAGTATTTGGGAGTCAGAGGCAGGCAGATTTTTGTGAGTTCAAGGCCAGCCTGGTCTACACAGTGAGTTCCAGGACAGCTGAGGCTACAGAGAGACCTTGTCTCAAAAAAGACACACACACTCACTATAGAATACTCAGCAATGAAAAGGAATGAACCATTGATACACTCAACAACATGAATGGGTCTCAAAAACATTGTTAAATGAAAGTGCCAGACTTTGGCAAGCAACATACTTATGTGCTTCTGTTTGTATGACATTCTGGGAAAGACAAATCCATAGAGACAGACCAGATAGGGAGTTGACAAAATGGAAGTTAGAAGGAAGGGGTGACTACAAAGAGGGAATTCTGGAGAGGAGAGAGGCGTTCTGTATCTTCATTGTGGTGGTGGTTACAAAACTGTATACATTCACCCAAACTTGCTGAATTACATACTCAAAAGACAAATTTAACAATAGATCAAACCTTAATTTAACTCATAAGGGACATGGGTGAAAAGTGAAGAAAACCAATTGTTTTATACACATGTAAAAAAATATATAGTGTAAAATGCCTAAACATTTTATCCTCTGCTATGTGATATTTGCTTTTTGGCTTGCATTATAAAGATAATGCTAACATTACAATTTTGCCTTTTGTGTGTGTCTTTTTGAGACAGGGTTTCCCTTTAGCCCCAGCTGGCCTGAAACTCACTAACTAAAGGTCTGTGCCACCACACCTGGCCCAATTTGGGATATTTTTAAAAATTGTTAGATTTATAACATACTCACTGAATAAAATCTGCATTCTAAAATCATACTTCGTGGAGACTAGACTACTAAGAACTTCAAAGAAAGATACATTATGAACATAATAATTGAGTTGATAATAAGGGCTAAATTAAAGTATGCACTTTAATAATAGATCCAGAAACTATTGCAAATTACAAAAACTAAATAGGCTAGTCTAGCAAAACATAAATGTTAGGGACAATCTACTTGGCTTGAACTGGGTGCCAGTTGTATACTAGGGATGTGACATCAGACAAGTTGCCTAAACCCTGTGAGCTTGATTTTCTCAACTATAAAATGTAAAATCCTCAGTTTTTGTAAAGAATGAGAAAAGTACTACAGGAGCATGCTACTATTTGTGTAACAATGGGTTTCAGGATTGTCCTATTTTTAAATGGATTGAAAATAATGGTCCTTTCTGGAATTCAGACTTAGGCTGACAAGGGCAGCAAAGTTGGACAGAAAGGAGTGGCCCGTAGTGGCCGTTTTCTGAACAGTCTCTGTCACCTGTTGGGCTAGGACCGGCTACTGTACAGGCACTGTCAAGGTAAAAAGCCTTATCTCTCCATGCGACTCACAACAGGAGATACTTAGCAGACTAGGCTACCTGAGGCCTTCAATAAGGCTCCAGGCACCTCACCTGCCTGCGCTGCCATGGTCCCAGCCCACCTTACTTCTAACATTATTTCCACACATTTCCCAAAGCAGGGGAACTTGTTTCTGCTTCCAAAAGCCTAGCTGATGCACAATGTTTGATGACTAACATTCACCTTTACTATGTTTAGTGTGTCCTGGGGTCTGTTTACCGTCTTTTAAAGATATTTTCAAGTTAATTAAATGCTGTGTTGTTTTTTTTTAAAGCAGGAATAGCTCCATGGAAGAACCCAAAAGCTTGCAAACAGAAAAGTGATACACGTCAGCTTCACCTTCTCTAAAAGACAGTACACTCAGACACATTAAAAATAATAAATAAATTAAAAAAATAAAGGTATGGGCTACCAAAAAAATAAAAAATAAATAAAACCCAAAAGTAAAAGAAAATTTGTTTGAGAAAAAGGAGAAAATCAGCCTTGAGTGATCTGATTTCTTCATAGAAGTAAGCAGCATCTTTCGAAGGTTTGAATTACGTCACCTCAGGCAGCATCTTTGAGGTTTGTAGAATTACATCACCTGGGGGGGAGGTGTAAGGGTCCTTGTTTCTTAGTTTAAAATCTCCGACTTTGCTTTCCGCGTGTGAATTCTGGGATTCATTTTCTCTATTAGTCGTTACAGACAATTTACCGGGAAATAAAAATGTGCTTTGTTACTCCCTAAGAAATCTTCTTGACTCCTGGGAATTAGCCTCCCTTTCCAAGCGTAAAAGCCTATTAGCGTTCTCATAGATCTAAGATGCTCTAGTTGACTAGCAAATGCAGTGTGTGCTGTTGTCTGGTTCACCAGGCTAGGTGCCAGCATTACTGTCTATGGATTGTTAATTCCAATTTAGAAAGCTGGAAGGCTATGGAAAACGTACAAGAATGTATGAAAGAGCCGGTTCTTTAGCGACATTTTATGTTTGATACTCCGCTTTGGCTCCTAAGAGAGGAAAGGGCCCTGTTCCTGCACATGGTTGGGCGTCAGGCTCTGGTGGGTTCGGGCAGCAGTGCGCTGGGCTCCGACTTGCCCGCGAGGGCGCTGCGGCTGGGCGCAGGCGGCTCTCGGGTCGCCAGGTCCCACGGTGGGTGGGCCGTCGGGCAGGTGCAGCCGGGAAGGAGCCTCAAGTCAAGCAAGTAATGGAACGCAAAAGCGATGGCCTCGGAGTGACAGCGTCAGCCCGGGTACGTGGCCCCCGCAGAGCGGCCGCCCAAATGTGGCAAAGGGGACATTCGAGGTCTGGTAAGCCATCACGACGGTCGACTAGAGCAAAGACGAGCGAGCGAACGAGCGAGCGCGGGAAGTCGGCCCGGACCGTTCCTCTCAGTTAGAAACGCGCGAACAGCAGCTTCGCACCCGGCGGGGGCGGGGTCAGGCGCCCGCCCCGCCCACTGGCGGCGTGATTGATGACCCTTCCCGAAGGGGCGGCCCCGCAGCGCCCGGGCCCCCAGCCTAACAGCTCGGTGGACGCCTGCCTCGGCCCGACGTACTTGGCTGGCCGCGGCGTACACGCCGGCCTCGGACATAAAAGGTGCGGGGCAGCCAGGGCTGCCGACGCCGCGCACAGCCAGCTCGACGCCCGGAGCCCAGCACAGCCGCTGCAGGAAAGGTGAGCGTCCACGTGCGCCCCGGTCACGGAGGGAGAGGCGAGGAGAGGAGCGGGAGGCCGGGTCCGCGCGGCGAGGAGAGGCGAGGCCCGTCCCGCGTCCGTGGTCCCTCCGGGCTGGTGGAATGTCGGCTGAGGCGGGATGCCCCTTCCGCGCTCGAGCTGCGGCTGGAGGCGTGCGGAGAACAGAAGGCTCCCGGCTCCCCTCTCCTTCCTCCGCGGGGGCGGCCGGCGGGCGGTGGGACTCGAGGCGGAAGCCCGAGACGCGCCCGGGTCTCATGGCGCCTTCGCCCCTTTGCAGCGCGCGTGGCCCTAACCGCCATGGAGCGTGGCCGTCCCGCCGGCAGCGCCAGCACCGAGCCCGCCGCACTCCGAGACTCGAGCCCCGGGCGCAGCGGGCCAGGGCTGACGGGGCCCGGCGGCGGGGCGGCGCGGTCCGGGAGTGGCCGGCCGGCGGCGGCGAACGCGGCGCGGGAGCGGAGCCGGGTGCAGACCCTGCGGCACGCCTTCCTGGAGCTGCAGCGCACGCTGCCGTCCGTGCCGCCCGACACCAAGCTGTCCAAGCTGGACGTGCTGCTGCTGGCCACCACCTACATCGCGCATCTCACCCGCAGCCTGCAAGACGACGCGGACGCGCCGGGAGACCCCGCCCTGGGCACCCTGCGAGGCGACGGCTACCTGCACCCGGTCAAGGTAGGCCCACGCGCGCACCTCCCGCCGGACACCGGGAGGGATGCCCTGAGCCACTCCGCCTGTCACCTCCCAGGCTAAGGCCACCGGGCTGTCCCAGCATGGCTTGCCTCCGCTTCGCTCTTGCAGTAGCAAGGCATGCTCAAGGTTTTTATTCTCTCACGGTGAGAAATGGGGACGCCGCTTGTAAGCACAGATGACTTGTATCGAAATTACATTCGTGACTCTTCGAGAGAGTGTCTAAACTTTCCAATGTGTTTTTCATGGGCTATTCCAAAGGTTTTATAAATTAAATGGAGGTGTGGAACTATCAGCCCCTAAAGGTAAAATTAGTAAAAACAAGTGAGAACATTCTACATCCACATAAAATAAAAAATTTCAATCCAGGTTAAATATCGTGGGCTAGACAGCTACCAAGGACGTTATAAAAAATCATGTCTTTGTAATTGTTATAGTAGACTGACTTGCCTGGTGAGTGATTTGATGTACTCAAATTAAACAGAGAAAACATTTTGCATCATTTCTTTAACTGATAGGTAAACTGCTCATGATTTTCATGTAATATGTCATAGACAGTATATGAGTTATTATTACAGGTGATCTATTATCTGTAGTGCCAAAGTTTCTACACCATCCTTTTTGTCTAGATTTCTTTTGAAAACTTGCATTGATCTCTATTTAAAATGCGTAAGCTCTGGATTTGCTAAGTTTAAATTCTCACATTTTTGTTCCACAATTCTGAAATATTTGAACACACATACACAAAATTAGGACGTCACTGTAAGTTTCTTGGTGTTCAGCAAATTATTGACTAACAAAAAACTGGGTAATGGGATCTCGTTTCAAGGATGGGACTTTTGGTAGGCTAACCAAGCTCCACCAGATGGACCATACTGAAGGACTTTTGGGAACACAAATTAGATTCTATAGACCTTAATATAAATGCATACACATATTTATATAATAGAGTACATTAAATTGGGCAGGGGCAATAAAGGGAGCTGTAGATGGGAAGAGAATCTAAATGTCAACAAATTATATGAAAATTGCAAAAATTCAATATAAAGTGCAGATTATAAAGAAAACTGATAATCATTGTTAAACTGTGATAAAGTATGTCTCCTAATATTAACTGTACTTAACAGTTATAGAGTGAGGCATAATAAAATTACTTTGCAAATATAATCAACATGATAGTGCACTTAAAGTAGTTCAAATGATAAATATTAAAATGTGAAATATAATAATGATAGAATCCATTCTGATTTTGAATTTTAAAACATAATAGCTGAAAAGTCACTCATTCTATTTAGGAATTTAGTGTTACTATATGCATTAGATTTTTTTTCTCATATATCCTACTAATGTAGATTTGAGTTGACATTTGCCATATATTCTAAGAAGATTTATTTTTTAAATATATTTTCTTTTTTTTAATTTTTTATTTTAATTTTATTTTTGTATGTGTATGAATGTAGTCTGCATGTAGGTTTGTGCACCCGTGTCGTGCAATGCCGCAGAGGTCAGAAGAGGGTCTCGGATTCCCCTGGAACTGGAGTTCTCCTGGAATTGGAGTTACAGACGGTTCTCAGCCACCATGTGGGTGCTGGGGATCGAACCCGGGTCCTCTGCAAGAGCAGTTGGTGCTCTTAACCGCCAGGCTATCTCTCCAGCCCCAGATGATTTATTTTAACATTAAGAAGATTGCCATACCAAAAGCTTAAGTTCAGTGCCTCCCTTGTGGTTGATAAAATGAGGTCTGGTCTTTCACCTTAGTTTCATGTAATGCTTTCTTTCTTTTCCTTTCTTTCCTTTCTCTTTCTCTCTTTTCTTTCTGCCTTTCTTCTGCCTAGAGCTTACTATGTGAACCAGGCTGGCATCAAAATCACAGAGATCCACTTCCCTCTGCCCCCTAGGGCTGGGATTAAAGACATGCTACCACCGCTGGCATACATGTAATGGTTTCTTGAATGAAAAATGTTAAAGGCAGCAGTGTTAGAAAGAAATAAGCATAGGAAAGAGAGAGAGAAAAGAAGGAAGGAAGGGGGGGAAGGAAGGAAGGAAGGAAGGAAGGACGAGAAAGAGAAGAAAGAAAAGAGAAAGAAGGAAGAAAGAAAAGAAGAGGGAGGGAGAGAAAGAGAGAGAGAAAGAAAGAGAAGCATAGCAAGCTAGTTTTTTTACTTGCTTCGTGTACCAAGTATTTTTGTAGTCATAACTAAGTAAATCCCATGTGCTACCTAGTTTTAAAAGAAAAAAATCTATAATCTTATATTTGTTAAACCTAAACATAAAGATAGAAGGCCAAAGATTATCTCATAAAAATGAAATTAATGGTTAACAGCTGTTAAAAATCAAACATTAAAAAAAAAAAACAGGCATGGTGGCACATGCCTTTAGTCCCAGCACTCAGGAGGCAGAGGCAGGTAGATCTCTGTGAGTTCAAGGCCAGCCTGGTCTACAGAGCGAGGCCTTGAACTCACAGAGATCTACCAAGGCCAGCTGGGACTAAAGGGAGAGACCCTGTCTCAAAAAGACCAAAAAAATTAAAATTAAATAAAAATAAATTTTAAAAATCAAACATTTGAGTTAATACTATGTACAAATCACTGCTTTAGGACAGTAAGCACAACTGTAAATAAGACTCAGCACCTGGCCTTCATGATCACGTTCTAGACACAAAAACAAAAATAGACATCACAGTATAGGACTGTAAAGGAAAATATTATTTTGAAAACAGCTATAAACCATGTGCTGTGGTTTTGGATGATAGACACTTTACATAATTAATTGAAATGCCCATTAACATTTAACTGTTAACTCTATCTTTAATGCAAAAGGAATAAAAATACTCTGATAATTTTTTACTTTTTGATTAAGTAAAGGCTCATTATAAACTATCATAGGTGGCCCTTAGTATGTATTGTAAAATTACTAATATTCTGTCTTACAGCATAATGTTACTAAGTACTATACAAATGACCAAAGGTATTTTAGTAAATGTTCCAAGTCCATGAATTTTGAATCATTAGTCTTTTACCAATATTATGAGCATGTTCAAACTGTTGGGACTTTCAAGTTTCTCAGATGAGGGAGCGAGTTATATTCAGTGGTAGAGCTCACAGCCGGCACTCATGAAGCTCTAGTTCCATCCATGGTGCTCACAAGCACAGGCACAGACACGGTGTCTCCAACTGGAAGAAAGCTTTAAGAGGCCCTACTCACGCAGCGTGGCCTTAAGTCCATTTTTATCCTGTTGGGAAATGAGCAGTTTCAGTCAGCGTTGTGGCCTCTTAAGACCTTTAACTTTGGAATAAAAATTCAGATGACTTTATTAATTGCCAAACCCCATAAGAATCGTTTTCCACAATACAGATAAGCAAGAATTTTTTAAAGACAGGATTTGGGGGTGGGGGGGGTTAATTAGAATAAGACTGAATTTTTTTTTTTTTTTGGTCTTTTCGAGACAGGGTCTCTCTGTAGCCCCAGCTGTCCTGGAACTCACTCTGTAAACCAGGCTGCCTTGAACTCACAAAGATCCGCCTGGCTCTGCCTCCCAAGTGCTAGGATTAAAGGCATGTGCCACCACGCCTGGCTAAGACTGAATTTTTTAACGTCTTTAATTTTAGGCTCGGTTCTGGTTAACTGCTAGATTTTTATCATTTAAATGAAACTATGCAGTTTTAAATATACCTTAGGATTCAGAACAAAGCTTAATAACACACATATGTATGAAAAAGCCACAGTGAAATCCATTATTTTGTATAGTAACCTAAAAATCATATATATGTATATATCAAATTTAAAAAGAAGTTAAAATAAAATAAACATACTTTAATAGAGAGTAAAGTTCAGGACTGCATTCGCCAGTCAACCTAGAGGCATTAAAATGGGGCTTTGGTTGACTGCCACAGAAAAGTAACTTTCCTGATAGTATCACATACTTAGTAATTTTTTACTTTTATTATTTCTATAATTTTTATTTCACATGTGGAAGTCGTACATATTTATGAATTACAATGTTACTGTTTTGTTAGGTAGGTCGTTCAGTAGTTACTGTGAGGCAGGGTCTCCTTGTAGCCCTCGCTGGCCTGGAACTCCCCAAGCTGACCTTGATCTCCACATGCCTCTGACTCCTGAATAGTGAGATTAAAGGCATGTCCCACCATGCCCAGTGAGGTACAATGTTATATTTTAATATATGTGTACATTACGTCACGCTCAAATCAGAGTAAGCGCTGACACTCAAACCAGTCTCTCTAAACATTTGTCATTTGTGTGTAAATAGCCAAAATATTTTCCTCAGGCTTTATAGAAAAATATAAAGTAGCTATCATTATCTATACTCACCCACTGTTCCTTAGAACACCAGAGCTAAAAAATATGGGATGCTTCCTAAATTTGTCTGTCATCCTTGCTCAAGAGATGTGCTAATCCTCTCTGTATCTCTCTGTATCATCCTCTCTGTATCATGTATATGTATATATATATACACACATATATGTATATCTACATATGTATATACATATGTTATATATGTAATTTGTTAAATAGGTCATATATATGTATATGCATGTATATATGTATGTACATAACTGGGATGATACAGAAAGGATTAGCACATCTCTTGAGCAAGGACAGACAAATGTGTATATATATAGAGAGAGAAATATATATACATGTAATATAGAGAGCAAGAACTAATGTTTTCAGTTTCACTTAGCCTTGAGTTTAGCTTGACATTGAAATATTGTGCATTTCAGCTATGTTCATTCTTCATGACTTTTTGCCATTCTTGTCCACACACACACATACATTATTTTTTAGAAAGCCTTCAATTAAAAATATTTTTAGGTTTTTTTTTTTTTGTGACAAGGTCTCACTATGTGTCCCTGGCTGATCTGGAACTCACAGAGATCTGCCTGCCTGCCTGTGCCTCCTACATGCTGGGACTAAAGATATACACCACCATACCCAGCAAAGCCTTCAGTTTCATGACAGCATTTCTAAACATTTATCATGTTTTCCATTAGACTTAATAATTACAGTTGTTACCAGCTGCATAATAGTTCATTAACATTAATGTCTTTGGAATTTTAAATGTCACATACCAATGCAGTATGTGTCATAGATATATTGAAATCTCAATAATACAGTTGCCTAATCAACTTTCTGATTCTTACTTAAATATTCTTTTTTCAGAAATGGCCCATGCGATCGAGATTATACATCGGTGCTACTGGTCAGTTTTTGAAGCACTCCGTGTCTGGAGAGAAAGCGAATCATACCCACACTCCAACAGACTCGCAGTCTTAGGCTCTTTTCTGCTGGCATCTGGGAGAAGTGGTGGCTATTGTTTTAAAATACTGTGAAATAATTCTGTATTTATTACATCAGACATAACACACATTATTTCTGAAAGTTTACATTGGAACCTGTAAATGAATGTCCAGATTTATCTAAATAAATGTGGAATGGTGTACTCAGTCCTGTATAAGCATGTATAACTTGTGTAGTTCTCAAGTAACTGTATAATGTAAAAGAAACTATTAGGTGACAGCTCACACAGCAGCAAACAATTGTATTCATCCGAAGAATGCATGAATTTTCACATTTTTGTAGCATATCATTTACAAACTTAAAAGCTGAAATGAGTGCATCCTTTCTAATTTTAAAAAATAAAATGTGTTTATAATATAGTAGTATTCCATTTTTTGTGAAAGCCAGTACATGCTTTTGGTTGGCCTAAGACAAATTTCAATTGGAAGAAGTGAGATCATTTATTCAGCGTGGCTGTGTGTGTGTGTGTGTGTGTGTGTGTGTGTGTGTGAAGACTGTTATAGTAACTTCTATTACTAGTTTCTTCAATTAGAAAACTTGTGTGGACTATTAGACATGATTTTCTTTGTTAAATAGGGCATGATCACCTTTCAAGAGGCTAAATTAAAAGATCTGACTTCTGTGTTTCCAAACTGAGGAAAGCACTAGTATACATGACAATATGAATAGGGGTCCAGGTGTCACTGGGTGTGTGAGTTCCCCCGGTTACACCATACCTACCTTTTTTTCAGGTCCTGAGATAGTTAAGCGGGCTCAGATGTAGCTTCCCTGGGAAGGTGGTACTTCAGCCCCTACTGGGACCTTGAGTGAATATGCTTGTCTGCTCTCAGCCAGGGATGGGGTCCTGGGCTTTTCTTCTCATGTCAGCTGTTCACCTACTTGGCCAGTGTGAGGTGCAGAGAGATGCTGTCTGCTTTGGAATTCTGGCACTTATCTGTACTTGGAAGAGGTCTAAAGACAGAGACAAACTTAAGCCTTGGTCTGCCCCAGTCTACCCCAATATGAATGCCCACAGGCAGGCCTCTCCCAGCACACAACATGCCACTAAAGGCCTAGAGACTAGATATACCAGTGATTTCAGTTTGCAACAAGAGACTCTTGAAAAATCATCCTGAAATGGCAAGATAGCTCAGTAGGTAGAAGTACTTGCTGCCTAGTCTAATGACCTGAGTTAATCCCTGGGACCCACTTGGTGGAAAGAGAGAACCAACTCTCCAAACGTTCTCCTCCCGCCTTTACATCAATGCCACAGTGCGCACATCCCCGCCCCCCAATAAATGAAATAGAAAAATCATCCTGTGAAAAAGGAGAGCTTTGGGGCTGGAGAGATAGCCTAGCGGTTAAGAGCACTGACTGCTCTTGCAGAGGACCCGGGTTCGATTCCCAGCACCCACATGGCGGCTGAGAACTGTCTGTAACTCCAATCCCAGAAGAACTCCAGTTCCAGGGGAATCTGAGACCCTCTTCTGACCGCCGAGGCATTGCACGACACGGGTGCACAAATCTACATGCAGACACTACATTCATACACATAAAAAAATAATTAATTAATTAATTTAAGAAAAAAGAAAAAAAGGAGAGCTTTGCCTTTGATGATACTGTTTTTATTTCTTGTCTAGTAACAAATGTTCTAATACCAACGAAGTGTAATTTATATTATAAATTTTGTGACATTTAATTAAATTGGCAAATATGTTAATAGCCTTTAGGAAGTTGGAAAACCTTGAGGAAGTCGGGTATGGCCAGAGCTGTGAGCAGACAGGTTTGTCAAGAACACACTGAATCCCCAACAGGAGATTCACCAGACACAAAAACGTAACCTCCTCTCTCTAATGACTTCCATCCCTTTTCACCGCTTCTTACTTTTCTTCTTAGATTTTATTATCCCTGTCTCCAGCAGTGAAGTTTATTTACTTCTCAATAATCCAGTTTTAAAGTTGCTGAATTTGGTTTAAGATTGGCAAAGAAAAAGACAATTATTAGTGGACTTTGTTGAATTAACATGACAATCAAAACACCATTTATTTTCTCCTTAGTTTTCTTACAGCTCATGGCAGTGAAATGAAGGCAAAGGTCATTTGAAGGTGAGGACTATTCAGGTGACTGGGCATGTGCCCATGTTTTGGCTTATTTATGATTGTTTTATTTATTTGAATGTGAATATATTCATTTAAACATGGTTAGTAATAAATTTTCTACAAGTCATTTTGCTTTCTTCATACGAGTGTGTACAAAAATGCTTGTGTACTTATTCTTGTAACTATATTCGCCTACTCACCTAACATTAAAGAATGAAAAGTGAACAATGATTCAGATTGTCATTCTCTGTTATATTATTGGCATGGGGATCTTAGACATATTTTTATAAGAATGAAATCGATTTCTTTTTATGAGGGGAGTGACTGTAACATCATGATTTTATTGTCTTCATATCAAAATCAGTTTAGGATTAGATCAAGTGGCCCCTTCTTATCTCCTCTTCACAGTGCTCACATCTCATAAAGCCAGCATTCTCTTCCATCTTCAGGTGGGCTCAACATCCTCAACCATCAACACCATCTTCTTCATAGTTGTAGACGTTTTGAGGAAAATAGGCTCAGTCTTCCCACCATAACCACCATCTCCTTCCTTAGCGCTTCCTTCTCTGGGCATGCAAGCATTTTTGGCTTTCTTGTACTGTGTCATTTACTAAGGCTAGTGTTTGCCACATTTCTGGTAGAAAGTCCAGCAAGTTTTAGGAATGTTATCCATGGTTGCGGGAGTGTTATCAGCAGGGAAAGAGACAGCTCAGGCCAGAAATTTGTTTTGAAGTTACCATAAGTAAGCCTATAAACACTAAATTTTGTAGTGACATTTTCAGGAAAACCATCCTCCTCTTCCTCTCTTCCTCCTCCTCTTCCTCTTCTTTTCTAATGCTAATCTATTAGTTTGGCTATAATTTTATAGCATTTAAATGGGAAAAGGGACTTTTATTAATACTTTCCTAAATCATCCTGTTAAATAGTTACAAATGTTTTAATGCCCAAGAAGTATATTTATGTCATAGATTTTCATAACACTTTATTAAATTGCTAAATGTGCTCATAGCTTTAAGTAGATCAGAAAAATCTCAAAGAAGTGCCATATTTTCAATGACAAGTTCAAAAGAGTATGCTCCTGTGGGCGTGGTGGCACACACCTTTAATCCTAGCACTTGGGAGGCAGAGGCAGGCGGATCTTTGTGAATTCAAGGCCAGCCTGGTCTACAGAGCGAGTTCCAGGACAGGTGGGGCTACAGGGAGACCCTGTCTCGGGGGGCGGGGGGGGGGAGAATGCTCCTTTAATTCATGATGCATGGACAGAATAAGGGTTTTTACTAAATTAAAATGCTAATTTGAAAATTAGCCTGTTAAATTTGCACTTGTCTCTTTGGATAACTTAGAATGGCACATCTGAAAATCTTTCTGGAGGACAGAAAACTACTTAGTGCTGGCTTCTTCAACATTAGGTCCTCAGCAGAGCACATAGTAAAACTGGAGAGGGATGTATCTGAGTCACAGAATATCTAATCTGCTTGGGAAATCCTCAGTTAAATTTCTTTCTGTACTCTCAGCTTTCCCACTGGAATTTCCCATTTAAAATTCTTTTATAATGATAATTTGGGGGGATGGGAAAATGCAGAGGGTTAACCCATTTTATTGTATCGTTTCCTGACTATAAGGACATGTACAGCAAAGTATTGTATGTGGACTATGTATTCATCAATAAAGTTATATTAAAAACTATATGTTAATAATTTGTTGCTTTTTAATTTTTTTTAAATTTTACTTATTTTTGTATGTGTATGAATGTACTGTCTGCATGCAGGTCTGTGCACCCGTGTTGTGCAGTACTGCAGAGGTCAGAAGAGGGTGTCGGATTACCCTGGAACTGGAGTTCTCCTGGAATTGGAATTACAAACGGTTCTCAGCTGCCATGTGGGTGCTGGGGATCGAACCCGGGTCCTCTGCAAGAGCAGAGCAGTCGGTGCCTGCTAGGCCATCTCTCCAGCCCTACTTTTCTTATCTCTGAGAATCAGAAGAAGCAACTTGAGAAGGAAGGATTGATTTGGGCTCTTGTCTTCAGGGAATACTAGCCATGATGGTAGGGGAAGGCATGGCAGTGGGAGAGAATCTTACTGATGGACGAACGCTAGAGCAAGAAGTTTGTCACATCTGGGTTACAAACAGGAAGCAGAAAGCTCAGGCTGGAAGCAGTGAGGTTAACAAAGTCTGCCCCAATGGGCAGCTAAGTCCTACATCTCAAAGATTCTGCACCCTCCCAAAACAGCTCCATCAACGAGGGACAAAATGTCCAAATACTTGAAGCCTATGGGGGACATCCCCATTAAAACTGCCATAGTATTCGTGCACACTTGTGTAAAAAAGAAAACAGAAAGGAATGCAGTGGAAAGTCAAGTCCAGTTGTGGAGGTTTATGACATGAGCAGGGAGGCTCCTGCTGCACGTTACTTGGCAATAAAGAATGGTTTCACATTGTTATTTTAACTTTTTGATTTGCTTCTATTTATGTGTATGAACGTTACGTCTGCACGTACGTAAGTGCACCTGTGTCCTGCAGTGCCTGCAAAGGACAGAAGAGGCATGGGATCCCCTGGAACTGGAGTTACCTTGGTCATTAGCTGTGGTGTGGGTGCTGGGATAGGAGCCCAAGTCTTCAGAGCAGCCAGTGGTCTTAACTGCTGAGCCATCTCTCTCAAGCTATTTATTTATTTATTTATTTATTTATTTATTTATTTATTTATTTATTTATTTATTTTTTGGTCTTTTTGAGACAGGGTTTCTCTGTAGCGGCAGCTTATCCTGGAACTTGCTATGTAGACCAGGCTGGCCTTGAACTCAGAGATCCACCTGCCTCTGTCTCCCGAGTGCTAGGATTAAAGGCGTGTGCCACCACGCCGGGCTCCTTTTTTATGAGGCTTAAAAAAAAAAAACTCTCAATCTACAGTTATGGCCTGAACAGTGGCTTTCTTAACTGTTCACAAAGACTTTTATTTTTAATTTTGAAGAAACTATAAAAAGAAAATAACTGTTGATTGAACCTATTGATGAAGTTAATAATTTTAATTGAAAGTGTTTCTTAGTTTAAATTGTCAATTTTGTTCTCTCAGGGGGCCTCATTTTCATGAAAGAAATTGACCATTTTCAATGGAAGAGAAGATATTCAGGCCTTGAAGTTCATTTTTGAGGCAGTGGAAGAGACAATTCAGTATATATTTTCAGCTTGTTGTTTAATCTTTTCTTTGGCCCTTGCTACTATCAAAGTGCCTTTCTGAAGACATACTTCCAGATAAAATATCTCTGCAGTACTGATATAAATCACTTACAATTTAGTCATAAATTGTATTTGTCTTTAGGATAAGACAAGTCGTTTGTTGGCTGTATGTAAAATTGTACTGTTGTTCTTTTTGTCTGGCAGTGAGAAGTTATAAACCAGCTAGCTTCTGTTCCACAGTTATAAATTAGCTATTTTGAGAGACAGGTTCGTCAAAATGCTCTTTTCTGTGTGTTAATCCAAGTCATACCAATCATAGACTTTATTTGAAAAAGTATGAACTTTGACTCTTTTGGAACTGGTAGATTCTGCTCTAATCCAGTAATAATTCATGTTTTCTCAAAAATTATTGCTGGAGAATTCCCAACAGCTTCCGAGATGACTTCCATGATTAGCTGTGTAATGCTGCTGACTTTTCTCCAAGGTGCATGCTTTTGAGTTTTTATTTTGTTTTTGTAACTTAAAAAATATTCAACCATTGAGTTTCCAAACTTTTAGAAGGAAACTCAAGGGAAATATAAGATTGTATGTCAAAGAAATTACTATGTACTTTTGTTGCATAATGGTAGCTGGTAGTCTTATGTTTAACTGTTGCTCTGAAGAATAAATTTCTTCAAATCCTGTAGCCCTGATTCCTGCCGACTGAGAGCACCACACAGACATAACTGCAGCCCAGTTGGGAATGAGGGACATTCATAGTCTTGCCTAACTACATAAACCCGGAAGGATTTCCCTTCCAGTGTTTACAGAAGTTTTAGTTTCAATCCATTAGAGAAACCAGTTGAGTAAAATATACATCAGTCACTCAAATGCTTAATTACAAATTACACCATAACATCTAGTTGTCAGAAGCCTTTAAATTATAACCAAGAGAATAATCTTAACTATTGTACTTAAAGATTATGTCAGTAGTCATTTCCTGTGCATAGGGTGTGACTGAGGGATGGTCCTCAGGCACATTTCTGCCCTTTGAGGACCAAGAAGTATGTCTTAGGGAAGAATCCTGTCCACTCTTCTCCCTGTTTATTGTCATTAGAAACTCAGTTATTTCAAACAATAACTCCATGAAAGTTGATTTTAAACATTTTGATTTTCAAATAAATGCTGAAATCACAGATTTAAAAATTAAAGAATGCTCTACTATCAGCCATCTTAATTCTTTGTCTAGATGGGTAGAAACATTTCAATTAAATTGAAATTCTTTCATGGGCAAGATTGTTCCTACTCTGTGTCCAGCACATGTGCACCTTGCTGTACACCCTCGTGCTAGAGTCAGCTTGAAATGGGCAACAGCTAAGTAAAAAATAGACATGTGCCGGGCGTGGTGGCACACACCTTTGATCCCAGTACTCAGGAGGCAGAGGAACGAGGATCTCTGTGAGTTCAAAGCCAGCTTGGTCTACATAATGAGTTCCAGGACAGCTGGGACTAAAGGGAGACCCTGTTTCAAAGAGCCAAAAAAAAAAAAAAATAGACATGCAAGGCGGATAGGGAGTGGCAAGAGCAGGAACTTGGCGGGGAACTCTTTTCAGATCCTTTGAGAAAGAAGAGGCCAGTCAGGCTGCAGATGTGATTACAGTTTCAGAACATGCACAAGAAACTCTTGAAGAGGCAGACCAAAACACACACCCAAAGTTGATAATACTGGGGCATGCCTGGCCTGATTGAGCCATCTATGCTACGTGGTCCTGTTCCCCTCTCTGTCCTTCCAATGTCTAGAGTGAGTGAGCACAGGAATGGAAGGACCATGACACAACACAGACTTGCCTCACTAGACACTGGCCAGTTAGAGGATGCACATCTCGCTTAACATTAGAAGCCTCTCTTCCTCCTGCAGCAATTTCAGCGGCTGCAGCTATTACTCCAGATCACTTCCAGATCCAGGTCTAGTGAAACCTGGGGAAGAGGGAGAAGACAGAATTGATTCTGGAAAGAGACTTGGAGCTCAGTAGATGATTGGAGACTATCTGAGAGTACATACTCTTGGGGCACGGAGTGCTTCACTAAGGAGCACTCACTCAACTGTGGTTCTTATCCTACCTGCCTCTGGATTGAGGGTATCTGAAGGCAGATTCCTCCTAGAATGAAGTCATGATGGCACACTTTTGAAAATGCAAAACTGGAGGCTGGAGAGATGACTAAGTGGTTAAGAGCACTGACTGCTCTTGTAGAGGACTGGGGTTCGAATCCCAGCACCCACATGGTGGCTGAGAACCATCTTAGCCAGGCATGATGGCGCATGCCTTTAAACCCAACATTCAGGAGGCAGAGGCAGGCAGATGGATCTCTGTGAGTCTACAGAACAAGCTCCAGGCCAGCTGGGACTAAAGGGAGACCCTGTCTCGAAAAGAGAAAAAAAAAAAAAACTGACCTTCAGAATCAGCAAGATAATAGACTTATATTTCAGACCTTATTAAGGGAGGCAAATGGGACTCTAAATCTCCAAAGCTTCTTTCCATATATAATAAGAGCCAAGATGGGCTGGGGGATGACTCAGTGGATAAAGTACTTGCTATGCAAGTGTGAATTTGGCTCCCAAGACCCATGCAAAAGCCAGACACAATAGTATACATCTGTAATCCCAGTCTTCAGGGAGATGGGAGGCTGGTACAAGAGAATCTCTGGATGCTGGTGGACTGGCTAGCCCAGCATACACAGTGATCAATAATTAAAGACCCTTTCTCAAACAAGGTGGACAGTGAGGTCCGACACCCGAGGTTGTCCTCTGATCTCCGTACAATTGACTGCACTCACAAATACACATTCACATGCATGCATGCACACAAAACCCACACATGAAGAGTCAGACTGAAGGTCTACACATGGAGCTTTATTGGAAGTAGACATACAGAAGGAACCTTGGTCAGGCCAGGCCCTGGAAGGAAGAAAGGCAGGGGTGGGGATGTCGGTCTATGCCGGGGGTTGAGTCAGGAAGTTGTAAGCAGGACTCAGGACTTCAGCAGTTGCAGCCAGCATAACCTTAGGGACCAGATGGTTACAGGCCATCTCAGTCAAGTCCAGACCCAGAAGGCCGACAACACAGGAGCCTGATCTCCCTTCCTCTAACTCCTTGGATGTTCAATTCTTCCCTAAAGCTTTCTAGGGCTGGGCGGGAAAGAGCAGGAAGCCCCATCCCAAGTTCTGTTTCACTATGTGTTTAACAGAGACTAACTGTAGAAGAGACCTGTGTGGCAATAGACAAAGCCAGATATAGGACGTAATCCCAAAAAAGCAGCTCTCACCAGACGTGATGACGCACGCCTTTAATCCTAGCACTTGGGAGGTGTGTTTGGGGGGGGAGGGGGGTTATCTCTGTAAGTTCAAGGCCAGCCTGGTCTACAGAGCAAGTTCCAGGTCAGCTGGAGCTACAGGGAGACCCTGTCTCAAAAAGACAAAAAAACAAAACAAAACCCAAAACAAAACCAGCTCTCACCTCAAAGAAGTTAAGAGATAGTTTATCCAGGAGTCAAATATGAATGACCATGCCCTGGGAACACAGATTAAGTTTTCTGTAAATACCATATTCCAAGATGGTAACAGTTTCATGATGTTGTTTGTTTGTTTGGTTTGGTTTGGTTTTTTTTTTTGGTCTTTTAGAGACAGGGTCTCCCTGTAGCCCCAACTGTCCTGGAATTCACTCTGTAGACCATGCTGGCCTTGAACTCACAAAGATCCCCCTGCCTCTGCCTCCCAAGCGCTAGGACTAAAGGCGTGAGCCACCACGCCCAGCTCCATGATGTTTTTATAGAAATAGAACAAAATCATAATAAAACTTCTTAAAAACATTGGTGGGAACATCAGTAGGCTAGCTATAGCAAAGTGGTCAGGTCTCCATCATAGGCCACAGATACTGTCTGATGACATCCTTAGCTTTTGAGTTACTGGAATCTAGGCATCAGTTTGTACATTTCAAAAGTATTTATTGAAGAGGAGTGGTGACGGGGCAGCCTTGCCGAGTTCCTACCTTTAAAGGGAATGTTTCTGTCATTTCCCCATTTAGGATGATATTGGCTGTGGGTTTCCTGTATATGGCTTTGATTACATTGAGGAATGATCCCTCCAATCCAATTCCTTCTAGGACTTTAAGCATGAAGGGATGCTGGATTTTGTCGAAGGCTTTTTCAGCATCAATTGAGAGGATGGTGTGGTTTTTGTCTTTGATTCCGTTTATGTGTTTGATGATGTTTCTTGATTTTCGTACCAAGTGCTGGAGAGGTTGTGGGGAAAGGGGAACACTCATCCACTGCTGGTGGGAATGTAAACTCATACAGCCACTATGGAAAGCAGTGTGGGGAACCCTTGGAAGACTTGGAATGAACTTGCCACCCGACCCAGCCATACCACTCCTGGGCATGTACCCTCAAGACTTACGCCACCACAGAGATACATGCACGGCCATGTTTATTGCAGCTCTCTTCACAATAGCAAGGAGCTGGAACCAACCTAAATGCCCCTCAACTGATGAGTGGATAGAGAAAATGTGGTACATCTACACAATGGAGTTCTATGCAGCAGTAAAGAAAGACGACATCACGAGCTTTGCAGGAAAATGGCTGGAGCTAGAGGACATCATGCTGAGTGAAGTAACACAGTCCCAGAAAAACAAATGATGAATGGTATCCCTCATCTGTGGATGCTAGTGCCAATTACCCAGTTGTAAGTATTTCTTGTGTAGGGCCCCCTGAGCTTTTGTACAAAGCAGTTGGGCGTAATGCATAATATTGGAAACAACAACAACAACAACAACAACAACAGAAAGGACTGCATCAAAGAACAGACTGAAACAGTGAAAAAAAAAAAAGACTGAGAGAAAGATGCAGGGCATGTATCGCAGAATACATAATCTGGGTTGGGGTGGGGGTAAAGGAAAGGGTAATATGTTTAAATGGAACTGAAAATGATGTATGAAATACATAAAACATCAATAAAAGTATATTTAAAAAAACCAAAAGTATTTAATAGTCACAAGGATGCTGGTCAAACACACAGGTGGGCAACAAATGGTTATTTAGAGAGTTAAGATAGCCCAAGACAGTTTGACTCTGGACCTGAAAAATTCCAACTCTCCACATTCATTGAAGTTCTAAATCAATCAGCTTTATGGAGTATTTAAAGTAGGTGTAGCTTCTTCTTTTCCTCCCCTAGAACATCAGTTAGTGAAAACATAGAGAAGACTACATTGTTTTCCTCACATTGAAGTTGCTGTGTAGATATTTTAGCACAGTTATGAGTAGAGATGGACTATTTGTGCTTACAACTTAAAACCTAATCACTATTCCATTTTATCGTACCTTATAGTTTACAACATACCTGTATGTTCTATGTGTTGAGGATCTTTATGGACCTTCACAAATGGATTAGGAAAGCACAGTCTGAGAAACTTGAGAGAGAGAGAGAGACAGAGAGGAGAGACATGCTTCGATGCCTTTGATCATAAATCATCAGTTGGCCTTTGAGATTTTATATATATTATATATAATATATAATATATATAATGTCAGTTCAGTGTTTACTCCATCAGCTAAGAACTGCATTGAGGCACTAATAAAAATATTTGACCATAGTGGCTTCAACAAATTAGGAATTCGTCTTCTCCTGTAAACAAATAGGAGACTGGGAAGGTGGTCTTGCAGAGTCATCAGGATCTAGGTTTCTACTTTCTCATAGTCTGGGTCTAGGTTACAAGGTCAGTTCTAGGTATATGGCAGGTAGATAAGTCTCGGTTCACTTGTGATATCTGCTTCAGTTAAGTTACTATTTTATTACATTTTACTTAAAGTGTGCATGTTTTATGTATGTGTGTGCATGTTTTTTGTATGTGTGTGCATGTGTAGAGGTCAGAGACAACTTGCCAGAGTCAGTTTTCTCCTACCATATGGGTCCTAGGGACCAAATTCAGGTTGTCAGGTTTGACGGCAAGTGCCTTTGCTCACTGTACCATCTCTCTGACCCTAGTTTTAAAAGACAGGGCTTATAATCAGTGATTAGTGACTGAGAGAATTGTGAGATGTGTTAGTTTTCCTTTACTATTAAAAAAAATGCTTGAAGTAATCAGCTTAAAATGAGGGAATTTTTTTTTTTTTTTTTTTGGCCTACAATGTCAGAGGCTCCATTCCCCGGCTGGCTGGGTTTCCTGTCGGTGCCAAGGTCGACCACATATAGTTAGGAACACATGGTAGAGGAGGCTGCTCACACTGTGGTGCCCGGAAAGTCAAAGACAAAAAAAAAAGGGCCAGGGTCTCAATATTCCCCTCAAGGTGGTGCTGCAATATCATCTTCAGACTTCTGGCCAGGCTCTACTGCTTAAAGATTCTGCCACTTCCCATGCTGGGGGCTAAGACAGGCCTTTGAAGGATACTTGTCTAAGTCACAGTATGAGGCAAAATCAACTAGAGTTGTATTTGCAGAAACATTTCCCCAAAGTCATTCCACAAAAGTAGACTGTCAGCCGGGCGTGGTAGCGCACGCCTTTAACCCTAGCAATGGGGAGGCAGAGGCAGAGGTGGATCTTTGTGAGTTCAAAGCCAGCCTGGTCTACAGAGTGAGTTTCAGGCCAGCTGGGGCTACAGGGAGACCTGTCTCGAAAGACCAAAAAAAAAAAAAAAAAAAGACTGTCAAGACACTTGATATTTCTGCTTTGACATAGACTCTGTTACCAGATGAGAAAGTCCCCTGCAAGGGCTGATTCCAGAAGCGTGCTGCCTTTGCTACTATATGTGATGGTTAATTCCTTGTCAACCTCACTAAGCCAAACAGATTTTTCAGATTGAATTTAGTTAAATATAATTTAAGTTTCTATGTTAAAATCCTAACCCAAAATGTAATAATATTAGGAGGTTGGGTCTTGGGAATTATAATAGTTCCTTTTCATCCAGAGATTATGCTACAAGCTGCCCAGCGACACTTGAAAACACAGATGGTAACAAACCCTTTGTAAACTGTGTTTCTTTTTTGTATGGTACATGCACAGATAGTATCAAGTTTAACTTACAAATTCAGCACAGTAAGAGAAGAGCAACAGTAAACTAATAAAAAAGAACAAGCATAGTACAGTATAATAAAACTCATGTGAATGCATTCTCCTCCTTTTGTGTATTTTATGTGTATTTTACTTACAGAATTCTGCCTATAAGCAAGTCTAGAAATATGGAATATTTGCCTTTTCACCCTCTGAAGTACACCAAAAGGCTGGTAAGGGAGGCTGGGATAACTGTTCAGTAATAGTCAGCTTCTGCCAGGTCCCGGCCTTCGACAATCTATCTCACTCATTTATCTATTCTAGTCCAGGGGAAAAGGGAACCAACTTAGTAACTTATTCATGGTCTTATTCTATTAAAGCCAGTATAGAAAAGAACCAGCAGAATTCGGTGGCAAGGTTGTGTTTTGAAAGCTAAATAGGAATCAACAGAGGAACAGATAAAGTACCTCATCCAGGAAGACAGACAGACTATCTATGTGTGAAATGCTGTTTATTTAGAGAACTGTGGATGACTCTTGAAACAGGTGACAGTTATTTTTTTAATTTATTTATTTTTATTTTGCAAGTATTTTGCTTGTATGTAAGTACATCCATGTGTGCAATTTTTCTTTTTAAAAAATATTATTAGTGGGGCTGGAGAGGTGGCCTAGCAGTTAAGAGCACCAACTGCTCTTGCAGAGGACCTGGGTTCGATCTCCAGCACCCACATGGCGGCTGAGAACCATCTTTGACTCCAGTTCCAGGGAAATCTGACACCCTCTTCTGACCTCCGCGGCATTGCATGACATGGGTGCACAAACCTACATGCACAAAATACACTCATACACATATAAGAATAAATAAAAATAAATAAAATGCTAGTTCTTTAAAAATATTATTAGCATATGGAGGCATATGCATATGTGTGCAAGCATGTGATGTGTCTACTCATGTTTCAGTACACATGTGGGGGTCAGAGGACAAGTTTATGGAGTCGGTGGTTCTATGTGTTTTTGTGTGTTCAGGAGTGGAACTTGGGTACCAGGCTTGCTTGGTAGGCACCTTTGCCCTCTGAGCAATCTCACCAGCCCCAGTGTATCCTTTTGTTGTAAAGGGAGCTTACTATTTACATTTGTGTCCCGTGTAGTGAAGAAGTAGGTAGGCAGTGTGTGTTTGTGTATCCCTGATTAGTGAACCAAGGTTTCCAGGTTCCTGGTGGAAGAGGGCTGGCGCACACAAGTATGAGACTCCTGGGAGATAGGTACAGGAGTTTCTGACACATAGACATAACACACAAGAACAAATGTGTAAATATACACATGGGATATTCAAATTCATTTTCTACATAGCTGTAATTGCAAAGTTATGCCCTTCAGTTAACTGTTCTTCCCAGTTAATATATTCCTTGTCAATCATTGTATTTTCCCTTAGAGACTTCCAAGAACAGCATGCTTATTGTCCTTTAAAAGTGAAGCTGGCAGAATTTGAAGAAAATGGTTGTTAATTCCTTATTGTAACTCACTGGAGATTTAATGAGATGTTAATTGCAGGACATAATTTATATTAGATTATGATTGAGGTATAAATAACCTTAATTTAACCTTAGTTTGAAATTTTCAATTATTTACATTCTTGACTCCATGCAATCATTCTTGAATAGGTTTTTAAACAGTGAGAAAAAACCATGTAAGCTCATGGCTCCCTGGTTACTAGATACTAGTTGATTTAGTGACTTATGGGAATCTTTCAGTTGCTTTTCCCTCCGAGGTCAGCTTCCCTCATTGCAGAGGACACCTGGGGTGATGCTAGGCAGACAAAACAGAGGGGGGTGGGGAGGACACTGCTTCCCATATGTGTCTCTACATCAGAAAAGAACTTTCCCCAAAGATTCAACAGACTTCCCAGCAAATCCCATTGGCCTGTTTGAAAAAATGTAAAGCATCCCTTACATAGAGAATTTCTCATGGTAGGATTTAAGTGGTTATTTTCAAAGCTTATTAACAGAAAAGTTCAGTTCAACAGAAAAGGGAAATCCTAGTGTTTCACATCGACAATTAGGCCACTATAGCTAACTGTTTTAGATCCGGACAGAAATCATAAGTAATTTAGGTAATTTTCACCAAAATTATCTCAGTAAAATTCATGTACTTCAAGTGTTTAAGCATCAAATTCCATCCAGATCAGGGCCCTATTTTCTGACAATTTAATGTATTTTTCCACAGATTTGGAATCTAAGCTGGATGAAATGTATAAGTGCTGTGATTATCTCAATGTCAATATTATGTATAAAAATAATCTTTCCAGAGGTAAAGGGATTTTATACAGGAAAGTCATGCATTTCTGACTAAAGTCATTTTCATTTCTCTTGCATTAGCTCTATTTTTGACATGCTTACTGTTGAGCGAGGCAAAGCACAAGGATGTGGTTATTACAGTCAGTTCCGACCAACTCCAGACTCATTTTCTGCTGCAAACATCTAGGAGTCATGGAAGGTTCTCCAGGTCCTTCGCTAATATGGGAAAGGACTGAGAGCCAGAGGATTAATTTACTAATGAGAGTTACATATGTAAGTGCAGACTATAGATTTTGACAGCCTGGAGAAGAATAATATCCTATATGCTCCTGAATCCACATACATTTATAGAAATAGTAAAACTTTAAAGGTTGTAATGGTGATATCATTTTTTTTTGTGCTATCATTAAAGAATAATTGTTTTTAGCTACAACAGATTTAAATCACAAAACTTTTCCTTTAAAGTGGTTTGAGCTATATTTGCAAATGACCAGATTTATCAGTTTAGAGACTAGAAAGCCCCATGGATCTGCTCCCTGTTGGAGAACGCTGAGACCTTTCCATAACGCTAGTCAGGATGAAGAAGCAATGTACCAAATAGATCTTAGAAATGATTTATTCTTGCAACCTGGAGAGAATATGTACTGCTTTAATAATCTTTTGAATTTAATTATAAGATCAATGCATTGTAAAAGTCTAAATGGTATAGCCGGGGCATGATGGTGCACACCTTTAATCCCAGCACTTAGGAGGCAGAGGCAGGGGGATCTCTGTGAGTTCAAGGCCAGCCTGGTCTACAGAGTGAGTTCCAGGCCAGCTGCAGCTACAGGAAGACCCTGTCTCAAAAAGACCAAAAAAAAAAAAAAAAGTCTAAATGGCACAAATAAAGGTATAAAATAAAAACAAAACTCTTCACACAAACCCCATTTCACTATATAAGGAGTATGCATTGAAAACATGGTTCTTTAATTTATTAAAATATTTTTGCAAAAAACCCATATAAATGCATGCTGTTTTTTATTTAGCCCCAGATGAATTTTTTTTCAAATATTTTTTGCAGCCTGGATTTAAGATTTTAAATGTCCTAGGGATGTAGCTCTGTGGTAAGAGTTGTTTCCTAACATGCACAATGCCTCCAGCCACCAAATACATATAAAGAAAGGAAGATAGGGCTGGAGAGATGGTCTAGCGGTTAAGAGCGCCGACCGCTCTTGCAGAGGACCTGGGTTCGATCCCCAGCACCCACATGGCGGCTGAGAACCGTCTTTAACTCCAGTTCCAGGGGAATTCTGATACCCTCTTCTGATCTCTGCAGCATTGCACGACACGGGTGCACAAATCTACATGCAGACAGTACATTCATACACATACAAAAATAAAATTTTAAAAAGGGAGATTTATTAAAAAAAAAAAGAAAGGAAGATAAATTTAGTACCTTGAAAAAACAACCATCAGATTTTTTTTTTTTTATAATTTAGGGGCTGGAGAGACAGGGTTTCTCTATAGCCCCAACTGTCCTGGAACTCACTCTGTAGACCAGGCTGGCCTTGAACTCACAGAGATCCACCTGCCTCTGCCTCACAAGTGCTGGGATTAAAGGTGTGCGCCACCATGCCTGGTCATACTTTTCTTATTGCTATGAGAAAATACCTCATAGAAGCAACTTAAAGGAGAAGGATTAACTCTGGCTCATGGTTTAAGGAAGGCACTGTCCGTCATGGAGAGAGAGCGTGGGGGAGACTGTGAGACAACTGTTCACACTGCATCTCTGCCAGCAAGCTAAGATGAATGCTAGTGCTTGGCTGACTACAGCTTTTTTCCCTTTTAAACAATATTTGATTTCCTGGCATGGTGGCGCACACCTTTAATTCTAGCACTCTGGAGGCAGAGGCAGGCCGATCTCTATGAGTTCAAGGCCAGCCTGGTCTACAGAGTGAGTTCTAGGTCAGATGGGAGTACAGGGAGACCCTGTCTTAAAAAGACCAAAAAATATTTATTATTTTTATTTTTTTAATTTTTTTAAATTTTTGTATGTGTATGAATGTACTGTCTGCATGTAGGTCTGTGCACCCGTGTCGTGCAATGCCTCGGAGGTCAGAAGATGGTGTCGGAGTGGTCCCTGGAACTGGAGTTAAAGATGGTTCTCAGCCTCCATGTGGGTGCTGGGTGCTGCAGAACCAGGGTCCTCTGCAAGAGCAGTTGGTGCTCTTAACTAGGCCATCTCTCCAGCCTGATTTATTATTTTTATGTTATGAGTATATTGCCTACATGAATTTTTTTTTTCAAGGCAGTTTAGTTGGATGCCTGCATGAATTTAAGAGCATCCATGTCATATAATGCCTGCCAAGATCAGAAAGGGCATCGGATCCCCTGGAACAGGAGTTATAGACAGTTGTTAGCCACAATTCAGTGCTGGAAACTGAATTTGGGTCCTCTGAAGGAGTAGTCAGTGCTTTTATCTGCTAAGCCATCTCTCCAGCCCCTTTTTTCCCTTTCATTCAGTCTGGAACCCTAGCCTATGGGATAGGGTGGGGTGGTGCCCCCCACATTCAGGGTGCATCTCTCTCCAATGCAGTAACTCTTTGGAAACCCTCTAAGACATCTCCTAAAGCCAGTAAAGCTGACAATGAAGATGAACCATCACAGTAGTCAAGGTTATTAAACAACTTAACTCCATGTGACTTTCTTTAGCCCCGCTGACAATGACAAACTGAAAGAGAAAGAAGAATTTTAATTTCAAAAACTCCCTTTATAAAGGAATATTATGCTTTACATAGAAAAAGGAAAGTCAAGAGATGAACTCAATGAAAGAAAGTCCATAATAGAAAAAGACAAAAAAGACTCCAACAGAAAATGAAAGAAAGAAGAAACTGAAAGGGCAAAAGCCAGATTTAGGTTAAATATCTAACCATACCTTTAGCACTGGAGATACGTTCAGGAAGTGAGGATTGACCTGACTTTGTATTTCTGTGTTGGGTCCAAAAATTGTACAGAAAAACTCTCAAGCCCAGGACTCAATCTTTAATACAAAATTTATTTAATTCGCTGGTGCACCAGAACCCAATTAAGAAAACTGATGCATCACAGGGGCCAATCGTTGATGCATCAGGGATGCAACCCACTCCATGCAGGGATGAGTATGACCTCAACTGTCTGTTACAGAGAGCTTTTTTTTTAATTTTTAAATTTTATTTATTTTGTATGTGTATGAATGTACTGTCTGCATGTAGGTCTGTGCACCCGTGTTGTGCAATGCCTCGGAGGTCAGAAGAGGATGTCAGATTCCCCTGGAACTAGAGTTAAAGACGGTTCTTAGCTGCCATATGGATGCTGGGGATTGAACCCGGGTCCTCTACAAGAGCAGTCATTGCTCTTAACCGCTAGGCCATCTCTCCAGCCCTACAGAGAGAGAGAGATTTTAGACACAAAAACCACAAGCCAGGAGGAGCATTGGTGATATTATAGAAATACAATTTCGAGGCTATGGAAACACAGTGCAAGCAGTGGTGACCTTTAAGCTGATTGGTTGTGTTTGGCGTGAAGCCCCTTGGAGAGGAATGGGCTCCTTAGGGGGTGGGAAGCACTCTTTCAGGGCTGGGAAAGTTCATCCTGACCTCAGGTAGCTGTGGGAACTAGGAACTCAGGGCTGGACTGTATTCTTGCAGTTAAGGTAGTCATGGGAACCAGGCTTGCTTTAGCTAACTCAGTTTTACAGTTAACTCCTTCTGATCTGGTCCTAACATCTGTATAATTTATTTTTGCTTAGTAAGTTATCCCTTGTTATAACTAGTGATACCTTACCTTAAATGCTTCTTATTTGATCACGATGTGCTTTCTGTCTTGTATGTCCTCCAACCTAATGAGATTATAGTTTGCCAGATAGATTGAGAGGGAGAGGAAGGAGGATATTTGAGGAAAAAGAGATGGACTAAAGCAGACTGGAAGAGAGAGTAAATAAGTTTACAAGAGAGGGTTGGATCTCCAGTCCATTGTTTGGATGATGACAATTTTACCAGATTCTGGCATTCAGATTATTTGAAAACACACAGACACACACACAGATGCACAAACACACACACACACACTGGAAATTTACTCCTCTAATTTGTCAATTTACACTTTAAAGGGAATTTATTTCTTTAGGAGAAGTGCTGGGAGTTGAACTCAGCCCTCTGTACATGCCAAGGCAGCACTCTGTTACTGATACTCCCAGCTCACTTGCTCTCTCTCTCTTCTTTCTTTCTCTTTCTTTCTTTCTTTCTTTCTTTCTTTCTTTCTTTCTTTCTTTTTTCTTCTTTCTTTCTTTCTTCTTTCTTTCCTTTCTTTCCCTCCCTTCCTCCCTCCCTCCCTCTTTCTTTCTTTCTTTCTTTCTTTCTTTCTTTCTTTCTTTCTTTTTCTTTTCATTTGATTATTTTGATTGCTGACCACCAAAATCAACCTTTATTTATCCAAGTGTACATGTTATTAGACAGACTTGTAAGGCAAGGGAAAAATAAACATGCACTGCTGGTAGAGATGTAAAATGATACAACTGCCTTCAAAGGGGTGTGAGGAAATGTTTAGCAATAATAACTATGTCCATTATCTTAAATGTGACAGCTTCATGGGTATTTATAGATACCAAAACCTGCCAAAATTTTCATTTTAAATACAGTTTTGTGAATGCTCATAAAGCTGTTATTTTGTTTCTATAGCAAATTTTTTTTGTTTTGTTTTGTTTTTTTTTGGTCTTTTTGAGACAGGGTCTCCATGTAGCCCCAGCTGGCCTGGAACTTGCTTTGTAGACCAGGCTGGCCTTGAACTCACAAAGATTCGCCTGCCTCTGCCTCCCAAGTGCTAGGATTAAAGGCATGCGCCACCATGCCCGGCTTCTACAGCAACTTTTGAGGACGAAATCAAGTTGAAAATCTGTACTCATTCTTTATCAGAATGACTATATTTTTCTTCTTCCTGCCTTTGTGATCTGTGTATTAATGTGACAAGAGAGCTCAGGAGAGTCTCATCAGCACCCCAGAACTTTAAAGCTAAGATTCCTCCTTGAGGCAGGAACTGTCTGTAGCCTCCCTAACAGCTGCCTTCTTTTAGCAGTTATGCTCCGCCCCCCATGAGAGTCTACTTGTATCATCAAGTGACAACCTCTGGATTTACAAGCCGGTCATGGGGATGTGTAAGCTGTTTCTTCCAATGAGGATCAAAGAGTTCATGAAACTTACAAGACCTGGAAACTTCCAAGAAATTTACATAAGCAGCAAAAAATCGTTCAGGGAGAGGAGACTTCAATGCCTGGCCTGGAAGCTCCAGCGACGCAGTTTCCGGTGGACGCCCATGTGGAGGAGGGCTTTTCAGCAAAGCAGTTCCTGAAACATCTCTTCCCATTAGTAGCCCCTAACTCATACTTCTGTAAGTAACCTAGCACATCCACTGGCTCACCAACCTCAGTTCGGGTGAAATGATTTCTTTAGTCTGTCATTAGTGCCTTGTCATGAGTAAAAAGCCACATAACTGGGCCTGTAAGATGGTGAAATGACTCAGACCTGAATTCAATCCCTGTAACTCATGGTGGAAGGACAGAACTGACTTCCAAAAGTTGTCACCTGTCCTCTACACATGCCCACAAATGCACACTAATAAATTAAAAAAAAATTAAAGCACACTAATAATTAAAAAAAAATTAAAGTCATACAACACACAACCAAGGGCATCTTGATAGAGGTCTATTGTGGGCATTCTGGGAAAGTACATGAGAACATAGGGTTGACTTCCTACCTTCTGCTGTTATATAAACATGTGATGTTCACAGTTATTGGGAGCCTTTTCCAACTATGAAGAGAAAACAGAATCTCAGAAAATTCAATTGTCAATGTTGTACTGCTAATTAAACATGTAGGGTTAGCTAATAATTCTGGATTTTTTAAAAATATTTTTTATTCTTGTATGTGTATAAATGTACTGTCTGCATGTAGGTTTGTGCACCCGTGTCATGCAATGCCGTGGAGGTCAGAAGAGGGTGTGGAATTCCCCTGGAACTGGAGTTAAAGATGGTTCTCAGCCGCTATGTGGGTGCTGGGGATTGAACCCGGGTCCTCTGCAAGAGTAGTTGGCGCTCTTAACCACTAGGCCATCTCTCCAGCCCCCTGGATTTCCTATAGTGTGGAAAGTAGTCTTCATTTGTAAAAAGCCACTTTAAGTATTTTAGTACTTGCAGTTGAAAAAAAATTTATTTCATGACACCAACTAAAATATCAAACCTAAAATGATAAACTTCAAATAGGCAGTTGTATAGTTTGGGAACACTTAAAGAAAGAACCTGCTGTTATTAAGGCAACAGCTCTTTACTTTAGAAAATATTATTTTTATTTTATGTGTACAAGTCTATTGCCTGCATGTGTGTAAGTGCACCCATGTCCTGTAGTGCCCATAGAGGACAGAACACGGCATCTGATTACCCTGGAACTGGAGTTCTGGAGAGTTGTTAGCCATCATGTGCATGCTGAGAATCAAACCCAGGTCTTCTGAAAGAGTAGCCAGTGCTCTTAACTGCTGAGCCACTTCTCTAGCCCCACAACAGCTCTTTTCATATCTACCCATCTGGTGCAACTGTGTCTTGGGAGACACGACTTGTGTCTGTGGGTGGAGACAACTTAAGCTGTGAGCTACTAGGGAGCTGTCTCACGGGACTGTGGCAGAGAAAGAACAGGTGTTCATGTTTGTCTCTAGTTCCTTCTCACTTAGCAGTGACGGAGACAGGGGCGTACTAGAGAAGAGAGTAAAGTAATTCGAGGTTCCCTTGGGCCTGCCTGGGTGGGGTGAAGGGGCGAGGAGTGTTGGGGGACGTAGGAGAAAGGAAGGGAGGTTGGGCTTGCCTACAGTATCAAGGGGGAATAGAGGGGCTGCAAAGCTATAGTAATTGTTATCAACTCAACCTCAAGAGAGGCTGCAGGGGGTAGGGTCTGCTTTGGGGGGAGGAACAGAACACACACACACACACACACACAAGAGAGCAAGAGATAGGTCTGTGTTCTAACAGTTCCTTTTTATGTATGTACATATGTATGTATGTATGTATGTGTTTGCATACATACTCCTGTGTACATATATGCAGAGGCCAGTGGTCATCATCAGGTGCCTCCTCAATCATTCTCCACCTTATTGCATACCTGGCATATGTGTGTATGTATATGTATGTGACTATGTATGTGTTATGTGTGGAGGCCAGAAGCTGTCAGGTATAGTACTTGGTCACTTTCCACCTTAATTCTTTTCTTTTTTTTTTGAGACAGGTTCTCACTGAACCTGAACTTGCTGATTTAGTGGGTGAACCCCAAGGATTCTCCTGTTTACCTCCCCAATATGCTGGGATTGCATGGCAGGACTTACCAACTGAACCATCTCTCCAGCTCCCTAAAGTCTTGTTTTTAAAGGAGAGATGACTTGACTTTTGCCAATTCAATGACTTAGTTTTATTTTTTCATGTGTATCTTTCAGACAAGGTCATATACATTTCTTTTCCAGCATCAAGACTAACATTTTGTAGCCCAGACTCAACAACTAATGATTGAGAAAAATAAGAACAACAAATCTGAAAATCCAGGCCATTTAGATGACTCACCAGATAAAAAAAGTGCATACTGTGTAAGTCTGGTGACCTGAGTTCTATCCCAGGAACATAAAGGTGGAAGGAGAGGACTGATTCCACAGAGGTGTCCTCTGACTTCTACACACATGCACTGTCCCCGATTTTTTTTGTTGTTTAATTTTTTTTCTGCATCTTTCTCTGCTTTTTTGTTTTGTTTTGTTTTCATTTTTTTAACAATAAGTGATAATTTGTGAGTACAAGCATCCTTCATGTAAAACCAATTTGCAGGCAGTTGTGCCCAAACCCACACAGCTCATGGGTCCCACCATCCAGCAGGGGGGGCTTGTATGTTCAATCAAGTTGATCAAATGAGTGTCCAGTCTATATTGTTGTAGTTTCACCATTAACCCCAATCGCAGCCCTTAATAATGTAAGGGCTGCGATTGGGGTTACTGGTAGAATGTTGTTTAATTTTTAAAGATGAAAATTGGGGCTGGAAACATGGCTCAAGGGTTAAGAGCACTTGTTCTTCCAGAGGACCCAGTTCAGCTCCAAGCACCCATGAAGTGGCTAACAACCTTAACTCTAGTTCCAGGGCATCTGACACTCTCTCTAGCCACCATGGGTGTTGCACACACATAGTGCACTATATACATGTAGGCAAAACACTTGTACACATTTTATATATATATATATAAATATATATATTATATATTATATTATACTTTTTTTTTTTTTTTTGTGGGGGGTTCTTTTTAAGACAGGGTCTCCCCGTAGCCCAGCTGGCCTGGGACTCATTAGGTAGACCAGGCTGGCCTTGAACTCTCAGAGAGCTGCCTGCCTCTGCCTCTTGAGTGCTGGGATTATAGGCATGCACCACCACATGTGGCCACATAAAATATGGCATTGCACGACACGGGTGCACAGACCTACATGCAGACAGTACATTCTACAATAAATAAATATAAATAAATAAATAATAAATAATAATAAATAAATAATAAATAAAATATTTAAAATAAATTTTGTTTTAATTTTTTTTTTTTTTTTTTTTTTTTGTCTTTTGGAGACAGGATCTCCCTGTAGTCCCAGCTGTCCTGAACTCACTCTGTAGACCAGGCTGGCCTGAACTCACAAAGATCCACCTGCCTGCCTCCCAAGTGCTAGGATTAAAGTGTCGCACCATGCCCGGCAGTTTTAAATATTTTCAAAAAAGCTGAAAATCAGGGCTGGAGAGATGGCACTGACTCTCTTGCAGAGGACCAGGGTTCGATTCCCAGCACCCACATGATGTCTAAGAACTGTTTTTAGTGCTGGGCGTGGTGGCACACTCCTTTAATTCCAGCACTGGGGAGGCAGAGGTAGGCGGATCTCTGAGTTCAAGGCCAGCCTGGTCTACAGAGTTAGCTCTAGGCCAGCTGGGACTAAAAGGAGACTGGCTGTCAAAAATACCGAAAAAAGAAAAAACTAATGGTAAAGAAGAAGAAGGAGGAAGGAAGGAAAGAAGGAAGGAAGAGGGAAGAAAGGAAAGACAGAGGAAGAGAAGGAAGAAGGAAGGAAGAAGGAAAGAGAAAGAAGAGAAAGAAAGAAAGAAAGAAAGAAAGAAAGAAAGAAAGAAAGAAAGAAAGAAAGAAAGAAAGAAAGAAAGAAAGAAAGAAAGAAAGAAAGGAAAAGAAAAGTCACCTGGTCTCCATAGTGAGTTCCAGGCCAGCTGGGGCTACAGGGAGACCCTGTCTCAAAAAAAAATAAAAGTTGAAAATCAATCGCAAACCACAATATGTTCCTGAACAAGGTAGGTGAAGGCTTTGTGGATAATTTTAAAAACTCTATTACTGGGGCTGGAGAGATAGCCTAGTGGTTAAGAGCACCAACTGCTCTTGCAGAGGACCCAGGTTCAATCCCCAGCACCCACATGGCGGCTGAGAACCGTCTGTAACTCCAATTCCAGGAGAACTCCAGTTCCAGAGGAATACGAGACCCTCTTCTGACCTGTGCGGCATTGCACGACACGGGTGCACAAACCTACATGCAGACAGTACATTCATACACATACAAAAATAAATTAAAAAATAAAAAATAAAAACTCTATTACTAACTGGGCATGGTGGCATGCGCCTTTAATCCTAGCACTTGGGAGGCAGAGGCAGAGGCAGGTGGATCTCTGTGAGTTCAAGGCCAGCCTGGTCTACAAAGTGAGTTCCAGGACAGCCAGAGGCAGGTGGATCTCTGTGAGTTCAAGGCCAGCCTGGTCTACAGACTGAGCTCCAGGACAGCCAGGTCTACAGGAAGACCCTGTCTCAAAAAGACCCCCCCAAAAAAACCCAAAAAAACTCTATTACGTCAGTCAAAATGGTTCTTTTTTTCTAACAAGCGATGTAACACTGAACTATGTGAGAACTCTGTGAGTAGAAGAGTAAGAAATCCTAAATCTTTAGCTTCATCCATCACTTGAGATTTTTTTTTTTTATGTGTATGAATGTGCTGTCTGCATGTAGGTTTGTGCACCGGTGTCGTGCAATGCCGCGGAGGTCAGAAGAGGGTGTCGGATTCTCCTGGAACTGTTGTTCTCCTGGAATTGGAGTTCTCCTGGAACTGGAGTTACAGACGGTTCTCAGCCGCCAGGTGGGTGCTGGGGATCGAACCCAGGTCCTCTGCAAAGGCAGTCAGTGCTCTTAACCACTAGGTTATCTCTCCAGCCCCAAGAAATTTAAACAGTTGTAACTCACAAGCTATGGTCTTGCAAACCTCTAGGGAGAACTGAAGCGCCGGAAATCCGCCCCTCAGCCCCAACAGACGCTGAGGATTGCTTGCTCTGCCGGAAGAGGCGGGGCCTTCTGGACTGCCTTCTGGTTGCTGCCGCCTAAGCCCTTCCTTTTCACGCGGCCGCCGGTGATGCGAGTTTGTCCGGCGGTATGGTGGCCTGCGTGCTTGGCGGGCTGCGTGGCGGTTGCGTCGGGGCCGCGCGACGCAGGTCCGGCCTGTCGCCTGCCTCTTCCAGGTGAGAGTCCGGGGTCCGTGGGTGCTGTCGCGGCTTCCTCCTGGCGGCTTTGGTCCCTTCGGCCGCGAATGGGCCGCGTGGTCCGGTAGGGAGGCTCCCCGCGCCGGGCACGTCCCTGCCCCCCTCCCGGGTTTCGTGCCTGACCTTTCTCTGACCCTTCTGTGTAGAAAACGCGGTTTTCCAGCCCATATTTACCGGAAAGGCTTGCTGGGGCCGCGGAGGATCCTGGCGCTGCAAGAAACGGCCGCGCGGGTTCCCTATTGTGTCCCCCAGTAAAGGCGCGGCATGGTAGTTTCTGTCTCACGAAGTGGGTGGCTAATGCAATAGAGGATCACTTTATAGAGGGGGAGATTATTTCTTAGATGTGAAAAATATTAATAAACACGGTTGCTGAGTGCTGCTGGCCGTATTGGCTCACTCGGCATTAGTTTCCATACTCAGAACAGACTTTGAAGTTGGAGCACAGTCCCTACACGAATAGGAAGTATACAGGGTATGAACCTGCTGTAAACGTACCTGAGAACATTTCTGTATAAGTTGTATTTTCTACGCGTACCGAAGACACATAGCTAGTAGGCTGGAAACCTGTTTTCTGTTTAGTTTTAATGGGGGTTTGCAGCTGGCCCAATCACAGAGATCCACCTGCCTCTACCTCCCAAGTAAAGGTGTGCACCACCACATCTGGCAAAAAATAGTTTTTGATAAAAGTGGTATTGATTGAAAATTCTGAAGCTTGATGAATATAAAAACGTACAACTTCAGAATTTAATATTTTAGATTAAGCACACTTTCTAGGTGGAGCTGTTCAAACACTTGTTTGTTATATCCTGTATTAATATTAACGCATTTTAAGGCATGAAAGTGATCTCAGGGTTCAGTTTAACTTGTCATCCAAATCATCTCCAGTAGCTGTGTGATTCAGTGTTTTATTCTTGGGTTTTATGGGACATGATAGATTCTGGCATGTTCTTTGTGGTACTTAGTACCTTTGAATTAGCTGGCTAGCACAAGGTGTCTTTGTTCTAAAACTAAAAATAGATTTACTGTGGCAGTGCTCAAGGGAACATCTGCATATCATGTTTAGGCATCTATCTGGCTTAGACTATCCCTGGCAAACCCTGAGAGTGGTCCAGTGGTTTGGTACTCAGTGGACAATATCTTAGTGCTACAGTGAAGGATGTGATAAATTGTTGAAACATTTTTCTGCCCTTGACTACTGACTTATTTCCAGCTTGGAAAGCTCCTGGAATTATCAGTGGAGAGTTTGCAAAGTGATGGCTCACCCCACCCGCCCAAAATGGTAATTCTCAATTTCCACACATAAGGTGCTAAAACAGAAGTACAAATGGGAGTTCACAATCAGGGTGTTGTTTTTTTTTTTTAATTTCTAGGTACACCAAAGCTCATCCACTTTGAAGATGGCTGAAAAGATGTTTTCCAAAATCATGTCATAGAAGGTGATTGAAAAGGCTTCCAGGACCACAGTTACATGAAACAAGGTACAAAATGTGTGTGCTTTTTTCTTGTGGTACTTTATAATAAAATAGCCCAAAGGTGACATTCTTGACACTAGTTTCATAACTGGCACAATGATGACCTAAACTCTTGCCGTTTACCCAGCTGACGGTTTCTCTGAAGAAATAATCTTAAAGGCTGAGGTGCCAGTACTCTATTGAGTATGTAAACTACTGCAGTTAAGGTCTTTACTAAAATGAGTGAATTCTGTTCAGCATGTAGGTGGCTTCAGGCAAATCTCCAGCTTCACTGGATGATATTTAGAAGAACTTTGTTTCTCAGGTAAGATTTTTCAGGCAGCCACATTTTGATGGTTCCAAGGGCGAGTCCTTATAAGTCACCTTTGCCAGTCTAGTCTTGTTTTCTTCACTTGGCTTTCTTTTAAGGGGCATTTAGATGAATGCTGGGGCTCCTTAGAATTTACTTTTTAGGCTTAAATAAAAAATCACTGCCTTTTTTTTCTTTAAGGTGCCACACACATTTTGAAGACAAAATGAATTGGTCAAGAACGAACGAACGAGCTGGGCGTGGTGGCGCATGCCTTTAATCCTAGCACTCTGGAGGCAGATGGATCTTTGTGAGTTCAAGGCCAGCCTGGTCTACATTGCGAGAGTTCCAGGACAGCTGGGGCTACAGGGAAACCCTGTCTCCAAAATACCAAAAAGAAAGAAAAAAAAAAGAATGAATGAACAAAAGCAAATGATGAAAATGAGTATTTTATTTGATAATAAACAGTTTAACAAAAATCCATGGTTATTTTTAATTGTTGCAGGCTATTTAAAACTATTCTCATAGTCATTAGGTTATTTAACTGTAAGGGTGTTGTAACTCTTGGGATGATGGTTCTCATTCGGGTATGTAGCTGGAGAAACTTCCAGTTTCCTAGCTTTGGGGATACTCTGGGCCCGTCTGAGGTCTCCTTAGCTCTTTATGCTAAATAGCAATAATGCCTATTACGTTTTCAATGCTCAGTGAACTACAGGTTCTAGTACAATTAGCTCTTTTACCCCTTGTTCTCAGGTTCAGTCAAGTAGCATAACTTGAGAGGCAACATTTAATATTTAAAAGCCCTTGTAAAGGCTGGGAAGTGAGTACAGTGCTTATTGAGCAGTCACAGGGCTGAATTTGTTCCCCACGTCAGAAAGTTGTGCTCGGGCTGGAGAGATGGCCTAGCAGTTAGGAGCGCCGTCCCCAGCACCCACATGGCGGCCGAGAACCGTCTGAAACTCCAATTCCAGGAGAATCCGAGACCCTCTTCTGACCTCCGCGGCATTGCATGACACGGGTGCACAGACTTGCATGCAGACAGTACATTCTTACACATAAATAAATAAAGTTGTGCTCCAGTTAAATGTAGCAGATGGTTTTGATAAAATAGTTGCCTTTACTATAAAGATGGAGACTTACATATATGAAAAGGCAGAAAACAAGGGTCTTAATTATAAAATGGACTTTATAAGTGAATTATACGTAGTTTCTAAAAAATGCTGGAAGCAGGTGCTGTGTACCCTTGCACCAAGCTAATTGGGAGGCTTGAGGCATGAGGACTATGGATGGGAGCCCTGGAGCTTGCAGCTAGTTTGAGCAACAGTGAAACTTCCTCTAAAAGAAAAATGGATTTGTTTCCTTTGCCTTTCGGAACACTTCATCTGGCAGCACATATCAGGAATTTGTATAAAATTTACAAGGCTTTCCTTGACTTCTACATTTGGGGTTTATAGAACAATGTGGGTGGTTAAGAGCACTGACTGCTCTTGCAGAGGACCCAGGGGAAACCACCCCCTTCTGACCAGAGGCATTGCACAACACGGGTATACAAATGTATAAGTAAAAAAAAAAAAGGTACATGTCTGTTAAATATGGAAAGAGTGCAAATGAAACCGGGTCATAAATTACAACGATGTAAACTCACCAACTTGGTAAATCTAAGAACTAGTGTGTCTATCGGGAAAGTTGCCACGTTGCAACTTTTTCTTTTTAATCACTCAAGCTGGGGTAACCAGAAAGTTTTAATGAAAATCTCCTTGGCAATTCCTTAAGTGCACATTGCTCTAAGTAAAAATTCTACTGGTTTTAGGTATATTTGCATATTAGAGGGGACCACATTTTATGCTCACTGGCATTGTAACCTGAAGCATCATCCCAAATCACACTTATCCACTACTTAAAGAATGAAGAAAATTGTCAAGTTGCTTATTCATCACTAGAGAAGACAGCTGTCCCAGGTCCACATGTGGCAATAAACCGTTCGAGTTGCTGTTGGCACTGGGTCAGGTACAAGTCTCTTTGCTCTAAATACTCTTCATTATACAGTTCAAATGGAAAAAGTGCATTGGGAGCAACACAGAACACAGTGGCCCCTAAATGAAGAATAAAATACAGTGTAAGGAACACCACAAAACGCTATGAAATCACAATATAAAAGTAAACTATTCGATAGAGTATTCCATTTAAGTATGTTTTTCATGTGTATGAGTATATTGTCTGCATGTGTGTAAGTGCACCTGTGTCCTACAATGCCCAAAGAGAGGGCATCAGATGGCCAGAACTGGAATTATGGACAGTTGTTAGCTGCCATGTGAGTGCTGGAAATTTGAGTCCCTTGCCATTATGCTCAGTGCTGCCTCCTAAAATGGAGCACACATCCTCTAGCTTGTACCCCATTTTTTTTGTTGTCAATACCTCACTTGTCTATGTGGGCCATATTTACCCAACCCCATTCCCAGCTCCAAATAGCTTTGATCATGGGCACTACAGGCTCTATCACAAATGGATTCAAACTCAGTAGCAAGTGACAATCACCAGCTCTGAAAACTTTCTTAGCTTCTGTAATAACTGCATTTTATCTTGTGCTTCATGAACTCCTTTAAGTTTCTCTTCCACAGCCACATTTCTAAATACTGGAATTCTTCAAGGACAGGTCTGGAATTTCATCTACTTGGTTTTGAATACCATGTTTATGATCATAATTTTTAAATTATATTTCCAGTTTAGAACTCTTAAGTTGCAAGTTTTAAAATACATTTATTTGTAGCCGGGCATGGTGGCGCATGCATTTAATCCTAGCTCTCGGGAGGCAGAGGCAGGCGGATCTTTGTGAGTTCAAGGCCAGCCTGGTCTACAGAGAGTTCCAGGACAGCTGGGGCTATAGGGAGACCCTGTCTCGAAAAGACCAAAACAAAAGCAAAAAAAACCCAAACGTTTATTTGTGTGCATGCACACATGTGTATGTGTGCGTGTGTGTACAGATGGGAGTGTGCATGTGGACCTCAGAGGACAACTTGGAGTAGCTACTGTCCCACTGCATGGGTCTTGGACTCAGGTTGTCAGGCTTGGTGGCTTGTGGCCTTTACCCACTGACCCATTTCCTGGCCTGAGATTCTTTTATCTGTACATTAGAATTTCTGTAGCATATCACAAAAATATCTGGAATTTGATTTTCCTTCCAAACTTTGTCTTCTTCCCAGTCTTGGTACAGCACTATAATTACCCATCTAGGTAGGGACCTGGGCACTTTCCTTAATTTTTCCCATTTCCTTCCTCCACTCTAGTACCCAAGTCCTGATTAACAAATCCTACTGGATTTTGCATCCAAGGTGTATCTAATTCACTAATTTCTATTTCTACTCTGTTCACCTAGTCAAAGCTCCCATTTATCTATTGCCCAGACTATGACAACAATTTCCTAACTTGTCTTTTCCATCCTCCAACATATTCTTGATTCACTAATGACAATTATATATGGATACTTCTCCCTTCTTAAACCTTTCTTTTCAATTTTTTTGTCCTTTGTCTTTTCACACTTTCAGCAATATTTTTAAAAATTTTATTTATTTTTATTTTTTATTTTTTTGGTCTTTTTGTGACAGGGTCTCCCTGTAGCTCTGACTGTCCTGGAACTCACTCTGTAGACCAGGCTGGCCTTGAACTCACAGAGATCCACCTGCCTCTACCTCCCGAGTGCTAGGATTAAAGGCGTGTGTTACCACGCCTGGCTAATTTTATTTATTTTTTATGTGTATGAATCTGTCCGCATGTAGGTTGATGCACCCGTGTTGTGCAGTGCCACGGAGGTCAGAAGAGGACATCAGATTCCCCTGGAACTGAAGTTAAAGACGGTTCTTAGCCACCATGTGGGTGCTGGGAATTGATCCCAGGTCCTCTGCAAGAGCAGTCAGTGCTCTCAACCACTGAGCCAGCTCCCCAGTCCCTTCAGCAATATTTTTTATGTTATATTTAAACATTTTAAATAGAGCTGGGTAACACATGACTTTAATCCCAGCCCTCAGGAGTCAGAGGCAGATGGATCTCTGTGAGATCAATGCCAGCCTGCACTATATCAAGAGGTCCAGGTCTTGGAGCTACAGGGAGACCTTGTCTCAAAAAGTTTTGTTTTTTTTATATTCCCCTTTCCCCTTCAAATTTTATTTTATGTATTTTTTCATTATTTGGTAATCCTATTTTCTATTTTCTATTTTACTTTTTTTGGTCATGTCTCTCCTCTGTTTTTAGTAGAATTTGGACTTTTTCTAATCTCTCGCTATTTTCCTTCTACCACATTTTTTTCTCTTCTTTATTTTTCATTAATCCCCTCGTTTTTCTCCATTTTTTTCCTTTGTCTCCATCTCATTTACTTATATTATTTGAGGGGGTGGGGGGCACTAGAGGACATGAATGAGGGCAGTGGAGGGAGGAGATTAATAAGGGTCAATAAGAACAAAGTATAATGACATGAAAACAAAACTTTTCATTAACATTGCAACAACATTGTTTCACTTAAGAGTTAAAAATCATGAACATCAGCTGGGTGTGGTGGCGCAGGCCTTTAATCCTAGCACTTGGGAGGCAGAGGCAGGTGGATCTTTGTGAGTTCAAGGCCAGCCTGGTCTACACAGTGCATTCCAGGACAGCTGGGGCTACAGGGAGACCCTGTCTGGAAAAGACCAAAAAAAAAAAAAAAAATCATGAACATCTATTATTCATTATGCAAACCAAAGTAGTTAAAAACATTGTTTTTAGTTCTCTTAAATGCTTTCTTAAATGTTCTAATGAATTTTTGACAACATATTCATCAAGTTATAGATAATATTTTGTTATATTCTACCATGAGTCCTTAGTATTATATAACTAGTTTTAAAATTTTTTAAGTTTTGGGGCTGGAGAGATGGCTCAGTGGTTAAGAGCGCCAACTGCTCTTACAGAGGACCCGGATTCCATTCCCAGGACCCACATGGCAGCTGAGAACTGTCTTTAACTCCAGTTCCAGGGAAATCCAACGCCCTCTTCTGACCTCTGCAGCATTGTACGACACGGGTGCACCAACCTACATGCAGACAGTACACTCATACACATAAAAAATAATAAATTTAAAAAACTTAAGTTTTAAAATTTTTATTTTTATTTTGTGCGTATGAGTGTTTTGCCTGCATATAAGGTCATTGCACCCATGTCCTGCAGTGCCTGCAGAGGCCAGAAAAGGGTGTTGGATCTTGTAGGACTGGAGTTACAGATGGTTGCAGCTGCCATGTGGGTGCTGGGAGCTGAACTAAGGTCCTTTGCAAGAGTAGTTAAAGACATAGTTTTTTCTTTTTTGTTTTTTGTTTTGTCTCCCTGTAGCTCCAACTGGCCTAGAACTTGCCATGTAGACCAGGCTGGCCTTGAACTCACAGAGATCAGACTGCCTCTTGCCTCCCAAGTGCTGTGGTTAAATATGTACCACCATGCCCAGCTGTAAAGACATATAGTTTTATTACTGAAACCCAGCTCTATTTTTAACAATTGGTAGCATGTTATATAAAATTGGAAGCACATTCTTTGTGGCACATAATGTGTCAGACTTGATAAAATAAGAGAAGTAAAAATAAAACTCCAAGCAGTTGAACCAGGGGAAAAAATAAAAATAAAAAAATAAATAAACTAACATCTCTCCAGCCCCAGAAGTCAGTACTGTTAACTGCTAAGCCATCTCTCCAGCACCAATATTTTTAGTTCAAGGACCTTAGTTCAGCTCCCAGCACCCACATGGCAGCTGCAACCATCTGTAACTCCAGCCCCCATGAGTCAATTTCTTATACTAAATGTGTATGTGGTATGTTTATTTCAAAAGCAGGGCTGGAGAGATGGCCTAGTGGTTAAGAGTGCCGATTGCTCTTGCAGAGGACCCGGGTTCAATCCCCAGCACCTACATGGCAGCTGAGAACCGTCTTTAACTCCAGTTTCAGGGGAATCTGACACCCTCTTCTGACCTCCACAGCATTGCACGACATGGGTGCACAAACCTGCATGCAGACAGTACATTCATATACATACAAAATAAATTAAAAGTACTGACTTATATTATAGAGGACCTGGGTTCGATTCCCAGCATCCACATGGCAGCTAACATCTGTAACTCCAGTTCCAAGGTAACTAGTGCCCTCTTCTGACCTCTGAGGGCGTTGCATGACACAGGTGCACTTACATACATGCAGGCAATACACTCCTACACATAAAAATAAATTATTTTTTTAAATAAATATATATTTATCTTGTTATTTAGTGTTGGTTTTAATTGGTGTTTTATGGTAATTTAAACTAATTGCAGATGATAATCTTTTCTGGTAGTCATTAATCTCTAAAACCTACTTTATAAAATTTACAACCCATCTCCCTTGGAAAAGAGGTAACTTTTAGTGATTTATAAGCTCCTAGAGCTTCAGTGTTCAAATTTGCTTTAAAGCAATTTAGTGTTCAAGTTACCTTTATATTGTATTTAACATGTTATCAAGATCTTTCAGAACTTTAGAACCTTGTTCTATACTTGTCAAATCAATTGTTTAATGGTGTATGCCACATGTATGAGTGCCAACTGAGGCCAGAAGAGGATCGTCTTAGAGCTAGAGTTACAGAGGCTGGTGAGCAGCCACATGGGTGCTGGGAACCAAACTGGTCCTCTGGAAGAGCAGCAAGTGCTCTTAACCTGAGAGTCAGCTCTCCCGCCCCTCCCTAATGGATTCTGTAACAGGGTAGCTAGGTATAGCATAGACCTTTAGTCTGTGCACCAGGGAGGCTGAAGCTTGAAGTAGCAAGTCGAAAGTGAACTTGGGCTGTGTTGTAAGGCTTGGTGTGCCAAAAAAAAATAATAAAACAGCAATTGTGAGATAATATAACTCCAGCATGATGGTACCAAGTAATTCCAACACTTTGGAGGCACAAGTAGTATGATTATGAGTTCAAAGCCAGCCTGGGTGAGAGACAAAAATAGATGATATTACCTGTAAACAATCAGTAATGTTCAGATTCACATAAGCCATATCTGATAAAGACATTATTTTTAAAATAGTACTTACAATGCATGTAATACTTGAATAAACTAAGAATATTAAGTTTAGTTCAAAACCCGCCTGGTCTACATAGTGAGCTCCAGGGCAGCTGGGACTAAAGGGAGACCCTGACTCAAAAAGACAAGAAAAAAAAAAAGAATATTAAGTTTAAATATCATTAGTAACAGTGAATTACCATATTTCAGTGTGAGAGATGTTTCAAATAACAAGGCTGCAATTAGTACATCTTCTTTGAGCACTTTATTCCTTAAGTTCAGGCGAGCATGAGCTTCAGATAAAGAAACTCTAAAAAAAACAAAACAGATGCTAATAAAAAAAGTTATTATGAAAATAATACATATTTTAACAAGCCATACATAGCATGAGGCACACATTACAGATCAGTGTGTATTTGTTTTTTAAGTTTCTTCTTAAGATATTTCTTTCCCACCAACTTAAATTTTGCCAAAAGCAAGAGTCCTATAGCTTCTGTTTGGACTCTACATCCCCTCCCCCAAATTCTGCTCAGATAAATAAACAATTAGGGAAACAACCCTAACTAAAGATCTCTTACAGAGACACCCAGTTCTTCCTTTATCTGAAATCCTCACAAGACCTTAGAGTTCAGAGTTCAAGCTCCTGTCACACAAGCCGGAGTTACTTAGTACTTAGTCTCCTGTGAACCTTTCCCCAACATCCACTGTTTCCTACCTTAACATTTTTTTTTAATGTAATTAGCTTTGATTACCTGAAACATCCTCAGCTTTCATTAGGCAGATGTGAGGCACTTGAATGACTTGAAATTAAGAAAAGTAAAGCATTTTTGAGATCTCCTGAGCCCAGTGGCAGGAAGAGGGGAAGACAGGTAGGAACTGGGTGCCTTGGCGAGCTGATTGTTGATCGTTTGGTCCTGCTGTCTTTGGTTTGATTGGCCTTTGTGGCTGTGAGGTTGGAGTTATCCCCCCCACTGGGATTAAAGGTGTGGTCTTTGGCTTGATTAGATCTAGTGGCTGTGGGGGCGGAGTTATCCTCCCAGCCGGTATTAAAGGCACGCTTGTGTGACTCTTGAGATTTGAGATCTCTTGAGCCCAGCGGCAGGTGCCGGGGCGCGGGCTGAAGAGCCCCCCCCCCCCCCCGCCAACTGAGATTACGAAGAAGGATCTGAAGGAGGCAAGCAAAGCACGCCTTCAACACAGTGAAGAGGCATTCAGGACTCACATTGGAATACAGGCAAGGAGAAGCCCATATGCCAGGATCACGAAGAAGAGACTACACTGGAAAGGTGCAGGATAATCCCACGCCAAGCTTTACCAACCCTATGGATGACTCCTGCAGTGGGATCCCCCCGGGGATGCCCCAGGACACAGACATCAGAAACACAATTGGGAACATACTTAAAGAACTACAAGATCATAAAGAACAAATTAAAGAACTAAGAAAAGAGAATGAGGACCGAGAGAGAGAGAATGACAAGCTCCGGAAGGAAGTAGAAACACTGAAAAGATCCCATGCTGAAAAAGAAAAAGAAACCAACCAGCAAACAAAAGAGCTACAAAAAGAGATCGAGAAGCTCCAAAAAGAAATAGAAACACTAAAGAAATCAGAAGAGGAAATGAAAAAGGAAATCAAACACTCATCCATTCAAGAGGAAAGGAATGAAAAAAGCCTCAGAAGCAGAATGGAGGAAGCAGAACAAAGAATATCAGACCTGGAGGACAACACAGAACAACTAAAAACCTCAAGGAAAGATTATGAAAAATTTAAAAATACACAAAAATGGAACAACCAGGAGCTGTGGGACACTATGAAAAGATCAAACCTCCGCATCATAGGAATAGAGGAAGGAGAAGAATCCCAAGAGAAAGGTATTGATCAGATCTTCAACAGAATAATAGATGAAAACTTCCCCAAACTAAAAAAGGACAAACCAATACCAATACAAGAAGCACATAGAACTCCAAACAGACAAGATCAGAAAAGAAATTCTCCACGCCACATCATAGTTAAAATGCTGGACACCCAAAACAAAGAGAAAATTCTTAAAGCGACAAGAGAAAAACAACAAGTGACCTATAAGGGGAAACCTATCAGAATAACAACGGACTTCTCACAGCAAACGATGAAGGCAAGAAGAACCTGGAGCAAAGCATTCCCAGTGTTGAGGGACAATGGATGCCAGCCCAGGTTACTATACCCAGCAAAAATGTCAATCATAGTGGAAGGAGAGAGGAAAATCTTCCATGACATAAACAACTTGAAAGAATACATGTCCGGAAAACCAACCCTTCAGAGAATACTTGAAGCAATCCAAAGAACAGAAGAAAGGAGCAACCAACCCCAGGCAACTAGAAGGAGAAATCAATAAAAGCATAACTGCAGAAGTAGAAACCTAAATCAAAACCGCAGATGGATAATAAGGCAAAAGGAAGCAACACAAACCTATCAGTCATAACCTTAAATATTAATGGACTAAATTCCCCAATCAAAAGACATAGACTGGGAGACTGGATTAGGAAACAGAATCCATCGATATGCTGTCTGCAAGAAACACATCTTACCTTCAAGGACAGGCACCACCTTAAAGTGAAGGGATGGAAAAAAATATTCCAAGCAAATGGTACCAAAAAGAAAGCAGGTGTTGCTATTTTAATATCGGATAAAATAGACTTCAAAGTAAAAGAAATCAGAAGAGACAAAGAAGGCCATTACATTTTCATCAAAGGAACAATCCACCAAGAAGATTTCACAATTATGAATATATATGCCCCAAATTCTGGTGCACCAAACTTTATAAAGACAATTCTCCAGGACCACAAGTCACAGACTAACCCCAGCACACTCATAGTGGGAGATTTCAATACCCCACTGAGTCCTTTGGATAGGTCAACAGGACAAAAAATAAACAGAGAGACATCTGAACTGAACGATATGATACACCAAATGGACCTCATAGACCTCTACCGAACATTCCATCCTAATACCAGAGAATACACTTTCTACTCAGCACCCCACGGAACATTCTCCAAAATCGACCACATCCTGGGACACAGAAGAAACCTCTACAAATACAAAAAGATTGAAATAATTTCATGCATCCTGTCAGACCACAGTGCAATGAAGCTCAACATCAACACCAGGACAAGCCCTCCTGCCTACAAGAACACATGGAGACTAAACAACACACTCTTGAATAATGAATGGGTCAAGGAAGAGATAAAGAAAGAAATAAAAACATTCCTGGAACTGAATGACAATGACAATACAACACAACAAAACTTATGGGATACCTTAAAAGCAGTCCTAAGAGGGAAATTTATAGCCCTGGGTGCCTACATTAGAAAAACAGAAAGAGCACAAGTGAATGATCTAACACTACAGCTAAAAGCACTTGAGAGGCAACAACAGATGAACCCTAAACGCAACAGACAGGAAGAAATAACAAAAATCAGAGCAGAAATCAATGAAATAGAAACAAAGAAAACAATACAAAAAATCAATGAAGCCAAAAGTTGGTTCTTTGAAAGAATAAACAAGATAGACAGACCTCTAGCCCAGTTAACAAAAAGAAAGAAGGAACAACTCCAAATCAATACAATCTGTGATGAAAAGGGAAATATCACAACGGACAAGGAAAAGATCAAGAAAATTATATGGGAATATTACAAGAACCTATATTCTACCAAGTTTGAAAATCTAGAAGAAATGGATGAATATCTGAAATCTTGGGAATCACCAAAGCTTGGCCAAGAGGAGACCAGCAGCTTAAACAGACCCATAACATATGAAGAAATAGAGGATGTAGTAAGAAGCCTCCCAACTAAAAAAAGCCCAGGCCCAGACGGTTTCACAGCAGAATTCTATAAAACATTTCAAAAAGACCTACAACCATTATTTCTGAAACTGTTTAGAAGTATACAATCAGAGGGAATTCTCCCAAATTCCTTCTATGAAGCCAACATCACTCTATTACCAAAACCAGGCAAAGATCCAACTAAAAAGGAGAATTATAGACCCATCTCCCTCATGAACACAGATGCCAAAATTCTAAACAGAATACTGGCAAATCGCATACAGACCCACATCAAGAAGATCATCCATCATGACCAAGTTGGATTCATACCAGAGATGCAGGGATGGTTCAACATACGAAAATCAATAAACATCATCAAACACATAAACGGAATCAAAGACAAAAACCACACCATCATCTCAATTGATGCTGAAAAAGCCTTTGACAAAATCCAGCATCCCTTCATGCTTAAAGTCCTAGAAGGAATTGGATTGGAGGGATCATTCCTCAATGTAATCAAAGCCATATACAGGAAACCCACAGCCAATATCATCCTAAATGGGGAAATGACGGAAACATTCCCTTTAAAGGTAGGAACTCGGCAAGGCTGCCCCCTATCACCACTCCTCTTCAATATAGTGCTTGAAACACTTGCTAGAGCAATAAGGCAAGAAAAGGATATTAAAGGAGTACTAATTGGAAAAGAGGAAGTCAAACTATCCCTATTTGCTGATGATATGATTGTTTACTTAAGAGATGCAAAAAACTCCACCAGAAAACTCCTAGAAACGATTAACAGCTTCAGCAAAGTGGCAGGATACAAAATTAACCTTAGAAAATCAATGGCCTTTCTTTACACCAAGAACAAGCAACTGGAGAAAGAATTCAAAGAGACCTTCCCACTCACAATAGCCTCAAAAACAATAAGATACCTAGGAACAAACCTAACCAAAGACACCAAAGACCTCTACAACAAAAATTTTAAACCCTTAAAGAAAGAAATTGAAGAAGACCTCAGAAGATGGAAAAACCTCCCATGCTCATGGATTGGGAAAATTAACATTGTAAAAATGTCCATTTTACCAAAACTCTTGTATAGATTTAATGCAATCCCAATCAAAATCCCCAAGAGTTTCTTCACAGGCTTGGAAACAAAAGTTCTTAAATTCATTTGGAGAAACAAAAGACCCCGAATAGCCAAATCAATCCTGAGTGAAAAGAGCTACACAGGAGGGATCTCTATACCAGATTTTAAACTATACTACAGGGCTATAGTCATAAAAACAGCCTGGTACTGGCACAAAAACAGACCTGTTGACCAATGGAACAAAACCGAAGATCCAAATCTGAGCACATACAATTTCAGCCATCTCATATTTGACAAGGGGGCCAAGAAACCACAATGGAGAAAAGACAGCATCTTCAGCAAGTGGTGTTGGCAAAACTGGATCACCACTTGTAGAAGAATGAAATTAAACCCCTACCTCTCGCCCTGTACAAAAGTCAACTCCAGATGGATTAAAGACCTCAACGTGAAACCCCAAACTCTGAAGGTGATAGAAGAAAAAGTTGGCAGCAGACTACAAGACATAGGCGTAGGAAAAGACTTCCTAAATCAGACAGCAGCTGCACAAGAATTAAGGTCGACAATTGACAAATGGGACCTCATCAAACTCAAAAGCTTCTGTACATCAAAAGAAACAATCAAGGAAGTGAAGAGAAATCCCACAGAGTGGGAGGAAACCTTCACTGCAGATACATCTGACAAAGCATTGATTTCCAGAATATATAAACTACTCAAAAAACAAAGAAAAAAGAAAACAAACGACCCGCTCAATAGATGGAGCAAAGAACTGAACAGAGACTTCACAAGCGAGGAATTAGAGATGTCTGAGAAACACCTCAAGAACTGCTCAACATCACTAATCATTAAGGAAATGCAAATCAAAACCACTTTAAGATATCATCTTACTCCAGTAAGACTGGCTAGGATCAAGAAAACAAATGATACCAAGTGCTGGAGAGGTTGTGGGGAAAGGGGAACACTCATCCACTGCTGGTGGGAATGTAAACTCGTACAGCCACTATGGAAAGCAGTGTGGAGAACCCTTGGAAGACTTGGAATGAACTTGCCACCCGACCCAGCCATACCACTCCTGGGCATGTACCCTCAAGACTTACGCCACCACAGAGATACATGCACGGCCATGTTTATTTCAGCTCTCTTCACAATAGCAAAGAGCTGGAACCAACCTAAATGCCCCTCAACTGACGAGTGGATAGAGAAAATGTGGTACATCTACACAATGGAGTTCTATGCAGCAGTAAAGAAAGACGACATCACGAGCTTTGCAGGAAAATGGCTGGAGCTAGAGGACATCATGCTGAGTGAAGTAACACAGTCCCAGAAAAACAAACGACGAATGGTATCCCTCATCTGTGGATGCTAGTGCCAATTACCCAGTTGTAAGTATTTCTTGTGTAGGGCCCCCTGAGCTTCTGTACAAAGCAGTTGGACATAATGCATTTTGGAAACAACAACAACAACAGAAAATACTGCATCAAAGAACTGACTGAAACAGTGAACTTCTGCTCAAAACAGTCAACGTCCCCATGGAAAATATTGAGAAAGACTAAGAGATGGAAAGCATGTTTGGCAGAATGCACGAGCTCTGACGGGGTGGGGGAATGAGCGGGAACACGGGTCTAGATTTGTTAAAAATAAATAAATAAATACATAAAAAAAAAAGTAAAGCTTGAGTCTTCAGAATTTACTAATTGTGTGGTTTCGGCATAAATTGTTTAGCTTTTAAGGGCTTTTTTGGTGTGTGTATCAACTATAGAATGGAGGTACCAAGTAAGATCAGATTTTTGTAACTAACCTTCAAAGCTTACATAAATTAAGCTAAAATTAGTGTTATTGCAGTTCCCACTCACTAGTCTCTTATTCTGCTGGAACTACAGAGCAAAATATAACTCTTCAAATACTCAGTTCCCCATGTGTTCTGTTCTCCCAGTTAAATATTTCTAATACCTGTAATATCATGAGGAATAGTGGTGTGGCTCAGAGATGGAGTGTTTGCCTGGGATGTATGAGGCCAAGAGTTTCAGCACAAGCAACACACACACACACACACACACACACACAAATTATGAAACAATTTTTAGCCTCTCACTATTTGGCTATTCTCCTTGTGGCCTGATTTGGTAAATCCTTCACATAACACTACTCTGTGTGATTTGATCATCAGAATGGAAGTGAGGTAGAACTATTGTTTTCTTGTTCATGAGACATATTAATACAACATCAACTCTCAACAGTCATATTACATTGTCTATTCATACAATTATGAACAGAATAGAATCAAGTATGTTTCAGGTTAAGTGGCATTATCCTCTTACACATTTATATTTGCACTAGGAAGACTGGGAACTAGTTATCTTATTAACTGTTTTCTTGTTACATTAAGATCATAATTCAATTCAAATCTATGAAATCTCTTCAGTATAGCTTAAAACATTTGATTATTGTATCCCTAATGTCCTCATTCAAACTACTGAAAATGTTGACCAGATCAGAATATAAACTTCACAAAAAAGAGAGTATGTAATGTTGGGCTTTACTTCTCCATACAAGCAAATATGGTACTATAAGGTACATGTCTATAGAAGGAGAGAAAAAGTTAACACTAACAGGTAGTGAAAGTTCTTTTACTATGCTATTTCATAAACCCATTTCCATCCTCAGTATTTATACAATATGAAACGGAAAAGTTACAATAAAACTAACTCTGCCATATTTTTGGATCGATATAATTATATGCAAATTGAGACTATATAAGTTTAAGTATAGAATGTCTTCCACAAAAGATCCAAAATAGAAGATAGCAGGACTTCTAAAACATTTGCACTTTTTTCAGGTACATTGTACACAGGAGATTCAATAAAATTAATCTGGGGGGGGGCTGGAGAGATGGCCTAGCAGTTAAGAGCGCTAACTGCTCTTGCAGAGGACCTGGGTTCAACCCCCAGCACCCACATGGCGGCTGAGAACCATCTTTAACTCCAGTTCCAGGGGAATCCAACACCCTCTTCTGACTTCCGCGGCATTGCACGACATGGGTGCACAAACCTACATGCAGACAGTACATTCATACACATAAAAAATAAAAATTAAAAAAATTAATCTAGGGAAATGAATTATTAGAGGTACAAATGATCTAAAATTATAACAAATTATTAAGCCATCTTAAGTTCTTTTGGAACAAGGTAAATCAACCAACCAACCAGCAATCAAACAGAGGAACAAGTGAAAAGATAAGCTAACTAAACATATCTAAAAGTCAATTTTGACCTTAAATTCATGAGTTGAATACATACAAATATTTTAATGCAGATGCTGACAGTTTTGATCCATGTATAGAATCTGTTCTGATTTTGCGACTTGCTAGATAATAGCCATTAATCAGTCTTTCTGCCTCCAAGTTGAATTCTATAGTCAAATCCTTTGCAAAAGCTAGTAGCTAAATTAAAAATGAGAAATTTAAGAGATTTAAGTTTTATTATGTAATCATTAAAACTCCAGAGTATCTTAGGTTTTAAAGTTTGAATATTTTTTACATCAAAGCTGAATAAATATGTGGTGCCAGTTCCAAGTCATTGAGAGCTTTGGGTTACAGCCTTCTCTTATAAAGAATACTAAAGCTTACCCAGAATAACCTCCCTCACACTGCAGAAGGGTTCTATGCAATGAATTTGAATGACTAGCTGTGCTTCCAGGGGGAGAAAAACTCAACTCCCCTAGAAGCTTATTTCTCTTCTGGATAATTTAATCCCTTGTCAGTTTATTTCTTTATAACATTCTCTCATTTTTCTCTAGGGCTATTTGCCCTCCTTACTTCCCTTCCTTATTTTCAAAGGACTTAACTGGGCACTTGAAATAAAGGAGGCTCTGTGTTAACTGCTGTGATTAAGGAAAATCTGGGCAGAGAGAATAATTCTTTTCTTTTCTTTTCTTTTTTGGTATTTTTGACACAGGGTCTCCCTTTAGTCCCAGCTGTCCTGGAACTCACTCTGTAGACCAGGCTGGCCTTGAACTCACAGAGATCTGCCTGCCTCTACCTCCCAAGTGCTAGGACTAAAGGCGTGCGCCACCATGCCTGGCTCTGAGTAAACATCTTATCTACCTTTACCTTCTCAAAATCTTCAGTTGTGAACTGTTTAGAAGCTAAATAAAGCAGCCCTTCAGGATCCATGGCTTTCTTTAAAGTATGTTGTACAGTAGGAAGAAGTGGGTGGCAAGGAGATGATTCATTGCAGTTGATCAATAACCCAAATGCCTCCACGAGGTTAGCTGGAATCAAACTGCAATCCTACATCAAACCAAACGGTAGGGCAAACAGTAAGGCAACTAGGTGGAAATAGTTAATTATAAGTTGACCATTACATATAATTCATCTAAATTGTTTACTGATTCTTTTATTATTAATTATAATTTAAAGCAATTTCTGCAAAACCTGGAAATTTATGGAAAGCAACTTTCTAAAAAAGCTCTTATTGATTATTTTATTACATATAATTTATTAAAATGCTTGGGAGATGGGTTAATAATAAAAACATTAGGGGCTGGAGAGATGGCCTAGCGGTTAAGAGCGCCGACCGCTCTTGCAGCGGACCCGGGTTCAATCCCCAGCACCCACATGGCGGCTGTGAACCGTCTGTAACTGCAATTCCAGGAGAACTCCAGTTCCAGGGGAATCTGACGCCCTTTTCTGATTTCCGCGACATTGCACGACACGGGTGCACAAACCTATACGCAGACAATACATTCATACACATAAATAAATAAAATAAAATGTAAAAAAAATAAAAACATTAAGAAGACATATTTCTGAAAATGATAGTGCATGCCTCTATATTCCAGCCCTCAGCACTCAGTAGGATTGCAAATTTGAGGCCAACTGGGCTATAATAGAGTGAATTATATCGCCACCTTGGTTACATAGTGAGATCTTATCTAAGAAGGAGGAAGGGGAGGAAGAAGAAATAGCAAAATCTGTGACTAAGTCCCCTGAGAAACAGATTTAAATTGGGGGCGGGGGGGTTGTGGGTTTTGTTGTTATTGCTATTGCTGCTGCTGCTGTTTTGAGGCAGGGTCTCACTGTTGTAGCCCTGGCTGGCCTGGAACTTGCTGTATTAACCAGGCTGGCCTCGAACTCACAGAGATCTGCCTACCAAGTACCGGGACTAAACCCACGTACCACTATGTCCAGCTTAAATGTTTTTTTAAGACATGGTCTCATATAGCCCAGGCTGGTCTCAAACTCACAGTGTAGCTGAGGATGGCCTTGAAATCCTAGTCCTTCTGCTTCTACTTCCCAAGTTCTAGATTTATAGGTGTGAGCTACCACATCTGGCTTTTTTTTTTTTTTTTTTTTTTTTTGTTTCTTTTCGAGACAGGGTCTCCCTGTAGCCCCAGCTGTCCTGGAACTCACTCTGTAGACCAGACTGGCCTTGAACTCACAAAGATCCGCCTGCCTCTGCCTCCCAAGTGCTGGGACTAAAGGCGTGCGCCACCACACCCGGCCCACATCTTGGCTTTCTAACAGCATTCAAACAACAAAATAAGCATAGGCCTTACCATCTGACCAGTTACAGTGCTGGTTTTCTGTGCATTTCTCCTTGAAGATGAATCCATATCAACAAAAGACCAAAAACTGCACTGAATGGGAAAAGTCACTTGCTGATCCATATCCTCCCCAAACTTCTTTCCTGGGATGTATACTGTGATGCTTCTGCTCTCCAAAACTAAGTCAGAAGACATTTGCCACTCATTAGTAAGAACTCAGTGCTGCACATCCTTAACATTTTTATTGTCAATCTTGTTAATTTTTGTCACTCCAGTAGATAGTCTCTATGTTCTTAAATCAATAACAAATATTGTCATATAAAAGTTGACTGTTGCTGGGCATGGTGGCACACGCCTTTAATCACAGCACTTGGGAGGCAGAGGCAGGCAGATCTCTGTGAGTTTGAGGCCAGCCTGGTCTACATAATGAGTTACAGGACAGCTGGGGCTACAGGGAGACCCTGTCTCGAAAAAGCTCCCCCCCCCAAAAAAAAAGTTGACTGTCTAAAAAAAAATGCAGCATAGAACAGTGGAAATGGGAAGCAGGCTCCAATCTTAGGTAAAGAACTACTGGGCAGCTGACTGGGTTGAGGAGCGGCTACTATATATTTTTTTTTTTTTTTTTTTTAAGAAAAAACCAAATTTACTTTATGCCAATTATAAATAAATATTTAAAAGTCAAGGCAAGTTCTTAGTTCTCATTTAATTGCTTATTCCATTCCCTCTTAAGCATATTTTCCTAATTCTTAATGGTATAAACAAGTCAAATATGTGAAAAAAAACTCTTTAACACTCAATTTCTTAATGTTCTATAATGCAAAGATTAAACACTCAGTTGGTATATCAAATATGTAATTTTGTCAAAGAGCATGTTTGGATTCAGAAATAGGTAATTGAACAAACTGATTCAGTTAGTCAAAAGACAAAATTTAGTTTAAATTCAGGGGTGGTCCATATGTGTAATAGCTAGAATCTTGATTAACCAAAACTTAAAATTCAGTACGTTTATCTTCTCTTAAGGGAGTGATTTTAGATAGGCTGACTAGACCCCAGTGGATGAACTTGTACCAAAGGACATCAAGGGACAATAACTTGACTTGATAGGTCTTAACATATATGACAGAATGCATTAAATCCAGTGGAGAGATATGGGAGGGTGCCGATGGGGAAGGGGGTGTAAAGATGATTAAGATGTTGTATATGAGATACACAAAAATTCAATTAAAAAGTTGACTGTCTAAACTGAGTAGTGGAAGACACTATTACAGTTGATTGCTTTGCAAGATACTGCTAAAGTTAGAGCACTTGCCATAAAAAAACAAGGTAAGAAAAATAGGAAAGAAATATTCAAATGTTTTTTTTAATTTTTTTTTTTTTGGTATTTTTGTGACAAGGTCTCCCTTGTTTTTAGTCCCAGCTGGCCTAGAGCTCACTCTGTAGACCAGGCTGGCCTTGAACTCACAGAGATCCGCCTGCCTCTGCCTCCCAAGTGCTAGGATTAAAGGCAAGAAATATTCAAATGTTTATGCATGTATTCCTTAATTTAAGAATCATTAGTCCAAACTGTGGTTGGGGCATCTGGGTGCAATAGGCAGAGGACGAGGACACTAATCACACAATGCAGGCTTAAAAAAATTACCTCTTTTGCAGGGCATGGTGGCACACGCCTTTAATCCTAGCACTTGGGAGGCAGAGGCAGGTGGATCTTTGTGAGGTCAAGGCCAGCCTGGTCTACAGAGTAAGTTCCAGGACAGCTGGGGCTACAGGGGACCCTGTCTCGAAGGACCAAAAAAAAAAAAAAATTACATCTTTTGCTGGGTGCGTGTAGCACACGCTTAATCCCAGATCAGAAGGAAGAGGCAGGCAGATCTTGGTGAGTTCAAGGCCAGCCTGGTCTACAGAGTGATTCCAGGACAGCTGGGGCTCACTGAGACCCTGTCTTGAAAAACAAAAAAAATTAATCTTTTTTAATCTTCTTTCATTTTTTTTTTTCTTTTGAGACAGGATATCATTTGCCCAGGCTGGCTTCAAAACCCAACAATGTATCCAAGAAGGACTTTGAACTTTCTGACCCTCCTTCTCCACCTTCAAAGTACTGGGGGTTACAGGGACATGCCATCACACACGGTTTATATAGTGCTGGGAATAGAACTCATAGTGCGGGGAGTATCAGAACTCAGGAATTCATACACGCTAGGCAAGTACTACAGACTGAATGATACCCTCAACCCAATAATATCCTCCCTTTTTTTTTTTTTTTTTTTTGGTCTTTTCGAGACAGGGTCTCCCTGTATCCCCAGCTTGCAATGGAACTCACTGTGTAGACCAGGCTGGCCTTGAACTCACAAAGATCCACCTCTGCCTCCCAAGTGCTAGGATTAAAGGCATGCACCACCACTCCTGGTAGTAATATCCTTTTATATGGGGGGGCGGGGTGGAAGACAGAAAGTGACCCATTAATAGCGGAATGTCAGGAGAAGGCAGAGATAATGTGAACTATGATGACATGAAAATGTCTTTCAAATTCAACATGTTCAGAAACAAAGTTCCCTCCCCATGGCTCATGACTGGCAGCACAGCACCCATATACTTACAACCCAAACAAATAAACAATCAAACAAAAAGTATAAATACCTACTCACATTTGTATTTTTCCTTCATCTTTCCATTCAATCTATGCAGTTAGCCCTATTTTTATGAGTCTAACTCCCAAATATATTTCAAAATTAATCATCTTTTCATTTTAGTCACTCTCTTGTGTCCATGCATATAAGACTTCTGTCATTATGAAAAAAAATCTCTGCTATAAACAATTTCACAGGAAGAATTCTTTAACTTGGCTCATGGTTTTAGAGGTTCTATTCTATCATGGCAGGGAAGGCATGACAGGGTGAAGTAGCTTGCATCATGGTAGAACTGCTCTCCCATACACACCTAGAGGTGAGCTTTATCAATTTCGTAGGAGTGTCTTAATCAAATCATGTTGACAATTACGATTAATCATCACAGTGTGCCTTTCTTTCTCTTAGTCTATAAATATGTAACTTTATAGCAACTGCCAGAGCAGTTTTCAAAATGGTTATATTATTTGCTGCTCCCACCACCAAGACATAAGAACTCAGATGCTCCACATCCTCAACATTTTTTGGTGTCAGGCACTTAAATATTTTGCCATTCTAGTAGGCAGGGCTAGTTGCATAATTTGTGGCATCCAGTATAAAGCAAATCTAGCATGCTGTTAAAAAGCAGGAAAAATATTTCTGTTAAAAGTGCCAATATGTCCCAACCCAACCTAAGGGGGGAAAAAAGTGCCAATATGGGCACATAAATAAATAAATAATAAATAAATAAATAATACATAAATAAATAAATGAAAAACAGTTAAGTGGAAATCAAAAAGTAATCCAGCCATTCCACTTCTTAAATTTTATTTAATTTATATATATATATATTTTTTATGTGTGTGTGTACTGTCTGCATGTAGGTTGGTGCACCTGTGTACAATGCTGTGGAGGTCAGAAGAGGGTGTTGTATTCCCCTGTAACTGGAGTTAAAGACAGTTCTTAGCCGCCATGTGGGTGCTGGGCATGGAACCCGGGTCCTCTGCAACAGCAGTTGGTGCTCTTAACCACTAAGCCATCTCTCCAGCCCCACCATTCCACTCTTGTATACACACGAGAAGTGAAATGCAGGACTTAAACAAGTGTATACTAATGTCCATAGTACATTATTCACAATTAGGAAAAAGTAGAAACAAAATATCTATCAACACAATGGAATATTGTTCAGCAACAAAAGGAATTATAATTCTATTAATTGGCAAGTTCATAAAGACAGAAAATGGAACAGAGATTACCAGAGGACAGTGTCAGGGAAGAACAGAGATTTCATATTTAAGGATAATAGAGTTTGTATTTGGAATAATGTATCTGTTCTGGAAATGGATACACACTGTGAATGCACTTAATGCCACTAAATTGTGGCACTTAAAAGTGGCTCAAATGGTAACTTTCATAAGAATGTGTGTGTGTGTGTGTGTGTGTGTGTGTGTGTGTGTGTGTGTGTGTGTGTTTAGACAGGGTCTTGCTATGTAGCTCAGACTTGACTCATGATCCTTCTACCTTAGCCTCGTGAATGCTGAGATTATAGGTGTCTAACACCATGCCTAACTTAAGTAATATGCATTTTACTACAATAAAGATGAAATATTGATACATGGATGAAATAAGCTAAAAATATTTTGCTAAATGAAAGAAGTCAGTCACAGATGGGCACATATTAAAGGATTTCATTATATAAAATGTCCACAATAGGCAAATCCATAGAAATAGGAGGCAAATCTGATTCAAAGAGACAGCATGGCCTCTAAGGCAATTGAAGTTGTACTATAAGGAATATGAACAGTGAATGAGAGGTCAGTGAAGATGAAATTGAGAACAAACTGTGTGGTAGAGGCAGGACAGTGACTGTGAATGTGGTAGGAGGAGTGTGCAGGGCACTGCTGATCCATGCACGGGCATCTCCTCTGCACATCCTTACCCTCTTCTGTCTCACTGAACTTCCTTGTAAAATACAACTTCAAAGGAAAAGTTACCTAAAATGTTTTGTGTGTGTGGTACTTGGGGATCAAATCCAGCACTTGTAGCAATCACTACCAAATAAGCTACATCCCCAGGCCTAAAGTTATTGAAATTTTAAAGATGATGACAGCAGAGCTTTTTTTTTTTTTTTTTTTTTTTTTNCTGTCCTGGAACTCACTCTGTAAACCAGGCTGGCCTTGAACTCACAAAGATCCACCTGCCTCTGCCTCTCAAGTGCTAGGATTAAAGGTGTGTGCCACCACGCCCGGCAACAGCAGAGCTTTTAAAACCACTTCTGTGCTTTTATAGAAGGTACTTATTCCATAGTCTTCTCATGACAGTTGGTGTCTTGAGATTTTATTTTATTTCCAATGGTGTTCAGCACTCACACACACTATGCACTCTACCACTGAGCCTAAAAAAGAAAGGCATGTACTACCTAAGAAAAGAAAAAGAAGCCGGGCGTGGTGGCACACGCCTTTAATCCTAGCACTCGGGAGGCAGAGGCAGGTGGATCTTTGTGAGTTCAAGGCCAGCCTGGTCTACACAGTGAGTTCCAGGTCAGCTGGGGCTACAGGGAGACACTGTCTCGAAAAGACCAAAAAAAAAAAAAAAGAATGACAATATACATGCTTTATATGGAATATACATTTAGATTATAGAAATTATAGTTTCTTGGGGGGGGTATTTTTGAGACAGCATCTTCCTGTAGCCCCAGCTGGCCTGGAACTCACAGAGATCTACCTGCCTCTGCCTCCTGAGTGCTGGGATTAAAGGCAGAAATTAAAGTTTCTTTAAGTTGGTAACTTTTTAAAGTATAATTTCTATATTTTGAATACATATTCCATATAAAACATGTATATTGTCATTCTTTTTCTTTTCTTAGATACTCCATACCTTTCTCTTTTGTAAAATGAACTGATATACTCTAGGTCCTCAGCATTCTTGCACATCTATGCTGATATGCCAAGAAGGCAAGCCCTAACTGCTTTTTGCCTGATCCATAGCTATTCTAGTTAGTTGTAAATCTGGCTCAACCAGGATTAGCCTCATACCAAACCAGACACAGGCACTATAAGAAAACAAAACCACAGACCTAAATCTCTCATAATTATAAATATAAAAGTCCTCAACAAATTAACAACAAACCAAACTTAACACATAAAAGATTAATTGAAGCGAAACAGTTCTCCATCTAGTATGATGGTTAAAACTGTCAACTTGACCATCATACTAGATGGAGGACTATTTCACTTCAATTAATCTTTTATGTGTTAAGTTTGGTTTGTTGTTAATTTGTTGAGGACTTTTTTTTTTTTTTGTCTTTTTGAGACAGGGTCTCCCTGTAGCCCCAGCTGTCCTGGAACTCACTCTGACTTTTATATTTATAATTATGAGAGCTGTCTCAAAAAGGCAAAAAAAAAAAAAAACTGTCAACTTGACAAGATCTAGAGTCACTGAAGAGATGTGCCTCTGGCATGTTTATGAGGGATTTTCTAGACAGATTAGTTGAGGTGGGAAGACTCACCCTAAATGTGGAAAGTACTATTCCATGGGTTAGGAATTCAGAGCTGAATAAAAAGGAGAAAGCAAGGGCTTTCAAGATGGCTCAGCAGATAAAGACAATTGTTGCCAAGCCTGATGATCTGAGAAAAAAAACCCAGAACCCACGGGTGGAAGGAGAGAACTTCCTTCTGCAAGTTGTTCTCTGATTTCTACATGCATGACTGCAGTGACACATGGAGTTGTGCACACACACACACACACATAAACAAACAAACAAATAAATAAAATGGGTGTGCTGGATAGCTTCAGTGTCAACTTGACACGCCTGAGTTGAGGGAGCTTCAATTGGGGAATTGCCTCCATTGGACTGGCCTGTGGCCATGTCTATGGGGTATTTTCTTGATTGTTGAAAGGTATGAGAGGGCCCAGCCCCCTGTGGAGGGTGCCACCCCTGGGCAGTATATTGTATAAGAAAGCAGGCTGAGTAGGGTCAGGGAAGCTAGCCAGTAAGCAGTGTTCTGCCATGGCCTGTGCTTCAGCTGCTGCCTCCAGGTTTCTGCCCTGAGTTTCTACCTTGGCCTCCCTCAGTGATGAACTATGACTTGGGAGATGTAAGATGAATAAACTCTTTCCTCCCCAAGTTGGTACTGGTCAGAGTGTTTTGTCACAGAGACTGAAAGCAAACTAGAACAATGGGAGACAGTAGAAAGCAAACCTTTCACAAGCATTCATCTTTATTTGCTTTCTGACTATGAGCTGCCTTCAGCTCCTGCAGTGGTGCCTTTCCTGACATGATGGAATGCACCCTGAAACGGTGATCCAAAATAAATGCTTCCTTCCTTAAGTTGCATTTCTCAAGTATTTTGTCACATCAACAAGTAAAATAACTAATACATTTAACCAAAGTAACACTGTTTTGTAGCAGTCTGCAAGGGAGTCATTCTGAACACTGATAGTATGTATCAGACACCAAAAAAAAAAAAAAAAAGAGCCATCCTTCTCATGGTCTGAGACCTTCTTTTATTAGAATATTGAAGGTCTCAGTAAATGAGACCTTCAATATTCTAATAAAAACAAGGACCAAGTGCTCTCAAATATATCATTCTCTATAGGTCTGCTTTGTTTCTGTTCTATGCTAGGTACTTCCTAATTTAGACTCAGACCTGGGCATGGTGGGGCACTCCTTTAATCCTAGCATTTGGGAGGCAGAGGCAGTTGGATTTCTATGAGTTCAAGGCTAGCATGGTCTACCTATCAAGTTCCAGGCTAGGTGGGGCTACAAGGAGATCCTGTATCAGAAAGACCAAAAAAACAAAACAAAACAAAACAAAAAAAATATTAAGGGTCTATAAAATAGAAGTTTGGGGAGTGACTTTGGTGAGTGTCATTGTAAGTTAACAAATGCTCTGAAAGTAACCTCTAATAAATGCATTTACTTTAAAAAAAAATACATTTACTTATCAAGCTGGACTGATTTGAGTCATTCTTTGGTAGGTTGGCACCACCCAATTTACAGGTAGCTGTGTCTTTTACACCTTTCCAGAAAATTCATGCAATTATACGCCTCAAATCACATAGGATCTATCTAAAATACGCTATGCTGGTTCAACATTTAAAATTATTCAATGTAACGTATGAAATTAATAGGGTAAAGGAAAAAAATCACAAATCAGATTAATAGATACAAGAAAAAGCATCTGATAAAATCCAACAATGACTCATAATAAAACATCTTGGCCAACTAAGAGTAGAAAAGAATTTCCTCAGCTTGAATTTTAAAGTTCTATAAAAAAAAATACAGTCATCATTATACTTAATGGTGAGAATCTTGTTTTTCTACTAAGACCAGGAACAATGCAGGGACAGCCTCTCTCCACTACTTTTGATGATGTAGTGAAACAAGAGGAAACAAAATTGGCCCCAAACAAAGTCACATAGAACTCAGAGCAAATCTAAAATGGTGCATTTGCACAGTAAATTCCCAGTCTTATTTCTAAAACTGAAATAAGAAATGACATTTGATAGAACTTTTATCTCCTAAATCATGTAAAATACTATCTTAGCTGCTAAATAAACCCTCGGCACTGATAAGACTAAGTTAAACAGCAGAAAATTAATTTGAGAAAAGAATGCTTTACCTGATTGAAGTTGTTCAAGCTTATCTTTTTTATGTGAATCCAGGTCTCCTATAAAGCAGACACCACCTTTAGCTAGCAAAGCACTGCCAGCTTGAATGCTAACTGCTCCAGTTTCATATCTATTTTTGGACACAGTAGGAAAAACTTCAGTAGAGACTGGATGATGTATACCACGAGAAATAAGATTCATGCTAAAATTCAAAAGTCTAGGGAAAAATACATTATTCATTGCAGTTATTTAATATTTGATGTTCAGAAATCATCACATGTTAACAACTACATGTTCAGATTTAATTTGATCCCATATCTATCAACCATTACATATATGAAGCTTGAACATTACTTGGAAAACTCACAGCCTAGAGAGACACAGAAAAATAACTTGAAATGGCCGCCGGGTGTGGTGGCGCACGCCTTTAATCCTAGCACTTGGGAGGCAGAGGCAGGCGGATCTTTGTGAGTTCAAGGCCAGCCTGTTCTACAGAGTGAGTTCCAGGACAGCTGGGGCTACAAGGAGACCCTGTCTTGAAAAAGACCAAAAATAAATAAATAAATAAATAAATAAATAAATAAATAAAATAGCTTGAAATGGGATAAGTATGAAAATTATGCCTTCAGAATATCCAGAGGGAAGCATCATTTCTTCTTAGAAAGAAATCAGAGGAAGTCACAGAGAGGCAACATTTGAGTTATTATCTTTAATTAGATTCCTTTCTTTGTTATAGTTAGAATTTTCCATTACTCTTATTATAATGAAGCTTGGTAATACAGTTTGTCAGTAAGCAATATTCAAAATTTATAGTAGACATACAGAATTTCAAATTTATTATTTTTAGTTTGAGAATTATATCAGTTTAATTATTATTGTACTATTTTTTTAACTTCCCAGACTGTGATTTTTATATCTAGAAGTTCAAATGGGACATAGGTGAAGGCATACTGGGGCTGTAGAAGAGCAATAGAGAAATAATGGGAAACTTGTGAATGCCTGGTAATGGGAACGACCCAGCATCAAGGCTCGGATACCCAGGACTATGGGTGGAGTGAGGATGACAGCTGGCCCTCAGGGGTGGGGGCAGATCTGTTTCAGAGAATCAGTTCTCCCCAGCCAGAATCTGCAAATAGTAAAGGCTTCCCTTGTCCTCAGCATACAAGGCAAAGCTTCTGCCATGTACAACCTGGGATCTCAGGGGAGGGGCTGTGGGGAATGCAGCACTCAGAGAAGACTGAAACTGCTGCTCAACATCAGGAATTCCTCCACCATCAGCCTGCCTCTATAGGGGTGTGAAATGTGTCTCACTGTAGGGTCCACAGCCCCAGGTTCCTGTAAAGGGATTACTGCTCCAGCTCAGAGGAGGGGACCACAGCTTAAGGTTCATGGGAGAGGACCACAGCTCCAGTTCACAAGAAGGAACCACAACTGTAGCTCATAGGAGGGCACCTCAGCTCTGGGTTCACAGGAGGGGACCACAACTCTGGCTCATGGCAGAGGGATGACAATTCCAGCTTACAGACATTATTATTATTATTATTATTATTATTATTATTATTATTATTTGAGACAAAGTCTTACTATGCCCCTCCTTTGTCCTCCCCTCCCCTCCCCTCTCCTCCTCTCTTTCTCATGCACACACAGAGTTAAAATGGTTAGAGAAGCTGGGTGTGGTGGTGCACAACTTTAATCCCAGCACTAGGGAAGCAGAGACAGGCGGATCTTTGTGAGTTCAAGGACAGCCTGGTCTACAGAGTGAGTTCCTGGCCAGCTGGGGCTACAGGGAGACCCTGTCTCAAAAAGACCAAAAAAATATGGGCTGGAGAGATGGCTCAGCAGTTAAGAGCACCAACTGGTCTTGTAGAGGACCCAGGTTCAATTCTCACCACCCACATGGTGGCCAAGAGGTGGCTCATACCTTTAATCCTAGCACCTGAGAGGCAGAGGCAGGCGGATCTCTGTGAGTTCAAAGGCAGCCTGGTCTACAGAGTAAGTTCTGGGCCAGCTGGGGCTACAGGGAAACCCTGTCTCAAAAAAAAAAAAAAAAGACCAATAAATAAATAAATAAAATGATTAGAGCGGTTTATTTATAATAATCAAAATATGTGAAACCCAGATATCTATCATTAAAAGAATAAACAGATTGTGGTATAGTCACAGAGTGGGATCCTAATCAATAAAAACAATGAACTACTGATACATGCAAGTGAATCCATCTCAGAAACATGTTGGGTAAGAGAGACTATACTCAAAAGAGTATATAGGATGGGGCTGGAGAGATAGCCTAGCGGTTAAGAGCACCGACGCTCTTGCAGAGGACCCGGGTTCGATCCCCAGCACCCACATGGCGGCTAAGAACCGTCTGTAACTCCAATTCCAGGAGAACTCCAGTTCCAGGGGAATCCGAGACCCTCTTCTGACCTCCGCGGCATTGCACGACACGNTAGTCACAGAGTGGGATCCTAATCAATAAAAACAATGAACTACTGATACATGCAAGTGAATCCATCTCAGAAACATGTTGGGTAAGAGAGACTATACTCAAAAGAGTATATAGGCAAAGTAAACTTTCGTTTACATGAAATTAAGAACAGGAAAATTAACTTGTAATAGAAATTACCCATGGAAATGAGAATAACTGGAATAGAGAATAAAATAATTTTTTAGAGTAAAGAAAATATTGTTTTATTATGGGTGTGGTTATAAGAGTATATACATTGGTAAAAATTTGTGGTTTTTTAATAATAATTATATCTAATTATTTCACTACATATAAAATTTATCTAAAACCAACCAACCAAATAAACAAATTTCTGATATAACATGAAATGCCTTTATAAGAAACAGCAAAAGTTTAAAAAAAGGAAAGCCGAAAGTTGATGAGAAACAGGAAAAGAAGCAAAGGCCTAAATTTGCAATAGGCATCCCAAATCGATAAGAACACAGATAAACAACTTAATAAAAATTGAGCATCAAGAATAGTAGGTGTATTTGACAAGTCCTAAATTATAATTACTATTTCCAATTAAAGAAACAAAAAATCATTTTAATAGACTAACCATTTTTCTCTCAATTAGAAGGCAAAGTTTAAAAGTCTGCCACTACGAAAGTTGGTGAGGCTGAAAGGAGGCAAACTACCCTAACGTTCCGCTGGTGGAAGGATAAACTACCCTCACATTCCGCTGATAAACTACCCTCACGTTCCCCTGGTGGAAGGATAAACTACCCTCACCTTCCCCTGGTGGAAGGATAAACTACCCTCACGTTCCCCCTGGTGGAAGGATAAACTACCCTTACGTTCCCCTGACGGATGGATAAACTGGTGCGATCTCTTGCATTTAACAGGATATTGACATTGCCAGTGATGATTTAATTTTGGCAGAACATCTGTTCAAATATGTTAATGCTAATTTGAATTAAAAATTTAAATTCTATATTTTGTTTCAAGATTACATATGATATTAATATACAGAGCTTATTCCTAGTTTTGTGAGCATTTAAATAACTATTTTTTTAAAGGGTACTTGCTAGAGGGAACCCTGAATGCTATGTAGGTACATATCTCAAGATTCAGAAGACGACCCTCATACCCAAAGTAAATTGGTCTTGTTTTTTACAGCTTTAATCAGGGACAACAAATCCATTCATAGGAAAAATAAGAAAAGGGCTGCTGGATCTTAGAGGGAAGACTTTCTCTCTCTCTCTCTCTCTCTCTCTCTCTCTCTCTCTCTCTCTCTCTCTCTCTCTCTCTCTCTCTCTCTCTCTCTCTCTCTCTCTCTCTCTCTCTCTGTGTGTGTGTGTGTGTGTGTGTGTGTGTGTGTGTGTGTGTGTGTATGTGTTGTGTTTGAGACAGGTTCTCCCTATAGCCCCAGCTGGCCTGGAACTCAGAGATCTGCCTGCCTCTGCTAGGTCGGTGAGGGAAGATTATTTTAAAAATGAAAACAAGGTGCTGGAGAGATGGCCTAGCGTTAAGAGGGCCGACCACTCTTACAGAGGACCTGGGTTCGATCCCCAGCACCCACATGGCGGCCGAGAACCGTCTGAAACTCCAATTCCAGGAGAACTCCAGTTCCAGGGGAATCCGACGCCCTCTTCTGACCTCTGCAGAACTGCACAACACGGGTGCACAGACCTGCATGCAGACAGTACATTCATACACATACAGAAATAAATAAAATTTAAAAAATTAACTAAAAAAAAGAAAAAAGGAATTAATAAAAAAAATAAAATGAAAACAAGGTATGAAAGCAGAATACTGATGTAGAGAATATGGGAAAATGAAGCTGAGGGAACATATATTTGTTAGTAAAGGTCTCAGTAGAGAAACAGGTTGAAATTCTGATTAGAATCTCAAAATATTAAAAAGCAAATATTCTTGTTCTCAATCCATACTTTAAAACTTTTTAATTTTATTATAATTTATTTAAATACTTTAGTGCTCAGATGAATTCTAAATATTAATCTTAAAATAATAATAGTGAGAAGAACTTATACAAATTTGTGAGCATTTTTTGGTTTTAAATAGAGTCTATTTTTATTTTATGTGTATGGTTTTTTGCCTGCTAATATATATATATATCAGGGCACCACATGTATGTAATGTCCACAGAAGCCAGTAGAGGGCGTTGGATCCTCTGGAACTGGAGTTATGGATGGGTGCTGGGAATCAAACCTAGGCCCTCTGTAAGAGTGGCTAGTGCTCTTAACCACAGAGCCACCTCTCCAGCCTATTTGTGAGCAATTTGTAATTTGAAAAATTCTTAACACATATTTTACCTGTCTACAAGTAGAGTATCACTGGTTACAATTAAAACATCCAAGAAATCTTCCAGTTCCTTGTTACGGTCTCCAGTCTGTACTAGACTCATCAACAAACAGAGCTTGAGCAAATTGTAAGTGCCTGGAGGAACAATCTGTGATGCAAATACATTGGCAAGTATTGCGGTAAACTTCCAGCATGAGCTAGAAGTCAAAGAGAGGAGACACCTGAAGTTGTCACTAATTCCTGAAGGAACTGAAAGAAAAATTTAAATATTTATACAATTTGTCCAAAACATTATCAAATTATAGTTCATATAATGTGCCATTCTCAGATTTTGTGATATTAAATTATGATTAGTGGTCATCCTTGTCTATCACTGCTGTCTCAGGGAATGTAATTAAAGCAGTCTCCTCATCTACCTACAGAAATTAGACATAGGCTGAAGATAAATCACTCATTCTGCTTTGAAGTCCTATGTGAGGAATGCAGAGAAGGGGTTTCTGAATTGCTGTGATTGCTCCTATCTTCCCATGTTTGAAATGATACCACCTTCAGTTATAGAAGAACAGGAAGTACTGGAATCCCGTGCTTTTAAAAGAGTTATATTTTCCTCCTTAGTAAACTGTCCTGTAATAGTCTAGATTTTCTCTACCACCTCCCTTTCTCCAACTCCTGAGAAGGATAAGTAATTGCTGAGTTGGTAATTTTGAAAGCACAAGTGTGCAAGGATAACACATTGCTCCTTCTTGGGCCATCGCAGAGCATCTTTCTCCTCTCTTCACCCATGCCCATGGAGAGAGAGGCTTATCTTAATAGTTATTACCACATGGGAGTACTTAAAGCTGCAACATTCTAGAGTTGCAAATAAGAAAACACACTTTCCACCTACATAAAATTTGTTTTCTGCTAAGTAGAAAATGTAAAAAAAAAAAATCACCAAAGTCATCTATGACATATTGTTGCTTGATTTCTTCAATAGTTTTGTTTTCAAGGGGTCTCTTCCTAATAAACTGAAGATCTACAATCTACTTGCATTTGATTTTAAGTTGGGTTTCTATTACTGGAAATATTTATGGATTCCAAAAAAATCCCACTCTACTCAAAATTCAACCAGCCTTTTCTTCTTCTTTTTTTCTTTTTTTCTTTTTTGTCTTTTTGAGACAGGGTCTCCCTGTAGCCCTAGCTGTCCTGGAACTATATAGACCAGAACGGCCTTGAACTCACAGAGATCTGCCTGCCTCTGCCTCCTGAGTGCTGGGAATAGAAGAGAGGTTGCCCTAACTGGGAAACAAAGGGAGTTGCTTTTTGAGCTCTTTCTCAGCCCATAACAGTTAATATGAATTGTCTTAGCTAGAAAATGATCTTTAACTCTGGGCATCCTCAAAGATTTTTTTTCCTTTTTTTTTTCTTTCCTGTTCTGTTTCTTACTATGTAAACCATGCCAACCAAGAATTCATAATCCTCCTAGCTCAGCCACCTAAGCACTAGGATTGTTGGGAATGTACCATCATGCTCAGCTCATGAAGCAGTTTTCTCACTGATAACTATAAATGTCATAATATTTAGTTCAAAAAAAATGGGTGAAGAGTTCTAGCAAGGTTGTATATTACCTTGTTTTATTTCCCTAATAACATATCAGAAACCATCTTATTGATTAGTTTTGTTATTTTATGTTGAAGCAGGGTCTTGCTATATAATTCCAGCTGGCCATAGGAATTTGAGTATCCCAGGTGGCCTGAAATTTGGGATATTCCTGCCTTATCCTCCCGAGTTTTAAGATTTCATATGTATTCCAATACACCTGGCTTACTATCTATTTTATTGATCATATACCATATGATTTAAGAGTAGATACCTTGACTATTTTGACTATATCTCCATTGCTTAGGAGAGTGCACAAAGTTTAAGTGATACTTATTTGCTGAACTAATAGATTTAAATTTGTTAATGTATGATTTCCTTACCTTTTGGATTGAAAAGAGTGATACTATTTGCTTCTACACAGAGAGCAGTTTGTGAGGTTTTGACACAGGCTGGAATTCCAATTATTTTATACTCATTTCCTATTTTCATTTTATTCACTAATTCATCTACAATTTTTAAATACAGAAGAAAACAGTATTAACTAAATGAAAATTGTGCATCATCCTATAGTTTAAAGATCCAGAACCATGGGACTGGAGAGATGGCCTAGCGGTTAAGAGCGCCAACTGCTCTTGCAGAGGACCCGGGTTCGATCCCCAGCACCCACATGGCAGCTAAGAACTGTCTGTAACTCCAATTCCAGGAGAACTCCAGTTCCAGGGGAATCCGAGACCCTCTTCTGACCTCCGCGGCATTGCATGACACAGGTGCACAAACCTACATGCGGACAGTACATTCATACACATACAAAAATAAATAAAATTTAAAAAAATGATCCAGAACCAATAACAATGCAGTAGTTGAATTAGTAATGAAGTATTTACTTTTGTTTTTTGGTATAATATCCATATCCAATGGTACCAATAATGGAAACCAAGGCCATTTTATTGATGATCTATATTTTTATTTCTCTGTATGCTATGTTTTCATACTGTTAATTGTATATATTCTCATCTGCACTTTATTCATGAAAAACTGAAAGGGCAAACAATTTGTACAAAGCTAAATAACTAGTAAGTGGCAGGACTAAAACTCACATCTAGTTTACTTCGGCTCCAAAATCTACCCTTTTATACTAGGCTGTGTTCTTTTAATACATACGTGTAAGGAGCCGCAGGCTTTAGCTTGCTTACGCTGAGCTTGCTTACAAGGAAGTTGACTCTATGAATTGTCACCTTGAGCCTTTTCCAAGAGCTGGGTGTGGACGTGCAGTAAAAGCCACCAGATACTCCAGCCCGATGTCTCAACTCAGTGATCTTGCAAAAACAGACCCTCCTCTGACGCCAGACCCTGTTTCACCCACCCCCTCCCTATTTCTTGCCTTCTGCAAGATAAATACAACGGCTTGTGCTCAATAAAGTAGACTTTGACAACCTTCGCAAAGTCTCGCTTTTCTCTCTCGCCCATCTTCACAGGTTTGGGGTCTCCTT